>BPLQ01004608.1:0-348873 GCA_021605075.1 Caerostris darwini
TCCAATCCGCGTTCAGTAGGAATTTATCACGAAGAAAACTACGTAAATCCAGAAAGTGAATTCCACTCGCATTTTAAGAAGAAATAAAAACAGATGTTGCAGTTTTTTTTTCAAAGGCTCAGAATAAAAAATTAATTTTCCAGCATAAATCGACTTTCTGTTTCGTAAACTGTTCATACTGCGACATGAGTCATCCAGATTTTTTTTTAAAACACTGGCTCCGTTTCTTCTACCATAAAAAAATCCTAATAAACAAAAAGATGGAGAGAATAAAATGCAGAGGGGCAACGGAATGTATCATCTGCTGCATTTTTAAAAATCCTCCTGTTTTCTTAGAACAAGGCCGAGCATCTAGTATTCCAGAAAAAAAAAATAGAACGAACGTAAAATGAATAACTTGACAAGTTTTCGAACAAAAATGGCTGTTGTTCCATGTTTTTGATAACTGGAAAAACGTCAGGGGGTATATAGAAAATGATAAGGGGGCTATATGAGGAAGGAATCGTATTTTTAGAACTTCATGGTTATGTAAGAAAATTGAAAAAGATTGAAAAATCGAACATTTATTATTATGCAATGGCAACGCGAGTGCACGTGAAAAGGGAAATGTAGAAATCGAGTTTGCGTTTAGAACCTGCTGATGTATAGGAATGTAATATTTATTCCGAAGAAAATGGAGAATAAATAGAATGTTCGCCAAGAAAATTGATGTTCAGTTTCAGAACGAATTGTTAGAAGAGAGACTGAATATGACAGGAAATGATTTCCTTAAAACTAGAAGAAAAAAAAAACCCATTTTGAATAATGGAAAATGTTATTTAAAATATCTTTACTCAGTAAAATGGAAATGATGTATTTGGTAAAGCAGTAACAGGTAATGCATCTGTAAGTATGAGATTGAATCCATTCTATGAATTTATTATTTTAAATTTAGCCTTTTGCATTTCAGTATGTAGGAATTTAACGATTTATATAAAATATTAAACCTCCATATAAGTGATTTAACAATTACTAAATTAATTTTAATTTTTGTAATTTTGTGTTAATTTTGATTTTTTGGAATCGTGTCCGAATAAAATTGAACACATAAAAAAAAAAATATTGGTTCATTTCCTTTTTAGAAAAATTAAAATGCAAGGAGGCAGACAAAAACTAGTCACAAAAACGATCGTAGTTCAAAACATTTTCAAAAAAAAAATTCTTAAAAAGATTTATCGTCTGCCGCTTTTTTTATTTTTACAATTTGGTGACACTTAAAAATCGTTTGATTTCAAACTGCGCTTGCTTACTTTATTCTATTTTATCAATTATTTGAAAATGTCTCGTAGTCATAAAGAAACAACGAATAGCATTCGAAAATTGATTATTTTTAAGTATAGTAGCTGTAAATCAGTAATAGTATTTCTAAAGTAGTAAATTTATTTCATTCCACTTTGAAGTACTTAATAAAACGCTTTAAGGAAGGAAATAGGATCGAAAACAAGGTCAGAAAAGCTCTTCCAGTAAAGTTAATTCTATGTAAGCATATATTTCCGGTAAGAATTTAAAAAAATTTTACCTTTCAGTGTTGTAAAAATTTTTATAAAATTTAATACAAATTTTTTACTTAAGTTTCACCTGAAACTACTCGAAGGAATTTTTTTGAGCACAGAGGAAAGGGAAAAAGTTTGTTTGAATGAGTTCGAAATTATTAAGTTTAAGCATTAAAATTAATGAATTAGTTCGAAATTATTCAGTTTAAGCATTAATAATGAATTAGTTCGAAATTATTAGGTTTAAGCATTAAAATTAATGAATTAGTTCGAAATTATTAGGTTTAAGCATTAAAATTAATGAATTAGTTCGAAATTATTAAGTTTAAGCATTAAAATTAATGAATTAGTACGAAACGTATTGGAATCATGTGTTATTTGCAGTTGAAAACAAATTTAACATTTTGGGTTCCGATGGTCGTATAATTGTGAGGAGAAAGAAAATTAGGAACCTGATTCCAATAACCTAGCAGGAACAATAAACTTGTTTGTCCTTGTTTGGGAGTGCATGTCAGCATCATGACTAGATAATTTGATATTTATCGATGTCATAATGAATTGCGATCTTTATTTAAACATTTTAAAAATAATTTAAAATTCTCATCTCAAAATTTGTGTAGTAGAAGCGCTGATTTTTTTGTCACAACAATCCTAAACAAATAACATTCTCCTCTAGTGTCTCTATAATTGCCCACAAGTTCTGAAAACTAGTGGAACATATTAGAAGAGCCCTGGAGTGTAGAGTTTGAATATGTGACATTGAATATGTAATTTTGTATTTATAGTTATCATAATGAATTATGATCTCTATTTACATATTTAAAAAATAATTTAAAAATATAAGCTTAAAATTTGTGTAAAGAAAGCAATGGTTTTATCTCAATAATTCTAAGCAAACGATGTTTGTCTCTTGTGTCTCTATAATTGTATACTCTGAAAACTCGTCAAACACATTTGGAGTTTGAATATATGACATTAAAATTAAAAGAACATTAAATAAAAGAACATTAATACAATGTTCACTTCAGGTTCCTCTATAATTGTCAACAAGTTTTGAAATCTAGTCGAACACATTTGGAGTTTGAATATATGACATTAAAATTAAAAGAACATTAAATAAAAGAACATTAATACAATGTTCACTTCAGGTTCCTCTATAATTGTCAACAAGTTTTGAAATCTAGTCGAACACATTTGGAGGCCATGGCGTGTAGAGTTTGAATATATGACATTAAAATTAAAACCGATTTAAAAACAGTAAATATTAAAAAATGAAAGAAATTTAATACAAAAATTTAAAAAAAAAAAAAACATTAAAACAATGTTCGTCTCTGGTTCCTCTATAATTGTCCACAAGTTCCGAAAAGTAGTCGAACACAGTTAGCGAAAACAGCAGTGCAGATTTTGAATACATGACACTAAAACTAAAACCGATCTACACATAGTAAAGACTAAGCATAGTAAGAAAGAAGAAAAATTTTAATAAAACCGATCTAAACATAGTTTGTACATTAATGTTCTGAAAATAAAAGAACATTAATGTAATAATTTCAATAAAAAAGTAGTTTATTCAATTCTCAGACTTTTAAAAGGTATTTTGAATGCTGCAGGACATCCTACTAAACACAATTAATAGAAATACTACATTATTTACTAATATGCAGAGCTGTTTTAGAGTAAAGCAAATTTTATGAAATAATTTATTTTTATTAATAATTCCCCCCCCCTCCCAAAAAAAAGGGCTTTACTTTATTTTTAAAATATTTAATATACATTTGTTACGAAAAAGTTATAGATATGTTAAAAAATTAATGTTTATTGATGAGTAAAGCAATATTTCATTGAAATTTGTAAGTGTACTAATATTTTTGATAACCACTGTAGATATTTAGACTAATATTTTTTTACTTAAAAAAGTTTTTTCTGTGTGTTTTTTCATCAACATAAAGTAACAGAGGTTTATTTCATAAGCAGAGTTTTATTAAATATTGCAAAAGATAAACATAAAAAAACTGAAACAGTAAAAAAATGTTCAGATCAATTTCCTAAAGAACTCTGAGATAAAAAAATAGCAAGTTGTGTGAAGCACCAACTCAACCGACTAAGAATATAGATATTATATAGAAAAAAGAGTAAATTTTTGAAAAGAACTTGTAGGAAATTACGTAATTTTTATTTCGTTTAGTCATTTGTTTCCAAACTTAACATTAATTTTTAAAAAAATAATGGTTTATGATAATTGCCTCGTGATAAGTATTTAGAGTTTTTAAAAGCTTTTCCAGGTGAACTGTTACCGTCGTTACATGTTTAAGTAGTCGGACCAATTATCACCGCCCGTATTTTATAAATCCTCATGCGTGATGGTAACAGGCTGATGATGATGGTGACACTATGCAATTTTTATTTTGTTCAGTCGTTCGGTTTCTAACTTCTCATTAATTTTTTAAAAGAATATTTATTTATGATAATTGTCCAATGATAAGCATTTACGCTTTTCAAAAGCTAGATCAATTGCTAACATCGCTAAATGTTTTAATTGTCGTGACGAATTATCATCGAATATTTTTATAAGACGTTAATATTTTAACCTCCACCAATTTTTTCCCCCAATTTGATGATCAGTTTAGTCTATTGGTTTATATTATGTATATTTTACATTTTTTTTTCAGAAAATAAATTTTATATAATGAATATAATTTATTATTCAGCAGCCAAGAATCGTAAATCTTAAAATAAGTAATCATTCGTGTACTAAGTAGAAATTTTCAAAATAGATTTAAGACAAATGTCAGACGATCAAATTTCTTAGTGAGACATTTCTGTCGAATAATAAGACATGAAATAAATTGGTCTTGAATGAACTGAAGTGCATTGATAGCCCTTTGTAGATAATATAGCGCATGAATTAATTTAAGTAGTCTATAAGATTTTGGCGCTGGATGCCACAGGTTGTAGGGTCGAGTCTCGGCAGTGCCATGGATGTTTGCAGTGGTTAGAATTCCACTTTAAACCATAACCCCTGTCCAATAAGACTGCTGAGAGTTGGACGTAGGGCTGACAATCCTACGTCGCAAAAATCTGAGCATCTTCTGTCTCAAAATTCGCCAGGGGGCTGTTGCTCCAATGAAGAAGAGAAAAAAGTTTATTAGATTTTTTGTGCTTTATTTTTTTCAGAAATCTGCCAAGAAGTAAAATAAATTCTTTATCTTAACACATCCTCAAACAAACTGTTTTTAAAAATATGTATCCTAAAATGTTACAATGAAATATTCACCTGTAGTAGGTTGATCTATGGAGTAATATGAAATTATAGACAACTTTAGTGTTCTTTGAAATTTTTAAAATTACAAGTTCAGCTTTGATATTGAGATTTGAATAAAAAGTATATAACATATATATATATTGTTCTAACGCAGCTGCCAAACTTATCAAATGCCTTAAGGCACGTGCTGCACAGACATTACTCACTTAACACTACTCAGGAGGTGCGTGCAGCTTGAAGAAAAGCTACGGACGCGGAGTAACAATAAGTGGATTCCGAACCACTACAAACATCCATGGCACCGCCGAGACTCGAATCCGAAGCCTGTTCTACGGAGCGCTAACCACTCAGCCATTCAGGCCCCCTGTGTGTATATGCATACATAAAATTTATATATAAAATTTAATTAAAAGGATTATATATATATATATATAATCCCTTTTAATTAAATTTTCCTTTGTTTTATTTTATTATTTAATTTTAATTCTTTTTATCATCAAAAATAATAATTTTGATTTGATTTGATATGTATTTGATATGTATTTAAATTTTATATATTCTGCCATATTCACATTATTTATTGTTCGATAATTTTTTCTAATAATAATTTGTTTCAAATTCATTAATTCATTTCTAAATCTTTGCTACAATATTAAATAATATTTTGTATTCATTAAAATAATTATTTCTCTTGCCAAATTATTTAAGATTTTAAACGAAACACTTAATTGAAGATTAGGAAATATTTCGGGATAATTAATGAATACTTAAACCCTCATAATTAATAACATTGCATATGAAATACATTAATTTATACGAACAATTATTACTAATACCATTTCATAAACCATTTTCATAAAAATTCAAATACCACTGATTCATTATAATTACTTTCCTGTATAATAACAATAGGTATTTAATTTTTTAAATTTTATAATAATCTTAATAATGATCTATAAATATGGAGTTAATAAGAATTCTTAATTAATTCTTTCATAATAATATGCCTCAGGAATTTATTTGAATACTATGAGATTAAATTTGGCTATGAGTTATAGAATTCATTTTAAACCTTTTTGTATTGCATGTGAATTGATTTGAATTTTCTTGTTAAAAACTCTGATAATTAACTTTCATCTGGAGAAGAATTATGAATAATTGAATGTTAATGCTGTATCCCAAAGCCAGACATTCTGATTATTAGATTTATTGCCACTACAATGACATGCATGTATATCCAGCGTCATTCAATTTTTAAAAATTTCTGATAGTTAACCTTCATCAGGAAAGAATTATGAATAATTGAATCTTACTGCTGTTTTCAAAGCCAGACATTCTGATTATTAGATTTATTGCCACTACAATGGCACATATGTAGTAGATCCAGCATCATTCAGTATGCTCTAGTAACATATTGCAATGCCTCACTTATATTTTTCACCACATTTGGAAACAAACATCCTCAAGGACGTTATTTGGAATGTTCCTTCCTACTTTCTCGGCTCAATAGAAGGATTTTCCAGTCTACAGATTTACTCTGAAACAGAAACACTGAAATAATGGTATGTTAAATAATTAAATTAAAATCAATTGTTGAACAATTTGTTTCAACAAATTGTTCATAACATTTTGTTGTAATTATAAAATATGTATAATTATAACGAATAAATTTTTCGTTGGTTTCGAATAATATAAGCTAACACAAAATATTCATTTAAGTCCAGAAATATGTTTGAATAGATAAAACGTTTTACAAATACAGTATTAAATTCAAACAATTTGTTTGAACAAATTGTTCATAACATTTTGTTATAATTATAAAATGTACATAATTATAATAAATAAACTAGTCTTTGCTTTAGAATAATTTAAACTAACACAAAATATTCATTTAAGTCCAGAATTATGTTTAAATAGATAAAATGTTTTTCAAATACAGTATTAAATTCAAACAATTAGTTCGGAATATTTTGTTATAATTACAAAATATAAAACGAAAAAGCTCGTCTTAGCTTTAGAACAATATAAACTAGCATAAAATATTCATTTAAGTACGGAATATCATCTGAATGGATAAAAAGTTTTCCAAATGCAGTATTAAATTCAAACAATCTGTTCCATCAATTTGTTCATAACAATTTATTATAATCATAAAATATACACAACTATAATGAATAAACTCGTATTAACTATTATAAGCTAAAACAAAGTATTCATTTAAGTCCAGAATTAAAAGTTAATTTCTGTACGAATAAACTCATGGTATTCCAAAAAGATACACATAGAATATTCCACTAAGAGATTAACATATCGAAATGAACAATTCATTTTTATTAATAATAAATTTCATTCAAATAAACTCGAAAGTTAAAGTAAAGAAATTCCCAGTTTGAAAGTTCGACTTTGTTTAGAAGGTTCTTTACTGACAAAGAGAGAATGCCCACACGTGTAAGAACGCAAAAGAACTTTTCCGGTAACAATTTAAAGACTTTTATCGATTCAGAGTTCTTTAAATGGTCTTTTAACAGCCGGAGTTCTTGAAACGCTTTCATACGAAGTTCCACTCCAGATAGTTCCTTAACTGCCGTTTCCATGCAGGAAAACATGTTAATTTTATTTCGTCGAATTTAGTCACGTTTTGTGTAGAATCGTCCTTTGCACAAAATAAATTAGTTTTCTTATGAAGAGAGCTTTATTGGATTTGAAATGCACCGAGGAAAATGAAGCAATAAAAAAAGTAAGATAACTAGTTCAGTCTTATTGCTGACGCAAACTAAAATGAGCACACATTTTTCTTTAGTAATGGTACAAGGTACGTTACAAGTAATGGTACGTCTTTTTTCGTACGCTTTACTCATAAATATATATGACTTTTTTACATTTTGGAGGATTAAATATTATAAAAATGCTGTTGAAGGAATTTGCTCTGTTTTACGAAAATAATAACTCGTATATCATAATAGCTGTTAATATCTAATACTCAATTAAAATTACTTCTATATAATGCATAATTATGAATTAATTAAAAAACAATTTTTATGGCAAAATGGAACATTTTTGATTTTTTAGGTATTACCATGCAATTAGGGATTGCAATATCTGACCAAAAGTTCAATACCGGTAATCGGTATTTTTCAGATCTTAATACCGGGATACCGGTTTTAATACCGGCAGTAGAAATTTTAGAAAAAGAACGAAGACACAAGTATTTTTTGTTTAATTTGCCAGTTTTATTAGAGAATGTAAATATCACATTAAACACTCGAAATGGCAAATCATCTAATGCTGTCATTTTACTTATAATTTCATCCTAATTATCTTCTTTTTTTTCATCTAAAATCCTTGATGGCTTGGACTTAAAAACTGTGCTTGAGTTTGTATCTTCATCGCAATTAGATTCTTTCCTCTTTAACAGATTTTTATCATGTTTCGTTTTTAAATGTGTGTGGAGTCCGCTGTACTTCCTCCATTCACTTTAATAACTCTTGAGCATTTTTTTTTACATCGTGCCACCCTATTCTTTTCCTCATATAAATAATGAAACCAAACCGAAGTATTATCAACTGATTTTTTATGCTCTTTAAAGCTATTCTTATTCATTATTATGAGGTATTATTTATGAGTGTATATATAATGAATCTGAAAATAGTTTGAACTCTAAAGTATGATATGCTAATACAACATGAATAACAAACTCACCAATTAAAAAAAAAAACATCGACATATTACACACTTTCTTCCCAACTACAACCTTGTTTTCACAGATAAGAATTTATAGTTTTCAGATACGAATTCTGAATAAGAATTCACACATAAGAATAAGAATTTCACAGGTAAGAATTCTTTCATAATTAAGAATTCTAAATTTCTAGTAAATACCGAAAAAACGGTAATTAAACTTGTGAATACCGGTATTGCAAAATTGTACAAATGGCTCAAAATACCGGTATTCAGTATCCCGGTATACCGGTATTGCAATCCCTACATGCAATGTTTTAAAATAGCAGTGCTCCTATTTTTTCATTGATATACATTTTTTAAGCACCATTTTTACTCTAAACTTCTTGTTGCCGAACAGGCACTACAAAGTGCGAAGTGATTTCTCTTTTTTGTTTCGCTCACAATTACGGTGTTTACATTTAACCAAGCACGTCAGTGAATTCACGACTCTCGGCTGAGTGGCAACGTGCGCCGCTTTTGCGCATTAGGCGGAGATTCAATCCGTTTGCGGCTTTGTTGTTGACACTGTTTGAAAAAATGAGAAAACTTGATGGCGTTTGTGATGTTTATCATCTAGCCTGATTAGTCAAACTACCTGGTCAGAGATTTCCGGATTTTCTCCCACATGATACTCAAATGCAGGGCAGTTTCCCTCAAAAGTCCTCCCAGAATGCACTACCCTACTTCAACGATTGACATTTTCAAATTGTTTGGTGATCATGCAATTTTAATTCTTGTGACACATAAGAAAAATTATACAACTAACACATAGGAAATTCGATAATAATAACCTGCGTATGGAAGATGAGATATTAGATTTTGAATTTTGCATAAGCAAATATATTTAAAAATCAAATCTAAAAAGTTTTCATTCAACTTTTTAATTTCTTTATGGCTATGAATAATGTTAAGTGAAGGAATTAGATAAAAACAAGTCTCCCAATCATACATAATTTATGCAATAAAATTACCTATTTTTATTTGATGAATGATTTGAGTCTCGAATACGTAATTGATTTGCCATTTAAATACTCAGTTTACACAAAAACACATTTTTATGATAGAATTGGAGATACTTATGGACTTTTTATGGGCAAAAGTACTCCTAATCAAAACTATAATTTCCTTTTGTAGTGTGCAGTTTGGGTAGCCAGATTGTAACTGGGTATGTTTGGATTGAAATATTTGTGGCACAAATTTGAGAGCACACAACTTTATTCACAACACAACACACACAAACAATTAGAGACATACGATATTTAAAAACAGATAATTATAGATTCTTGAAAGGACTCCACTTCTAAGCCGAAAACACGTTGCAAGCAGGGTGAGCGAAATATGCTTCCTCTCTGGGTGAGAGTCTGTAGGTCAAATAAAGCGCCGGGATGCATTAAATATATTTCCTCTCGGGATGAGAGATTATAAATAAGACATTTCTCAGCGGGAGAGCAGATTGCGCTGTACCCTCTCTGGTGAGAATCTTGAGGCCTACTAACTCTTTCTCCTGAACGCTACAAGGATCGCTTTTGCCAGTATGTAGGTGGATGATTAATTGTTTTGATGATCTTTACAGACATGTAATTATAGATTCTTGGTCGGATTCTACTTCTAAACCGAAAACCCGATACTCAGCTGCGCACTGGTTGCTCGAAATATACTTCCTCTCCGGATGAGAGTCTATAGGCCAACTAATATGAAAGGTGTTTTTTCCAATGCAGCTGGCAAACAGACATAGACGTCTTAGATGCCTTAAGGCAAACGCTGCACAGATGTTACTCACTTTGCATTACCCAGGGGGCGCGTGTCACTTGAAGATAAGCCACGGACGCAGAGTAACAATGCCTCCACAACGCTCTACGATCCTATTAGACCGGGACCTACAGTTAAAAGTGGATTCCGAACCACTACACACATCCATAGCACCGCCGGGACTCGAACCCGAAACCTGTGGTACCGAGAGCCAGAGCGCTAGCCACTCGGCCATTCAGGCCCTCTGATATGAAAGGTTGAGCTAAATATATTTTTTCTACGATATATATATGCGAGACTGCATATACTGGTTGAGCTGTACTTCCTCTCGAGTGAGAGTCTCGAGGCTTACTGACCAATTATAACGAGGTGAGGTGCTCTTGACAGTGTATAGGTGGAAGCACGATTACGCTTTCAGAAATTCTGAATCAAAAACCTTTACATGCGATACTTTCATTGTATTAAAGGGACTTGCAACTTAATGATTTCTTTATACATACATGCCACTTTAACCTTTTAACAAGCCAACGGTAGTACCATGCTGAATATACCGGTTCTCGTTAGATCACCGAAGTTAAGCATCATTGGGCACGGTCAGTACTTGGGTGGGTGACCGCCTGGGAACACTGCGTGCCGTTGGCAAATTTGGGACCTGAATGGCCGAGTGTCTAGCGCTCTGGCGCTCGGTGCCACAGGTTTCGGGTTCGAATCCCGGCGGTGCCATGGATGTTTGTAGTGGTTCGGAATCCACTTTAAGCCGTAGGTCCCGGTCTTCTATGACTGTAAGAGCGTCACGGAGCAAAAGTCAGGCTTCTACCTACGGGTGGGTGCTCCATCACAACAGAAGCTGCTTCCTTCCCCTTCAATCATGAGTCCAACATGGGCTTGGGGGCTTGGCCAGCCAAGTGGGATAAGAAACAACAAAACAACAACAACAAACACCTTTTAACAACCCTTCAATAAGGCTATCAACAAAAGTGATAGCCTGATCTCGAGGAAGAATAGAGCAGACTCCTTTTGTTCTTCCAGAGCAATTGTTCGGATCCATCCGTAAAGAAGCTTTTGCAATCAGGATGATGAAAGGAATTTCTGATGTGGGGGAGTAACATTCCCATTAGTTTGTATGATACTATATTCTTCCATATTCAGTTATTGAGGGAAACGTGCTTGAGTGGGGTAGGTAAAATTTCTTATTAAAGGAGGCGGGACAGTATAGAACAATGTTAAGGGTTATTATAAGGATTGTCGTTTTATTATTCCTACCATGAATGGTGGGCAAATACAAAGATTGTTCTTAAACCTTCAATGTTTTTACCTTAAATTTATAATTAGTATTTACACTTTAGTTTACATAATAAACATAAATATAATAATAGGAATAGTGACTGAAATAATGAATGAGAACAGCATCAACCTGACTGTTGTTCAATGATGTTTCTTTGAATTCTGAATTAATACAAAAGAAATTTTAAAAATAAATCTTTATGGATTGAATTTATAAGGCCTGATAATAATTCTCGAGTTTATTTATATTCATCAATAATCATAAAATACTCTCTTTGTGAGAAAAACCCCACTCTTTCTAAATGCTTTTTGTAGACGATTTTTAAATTAAATCGAATGCCACAGATTTCATCCATAAATCGCTGAGTTTGAAATTCTCTCCTAAAGTGATTATTAAACTTTTTCTCCTCCATGTATTGGAGTGTTGCAGCAGGGAAGATCAAAAATGTCTTCATGAATAATGCATTGGAAGAGCAGCGGTTCCATCTTTTATCCCTTTGGCGTCGGACATATTTTCGATGAAAACTCCCCGTCAGTTCTAGTTCAAATATCCCTTCAAAGAGAAAGAGGGAAAAATCATGTTTTTGAAATAATGGATGTTCGCCGAGTCTTTGAGTGTTTGCTCAGAAAAGAATGACATAGAGATCCGCCGAGGTATTTTCAGTCTAATGTTCAAACTATTAAAAAACCTGTAGTATAAAAATACATTTCAAAAAAGCATGATACTCTTAAAATATCTATAACAGGAGTATTTTATTTTCTTGAAAAGAAAGTCGATTATTTAGTAATTTTCAAAATGATCTGCTTGAAATTGTTAAAGGAAAATATCCAATTTATTGTATGTATACTGTATTTTACCATTATTTTTTTGCGCATTTCATAATTTGAATTTTGATGGTGTTTTAGTTAAAACTATCCGAAGAGATTTTTTTTATAATAATCAATTGAGGATTGTACAAAAATTATATCTTCAACAGGAATTATTTATTTTTAAGTACATTATTGATCGAGTTTTTTAACATGCAACAAATGAAACATATAATCTCATTAATATTTAAAATAAATGCCTTAGATAATACAATGTTAATGTATTGCCATGTAATGACAAATTTTAACTAATTTATGTACTTGTAATAAGTCACTTTAAAATATGATTTTTGTATTAAATTGTAAACAAATTCTGTCCAGAATATGCTAAAAATTCATTCTGCGTATAAACACACAAAGCTTATAAATATGTTTATCATCTAAAAAATAAGCAAAAAACACATTTTTGAATTGTTTATATACCAAACACAATTTGATTTCTTTTTTTTTTATCAACCAAAAGTATGTAAAAAGAAAAGTTGAGAAAACTCAAGAGCAATTTGCTTCCAAGATATAAAATTCTTCATCACTTTCAGGTATTTACAGCAAAAGGAAATCACAGTCAAGGTTTTTCCCTCCAAGAAAAAAAAAAATCTCCTTTCCAGTCAAGAATCCAATTTAACATAAAATCCCCAACTTCCTCTTGTCTTCAGAGATTGAAGGACGCAGATTCTGAATTCATTCGGAAATTGCTAATTAATGTCGCATGCTTGAAGAAAAACATCTACCCATACTGTGCTCTTGGTGAAGGAACAGGAGATTATTTCAGAAGTTAATGATAAATGTAAAGGATAGAAGTATTTTGCATCATTTGTAAGAAGTGAGCGCCTTTCAATGTTTGGACAACTTTTATTTATAGGGTTGCTTCTTTTTTTGAAGATTTTTTTTGGTGTCTCATTAGGCTTTTAAAACTTTTTACTTCAGTTATATAAAATAATAATAATAATAAAACCTAATGTAGATGTTTTTTTTTTCGATTTGAGGAAGATGTAATTTTCGGAAAGGATATGTCTCTTAAATTGTCTTTTAAAAGTTTTAAACTAAAACTGCAAAAGTTATCTTCGATAAAAAAGTCACACGAAATAGTTAACAATTTGATATTATACATATATATATATATTGAAAAGAGCATCAATTTCAGAGATTTTTAGAGCATGAAATAATAGATTGATTAAAAAGGTTGATACCATCAGTCAATTTGCTAATGGTGGATGCCACAATCAGTTCGCTAATGTTATATGTCTGCAGAACAAATGGAGATTGATTTGGCATATCATAATTTTTTGTAACTGTCTGTATGCGAGTTTCATACACTAACCTATATGTATGTGTTTAAGACAATAAATGGATGAAGTAGAGTCCACATAATTTCAAAATCTCATAAAAACGATCCACTTGAAAGAGAAACATTACTGTATTTGTACAATTATTCCTATATTAATCGTATTACATAAAGGCTTTTTGGTACACTACGCTTTTAGCACTCAATTATATTTCATTTAATTAGAAAAAGTTCAGACTTTTATCTGTTTATTTAATACTGCTATCAGTATCAGTGAAATTAGCAAGCTTCATTTAATTTAATCTTTATCACCTAATCTTTACTTTGGAGAATCTTTTGAAGTCGGGGCTCATTGAAAATCCTACAAGTTATTGTAGCACACTACATATAAATTTCTGAGAAATGTGTTATAATAATTAAGTCAAATATTCTTCTTCTTCTTCTATTTCATTGGCGTAACAACTCTATGGTGCAAAGGCTGTCTCTCAACTGGTAAATTTCGACACAGTTATGTCAAATAATACAGAAAAAAATAATGCGTTGAAAAAAAGAAACATACCTTAAATTTATTCATTTTTGTGGTTATGAGAAACAGGAATCTTATATATATTTGTAATTTCTTCAAAGTTTGAACGTATATTTAAAAGGTCAACTCTCATTCCCTCGTCAATACATTGAAGGGGTCCTCTATTTTTATATTTAATTGTTGTGAGCTTGTCAAATCCTAATTAACATATATATGATATTGAAAATTGTAGTAAAAATTTCAAAGGTTTCATGAGTCAGTTCCTTACTCATCAATTTATGATCAGTGGATATAGTCACTTTCCTTTTCTTTTGCTAATATTAAACCAAAATCATTTCAAATTTCAATGAATGGGTTTCTAATTCCTTAGCATTATTTTGTATTAAGTGGTGGAATATAAGATCTCGAATTTTCTTCTATACTTGTTCAATGTTCAACCCTTACTGGAAGAGCTGCATTTATCCAAGTGTTAGTTAGTCCAAGTTATTGTTGTTTTATTTCCTAGCATAGCCATGAACAATTTTCTGCTTGCAGGTAAAAATAGAGACTCATCTAAAGCATTAAAGAAGTTTAAAAAAGGCTCCAAAATATAATAATATAAAAGTTTTAAATAGGCTTTAAAATATTAAAATGTAATAATACAAAAACTGTAAAAACTTAGAAAAATAGTCATATAAAAGCTTAAAATAACAGAGACTCAAAATCATGTGATAAAGATTTATTGTTGATAGGTGTCATGTATAATAAGGGGGAATCCTCAAATTGCAAAAGCTCACTCTTAGATCAAGTAAAACAGAATTTTTTTAAAATTTAATTTATGCTTGCGACAATCAAGCCATTTTCGAAAAATACAAAATAATATTGATAAAATAAAAATAAACACAAAACAATGCTTTAGAGGCATTTATAAGGAACATACAATTTATTATTTTTTACTGCAGATATTACAGGAAACGTTAAGATACCAATTTTTTCCAGAGATATAAAACCCTTCATCACCTTCAGGCATTTGAAACAAACGGAAAATCATCCTCTCGGGCATTTCTCCCATGAAAAGTTCTCCTTCTTGCCCAAAATTCAATTTAACATGAAATCTCAAAACGCATCATAAAGTTTCGAACCTTCTCTCCTCCCCAGGGATTTGTGGGGGGGGAATCGAATTCTGGACTCGTTTGGAAATGGCTAATTAATGGCTCATACTTGGAGACGGTAAATCTTCCCCGCGCATCCTTTTGTTAAGTTGGAGAAGAAACTGGAGATTATTTCGGATGTTAATGAGGAATGCAAAAGATGAATTATTTACGCATCATTTGGACAAAAAAGGCGCTTCTCTACGAGTTCGAAAAGCATCTTCTCTGTACTTTGTTTAGTTCTGCGTTTTTTTAGAGAGATTTGCTTTGTTGCCACATTAGTTTCTGAAAGCTGTTGCCGTATGTTTCTTAAAATAACTGATAAGGCTGTTGATTTTGTGAATTAAGAAAGACGTTGTTTCCGACACTGAAATATCTATTAAAATTGTTTTATGTCACTGAATTAAGCTAATATAAGTTTATCAGTAAGGATTTGAAGTGTTAAGGGTTTTGAATTTTGTTTAAAAGGAGTTATTTATGCATAGTTATTTATAATGGCTTATTTAATCAATAATAATAATAAACTTATATAAATAATTTTATATAATTTTAACATGATCATTCTGTTAATAAAAACAAAATTTTCGTATTATTTTCTTTTTAAACATTTTTTTCTCATATTGAAATATTGATGTGTGTTGTAAAACATGTAAATAAAATGAAAAACAAATTGATGCATTTGGATAAATATGCGCGTATGTATTATGTTTTAAGTTGAAATACTTGAGGAATGTGTCGCTACAATATGACATGACTTCATAATCAATGTTGTGGATCAATCCTGTTAGAAACTTGGCAAGAACCTTTGAGCAGTTAAGACGTCTATTATATGCACAAAAACTTTAAGTGTGATGTTATGAAGTATTTCCTTATAGTTTAAAATGTATGGCTACATAGTTCCATTACTATATGATATCAAAAGGTTTCTTTCTAAATCACTATGATGTAGGTAGTCTTGTAATCTATTTAAAAATAGAAGATAATCCCAGTATAAGAGTATTTTAAAGGGAAATATAAGAGGTAATAGTGATATGAGAATATGTAAAATTAGTGCGTTGAGAAATACCAGTACAGTGGTTTGCAAAATACGAGTGTTGTTGTTAAGTCTAATCCACAGTGACCTGCAGTGATGGAAGGACATACCATGAGTAGGCTGTTCATGGATGGAGGGAAAAGTGCAGCTTCTGTACACCGTAGGTCAGACTTTCGTCCGACTTGGCTCCAAGACGCTGTTACAGTCATATGAGATCGTCAACTGAAGAAGGAGGACAGGGCCTTCCAGGAGGACTTTAAGGGGGAGCTACCCATATTTTTCCATAAACCTTGTATCTACCCCTACACCTTATATCGTATGGACGAAAACTCGGAAAAATCCCGCCAAATACTATAATTTCACTAACAAGGCAAAATGCTGTACATTTCAAACGCCATAAAGTCTCATCGTTTTTTAAAACAATATCTACTACAAAGATACTACCAGCGGATTGAACCTCAGCCCTAATGCACACCAGCTGTACACATTGCCCCTGAGCCACGAGTCGAGCTGCAATACCAGTTATAAAGGTATGAGAACCTATAAACAATGTGATATAACAATCTGTAATAACACTATGAGGATTTGTAACAATAATGATATTAAAAGTACTTGGTATATGATATAAGTGTTAGCAGCAACAGTGTTATGAGAGTTCAGTAACAATGTTACGAGAAATTTAAGTGGAAGAGAAACTGTAACAAGAAAGTTTCCATATCTGCCATTCATTGACAATATTATTTAATACCAACCAAATGATACATTTATCTTACTTCCTTCTTATTTATCTAACGTTTTGACGTTTCAATATTTTTTGTTTCTTAATACTTTCCGATGCGTATTTAACTTTGTTTAAATTTTTTACATGAATCCTTAAGAAAGTGAATTATTTATTTTATTAGCAATTATTTAATTGTTTGAATAAACAGTTAAATATTTTATTGGTCCAATGAATAATGAATATATAGTTTTCATTTATAGTATTTGTATATGAATTATTTATGAATTTTTATATGAAAAATGAATACAGGGTTTTTTTGAATAAAATAAAATTATTTTAACTAAACTTTATTTAATGATGTGATTAAATATGAATTTTATTTTGATAAAATGAAATATTTCAAAATCAAAATATGGTTAATTGAAATTCATGGTTAAGAACAACTTTTATATAACTGTTTATCTTCATTAATTGTTATCTTATTTATTATTATCATTATTTAGTATCTGATTTTTCTGCATTATTCGTACAAAGTTTTCTCACTGTTTTCTGCATTTTACATCTTTGTGAGGAAAATACTTAAATAAGCAAAATGCTATTAATCATTAGTTTAGCTAACATTTTGGAAAAAGGCCCGACACTAAATTAACAATTTAATGAGAATTGACAGTTAGATTTTTTTTTAAAGTCTATGAGTTTAAGGTGCTTGTCATTTTAATAACTATACCATTATCTATACCATTAATTATAGATGAACAGACAAACATAATATTATAAAAGGGAAACTAAACAGTTATCTTCAAATGAAGAACAAAAACAAAAATTATCCATTGGAAATTTTCTTGGAAGAAATTCAGAATAAAGCTTTGAGTGGTAAAAAAGCATAGCCAATTAATAGTGAGATTTTGCATACCGTACGTTAGTTACCGTAGGACGTCCGTTAGCTTTTTTGCCCTAGCGCGCATGCGTATCTGTAATAATGTTTCCTATGAGCATGCGCACTAGGGAGAAAAAGCTAACGGACGTCCTACGGTAACTAACGTACGGTATGCAAAAACTCTCTAATAATTCAATGATACACGTTAGAAGAAAGCTAGAAAAGATTTGAAAAGAAGTTAATGTATTTCATCTAGAACAGTACAAACAAGGCATTACTTAAGGCATTTCAAGACAAGTGCGTGTGGTTTCTTGCTTTTCTTTCTTCTTAGGACAATTATTCAAATGGCTTACGTAATGTTTAGGGAGTTATAAATTTGCACGCAATTGCTTATGTGTACATAAAAGTTTAGCTGCTAATAATTCTTTATCTGTGTGCATTCTTTTAAATATGAAAATAAACGGAAAGTAACGTTTATAAATTTATTTTATTGCCATAAACCAATTGTTAATGCCAGTTTTATGGAATTGTGAGGAATATCTGCTGTTAGAATATTTGTTTTTGAACACAGTTTTCAAATTACAAAGCATTGTGCAATATGTTAGAAAAGTAGTTTTAATTTTGTTAATGGAACCATTTAAAAATGCATGTACATATGTCTGCGTTTTATTGCCTTGTGTTTGTTTTTTAATGTAAAATGCATAATTGAATGAAAAAAGTATTTTATTCAGAGGCTTGAAATTAGTGAATGAATTGCTAATTTTGTATTTAAATAGTAAAATATCAAATTATAATAGAATTGATCAATTATGAAAAATTGATAGTAATTTCAAATTATACTAACAATTTTTCAAACTTTTTAAATTTTAAAACATATTAACAAAGGCCTAGATTTTTAACAGTACGGACACAAATATAGATATATTGCACATATATAGATATACACTATGTGGAAGAAAGTGACGGGACACGACACTATAACGGCATAAACCCATATTTATTAAAATTAATAGGAGGTAGGGCCTCCTTTGGCTGCGATCACAGATGCAACCCCTCTGGTCATGCTTTCCACTAAATTAGCCATAGTGGCAAGAGGAATTTCCTTCCAAATGTTTAATAGGAAGTTCAATAGTTCAGGCTTGCTTTTGGGGAGTGGGGTGCAGGCCCTCAACCGATGGTCCAATTCGTCCCAGAGATGTTCAATTGGGTTAAGATCAGGTCTCTGCGCCGGCCACTCCATGCGTTTAACGTTGTTGTTCACATACCAATCAAGAGTCCTCCTTGCAACATGGCATGTTGCGTTGTCGTCTTGATACCAGCAATCATCCATACCGTACGTTGCCCACAAGGTAGGAAGGACATGATTGTCGAGAATATCACAGTATCTATCGGCATTCATCGCACCATCAACCTTCACCAGTGGGCCAGCCCCTTACCAGGAGAAACAGGCCCATACCATCAAACCTCCTCTACCAAACTATACAGTTGGACGACACATTCGGGCAAAAGGCGTTCTCCTGGTAAACGCCATAACCAAACACGTCCATCGGAACAGAAAAGGGTAAATCGTGACTCGTCACTCCGAAGGACGCGTTTCCAATCATCCAGAGTCCAAGTACGGTGGTCTTTGGCCCATCGAAGGCGCTCTTTCTTGTTGGTTTTCGTAATCAAAGGCTTATGGGCCGCGAAAATCCAGTGTAACCTAACTTATGGGCCTCGATACGAAGAGTCGTGGTCGAAACGGCCACACCTGTGGCTTGTCTAAACTCATTAGCGATGTTATCCATGGATGTTTGACGGTTACTTCGAATCTCCCTGCCGAGCACCCGCCGGTCCCTGCTGGTGAGAACTGTAGGTCGTCCACTTCGGGGTTTGTTCTGACAGTGTCTCTCAGTCTTATAGCGACACACAACACGTGCTACAGTTGATTTTGAGCAGTTACGGAGACGGGATATCTCCCTAATTGACACCTTGGCAAGTTCAATCCAACCAACACACCTTTCTTGAACTCAGACAACTCTTCCTGTGGCGACATCTTGACAAAAAACAACTCCTGTCGACTCCACAGAGTATTTATAGGATATGGCTGACACGTGATACATATTATTGCGCATGTGTCAGCTGTATTGTCGACTTTTCTACTTTTCGAGTGGTGTCCCGTCACTTTCTTCCAGATAGTGTATATTACACATATAAAGATGTAAAGAACACATATATAAATACATTACATTTTTTACACATTTTAAATCTATTATTAATGCATTGTAATATTTTATTGCTATGTAATATTTGCTTTGGTCGACAAATAATATCTTTTTTCTTAAAAAAACAAATTAATTATGGCTGATGTATAAAACTGTAAATAATCTCTATTTTCTGAATTATTCCAAGTTTAGCGAATCCAATTCAAATATTGTTGTTGGAACTAATCCTTAGAATCCGTAGCCGAGACGGACATCCCATGAGGAGTCTACTCACGGATGGAGGAAAAGGCGGCAGCGTATGTTGTGATTAGGGATCGCAATATCGGCCCAAAAGTTCGATACCGGCATTCGGTATTTTTTAGATCTTAATACCGGGATACCGGTTTTAATACCGGTAGTAGAAATGCCATTGGTGCTGTCATTTTACTTATAATTCCATCCATATTATCTTTTTTTTTTCAAAATTATCTGAAATTCCTTATGACTTGGGCTTAGAAACTGTGCTTAAGTTTGTTTCTTCATCGCAATTCGATTCTTTCCTTTTTAGCAAATTTGTATCATATTTCGTTTTTAAATGTGCATGGAGTCCGCTTGTATTTTCTCCATTCACTTTAATAACTCTTGAAAATTTTTTTTTACATTGTGCCACCCTATTCTTTGCATCATATAAATAATGAAACCAAACCGAAGTATTATGCACTGAATTTTTATGATCTTTAAAGTTATTCTTATTTATTATTATATGGTATTTTTATGAGTATATATATATATATATATATATATATATATATATATATATATAATAAATCTGAAAAATATTTTGAACTCTAAAGTATGATATGCAAATACAATGCGAATTACAAACTCACCAATTTAAAAAAATATCGAAATATTACACACTTTCTTCACAACTACAACTTTGTTTTCACAGATAAGAATTTCTAGTTTTCAGATAAGAATTCTGAATAAGAATTCACAGATAAGAATAAGAATTTCACACATAAGAATTCTTTTACAGACAAGAATTCTAAATTTCTAATAAATACCGAAAAAACGGCATTTAAACTTGTAAATACCGGTATTACAAAATTGTATAAAAGGCTCAAAATACCGGTTTTCGGTATCCCGTTATACCGGTATTGCAATCCCTTTGTTGTGATGGAGCACCCGTAGGTAGAAGTCTGAAGTAGGAGGGTAGTACCTTCCGGAAGGACTTTTAGAGGATTTACCCCGCATTTGCGTATAATATGGAAAAATTTGCATCTGGTAGTGACTAACGAAGCAAGATGCTCAACATCACAAACGTCATCGATTCCCCTCAATTTTGAAACAGTGTGTAGTTTATGTAGCTGCTACTTTGCTCATGAAATATTGATGTCTGGAAATGTCACTGAAATGTGTTTCTCAAAGAGGAATGTTTCGAAGGATTTATGGGATGAATGCCATGAGTAGGGTACTCAAAAAATGGTAAATATAAACTGTTTATTTTACAAACAAAAATATCTGACATCACGACGTAAATGTTTTCCAGTTTCCTCTTACAAAATCGAGATTTATCTCAAATTTGTTACATAAGTAAAAATACGCATCAAAATTGTGCACATGTGTACATTCAATCATTTAGAACAGAAGCAGCTGAAAATAGCAGTTTTCTTATAATTATAAAATATACATGATTATAATGAATAAACTCGTCTTTGCTTTAGAATAATATAAGCTACCATAAAATATTCATCTAAATCCAGAATTATCTCTAGATGGATAAAAAAATTTCAAAAGCAGTAATAAATTCAAACAAATTATTTCAAAAATTTGTTCAGAACATTTTGTTATAATTATAAAATATATATAATTATAACGAATAAACTCGTCTTTGCTTTAGAATAATACAAGCTAACATCAGATATTCATTTAAGCCTAAACTTACCTCTGAATGGATAAAATGTTTCTCAAATGCAGTAATAAATTCAAACAATTTGTTCAGTAAATTTTGTTAAATTTGTAAAATATACCTAATTATGAAGATTAAACATATCTTTGCTTTAGAATAATATAAGTTAACATAAAACATTCGTAATAAAAAATTAATTTAAACAAATATTCAAACATTAATTTAAGTAAACGTTATTAATTACAATTAAACAGGTCCAAAATTAAAAATTAATTTCTGTACGCGTTAGTTCATGGCATTTCTAAAAGACACAAATATGATACAAGAGATATTCTGTTAAAAGGTTAATGTGTCGTATTAAATAATATGATTTTATTAATAATAAATTTCGTTCAAATAAACATGAATTTTTAAGAAAAGAAATTCACAGTTTGTAAGTTGCAATCCTTCAAATCGGTTTCTAAAGTTCGAGATTGTTTAGAAGTTTCTCCACTGACAAAGAGAACACGCACACATGTGTGAGGACCCGAAAGAATTTTTCCGTTAACAATTAACAGACTTTTATCGATTCAGAGTTCTTTAAATGGACTTTTAATATCCAGCGTTCTTGAAAGGCTTTCATACAAAGTTCCACTCCAGATAGTTTGCAAGTTCCTTAACTGCTAGTTCCATGCAGGAACACATGTTAATTTTATTTCCTTTAAATTGTCATTTGCACAAAAGAAATTAGTTTTCTTATAAAGAGAGCTTTATTGGATTTGAAGTGCATGGAGGAAAATAAATAATAAAAAAAAACAATAAAAAAAGTAAGATAACTAGTCGGTTTTATTGCTGACGCAAACTAAAATGAGCATACATTTTTCTTTAGTAATAGTACAAGGCATTTGTTAACTATTTATGCGTCTTATTTGTATGTTTTAGTCATAAATATATCTATGTTTATTTTTTTATATTTTGAAGGATTAAATAACATACAAATTCCGTTGAAGGATTTTGCTCCGCTTTATTACATTAAAAACTTGAATATCATAATAGTTATTAATATCTAATACTGAATCAAAAATTACTTCTAGAGAATACTTAATTATGATCTAATTACAAAACTTTTTTGTGGAAAAATGGCACACATTCGATTTTTGTAGATATTAGGATGGAATGTTTTAAAGTAATAGTATTCTTATTGTTTTTCATGATATAAATTTTTGAGCACATTTTCTACTATAAACTTTTTGTGGAAGAACTGTCATTATAAAGCTCTAAGAGATTTCTCCGCCTTGCTCAGATCACAACTCCTGTGTTTTCCTTTAACCAAGTAAATCTGCGAATGTGGCTCATCATAAAACTCCAATGATTCATGTTTATATACTATTTTCCTTCTTGGATAATGATTGGTATTCAATTTTAAATTATTATAAGTATTTTTTAAGTTTTAGTCATTGTACAATTAGACAATTACAGTCTGTCTACTGGCACATTTTGGAATAAGAGACGCTTCCTTTTTAAGACATAGTGTTGACAGCTCTACGCCCAATAGTCATTTTAGATATGGAACTACTGTACTACTACTTCAACACCACACCACTGTACCTAGAGCTGAGTTACCTCTTTACAGTTCGGGAATAATGTGGGTGACAGAAGTCTGACTGGGCTCTCTGACGCTCTACAGTCATATGAGACCGGGACCTTCGCTATCAAAAATGCATGCCGCCGATATCGACTCGAACCTGAAATCTGTGGCTCCGAACACAAGAGTGCTAGTTACTCCGCCCACCCCATATATTTCGCTTTAACATAAACTGTTGAAGTAAAAAATCATAACCTTCAATCTACAAAACGTGTTCTATAAAAGTGGTCATACAAATTATTAGAATAAGAGGCAAGAATAAGTAGGATAATATATGTTAGAGTAACTAAAGTAAGACCTATAAAGTAAGTAGTTTTAAGTAAGTTTGCTACATTATTAGAGTAAGTAGACTAAGAAGCAGGAGACATAAGAGTAGCCAAACTGAATCCCTTGGTATGACTGGATAAAAGAAAGGTGGTTGACTTTATTTTTTAAAAATGTTTGGCGATCATTCAGCAGCAGAGAATTTAAAATGAATTTGAGAAATTTCAGTCGGCATATTTTTTTGATAGTTTTAATCGGTGTCAAAAGAATTAATAAAATTTCATTGCATACAATCAGTCGGCAAATTCAACAATTTTTGGATCCACACACATATTATTTCTTAGTTTAAATTGCGGAAATAAAAGACTACATTTTCCATAGTTTAAGGATCCCTACTAATATTTCTCTTTAATTTAAATTGTGGAAGGAATTAATGCAGAGAAATAAGAAAATTAAATCATTATGAATTAAATTTATTCGAGCATGATAATAATCCTGACGTTTATTTATATTCATCAATAATAGTTAAAAAATCTGAAAATATCTTTGGGAAAAAAACTTTCTAAGTGTTTTCCGTAGACGATTCTTAAATTAAATCGAATACCACAGATTTCATCAATAAATCACTCGGTTTGAAATTTTTTCTGAAGGTGATTATTAAACAATTTTCTTCTCCATGTATTGGAGTGTTGCAGCAAGGAAGCCCAAAAATGTCTTCATGAATAATGCATTGGAAGAGAAGCGGTTCCGTCTTTTATCCCTCTGGCGTTCGACATTTTTCGATGAAAACTCTCCGTCGTTCCAATTCAAATGTCCTTTCAAAGAGAAAGAGGGGGAAAAAAATCGTGTTTTAGAAATAATGGATGTTCGCCGAGTCTTTAAATGTTTGCTCAGAAAAGAATGACATACAGATCCGCCGAGGTATTTTCAGTCTAAAGTTCAATCTACTAAAACACCTGTGGTATAAAAATACATTCCAGAAATGCTATACTCTTAAAATTTCTATTACAGGAGTATTTTATTTTCTTGAAAAGAAAGTCGTTAGTGTGAAATTTTCAAAATTATCTGCTTCAAGTTTTTAAAGGAAAATATCTAATTTATTGTATATTGTATGCTGCATTTTACCATTATTATTTCACACTTACCATAATTTGAATTTTTATAGTGTGTTTATTAAACTCAGGAATGTATTTTTTATATTGATAAATTGAGCATTGTATAAAAATAATATCTTCAGCAGGAATTTTCAAAACAACGACACGGCAATAGAAATAAATAAAATAGTAACTTTTAGAATTTCCAAGTAGTCTGCTATTAACACTTTTAAAGTAAAAATATTATTTTAAGTATTAATGAAAAAAAAACCATATTTTAAGGCGATTTATTATAAGTACATAAATTATTTAAAATTTGTCATTACTTGCAATACATTAATATTGTACTATATTAGTGATTCATTTTTACCCAGAGTATGATAAAAATCCTTCTGTTTATAAAACATGAAGCTTCTAAATATGTTTAGCTACTGAAAAAAATGAAAAAAAAAAATACCCACAATTTTTGAATTGTTTATACAGCACACGAATTTTGAATTTTTTTTTATCTACCGAAAGTATGAAAAAGAAAAGTCGACAAAACTCAAAAGCAATTTGCTACCAAGATATAAAATCCTTCATCGCTTTCAGGTATTTGCAGCAAAAGGAAATCTTCGCCGAGGTTTTTCTTAGAACAAAAAAAAAATCTCCTTTCCCACCAAGAATCCAATTTAGCATAAAATCTCCGAAGCGCACCATAAAGTCTCAAACTTCCTCTTCTCTTCAGAGATGGAAGGACGTAGATTCTGAATTCGTTTCGAAATCGCTAATTAATGACATGTACTTGAAGAAAAACTTCCATGCATATACTCTTGGAGGTGGAACAGGAGATTATTATAGAAATTAATGATGAATGTAAAAGATGGAAGTATTTTGCATTATTTGGAAGAAGTGAGCTCTTTTCAACGTTAGGACAACTTTTATTTATGGGGTGGGGCTTTACTTCTCTTTTTGAAGATTTTCTTTGGCGTCTAATTCGGCTTTGAAAATATTTTTGCTTCAGTTATATAAAATAATAATAATAATAAAAACAATAATAATAGCTAATGTAGATGTTGTTTTTACAATTTTAGGAAGATGTAATTTTCGGAAAGGATATATAAATTGTTTTCTTTAAAGTTTCAAACTGATCTACTGCAATGCTTTGACCATAAACACAAATATGTTTATATCTTAGTTTACTATTGCAATTAAATTATCCATTTGTGAATATATTTGACTTGAAAATGATTCTCTTAATTTAAAGCAATTTTTTTAAGCACAAAAATTTGGTATCGTATTTAGTTTAGTAATTAATATTTGCTAAAAGTTTGGGTATTCGTATATAGATATCGTAACTATTTGGTATATGTATGATGTAAGGAAAATATAATAGCAAATTATGGAATTAAAATAAATACACTATACGATACTTTTTGCGTAATATTTAGAATACCGTAATGTATCTTTCTTGTGGTTTATACGATCTATAGAGAAGTACATAGAAAAGAAAATTTAAAAAAAAAATGCAATTTACTTTGAAAAATTATGGATACATGTTGTAATTTTTTTAAAAACTCATAAAACCAAAATTTTGTTTTGGTTTTAAGTCACGTTAAATTAAAACCTTATAAAAATTTGCAAAAACTAAAATCAATAAGTATAAAAGCTTAATAAGGTTCTTCGAATATCTAATAAATAAATAAAATAATAAATAATTATTTAACATAAACATAAATATACAAATTTAAATAAAATATTTTTAAAATATTACAAAATATAATTATTTTCATATAAAAGCTTAAATATTTTTTCAAAAGATAGTGATACAAACACATAGAACCTTAAAATAAATGAAATTCAGAATTTTGTTATAGTTTTTGTAAGTAACATGTTCTAGAGGAAATATCCGAACCGCAAAATTTTTCTTCTCTAAAAGTTAAACCAAATAGCTAACAATTTAATATTATATATATATATATATATATTTTTTTTTAAAGGAGCACCAATTTTATTGATTTTTAGAGCATGGAATAAATGATTAATTGAAACAGTTGATGCCATGAGTTGGGAGCGACAATGAATTCGATAATGATATATATTTCTAGACCAAATGGAGATTGGTCATTAATTTGTATAACTATCTGCATGCCAGTTTCCTACACTAGCCTATATATATACGTTTAAGAAATGAAATGGACGAAATAGAATCCACATAACTTCAAAGTCTTATATAAATGATCCGTGTAAAATAAAGAGACATTAATGTTTTTGGGCAAATATTTATATGTTAAAAGTATTAAATAAAATTTTTTAATACACGTTTTCCATTTTTTAAAACCCTCTAATACTCAATTTTATTTCATTTAATTCGGAAAGTTCATACTTTTTATCTATTTATTCAATACTTCAATCAGTAACAGAGAAATTGACAATTCATGAATTTCATGACTATCATCTAATTTTTACTTTGAGAAAATCTGTGTTAGTAGTTCTCAAACTTTTGAAGTCGTGTTGCATTGAAAATTTTTACAAATATCTGTAGACACACTATAAAGAAATTTCTGAGAAATTATTATAAATAAGAGTCAAATATTACAGAAAAAAAAAGTTTAAAATGAAACACACCTTAAATTTATTCATTTTTGTGTTTATGATAAGCTGAAGAACTGAAATGACTGAAATGAGAACTTTATGAGAACTGAAAGACAAACTCTCATTTCCTCATCAATACATTCTACATTTCCTCACTTTTTACATTTAAATGCTGTCAAGGTCTCAAATCCTAATTAACATATATATTATATTAAAGCATTTAAAATTTTGAAAAGTTTTATGAGACAATTTTCCTTATGCTTAATGATCAATCTATTGTCAGTGAATATAACCACTACTTATATTTCTTCTCTTTATATTAAACCAAAATCATTTGAAATTTCAATGAACTAGTTTCTAATTCTATCTCATTGTTCAATGCCAAGTTAATGGAAAACAAGTAATATAAAAAAAAAAAAAAAATTTAAAGTCAATTCCTACTTTTTTTCCACTATATTGCAGAAAGTCCTTTATAAATAATTTTCATTCATTTTTTTAAATTTATCTGGTGCCATCTATTGGTAGAAATATGCGACTTAAATCTAAAAAAAAACTAAAACTAATTAATTAAATTTAATTACTGAATTAATATTTGAAAAAACTGTATTAACTTCAAGTGTCATCCACTACACGTTTTAAAAATGTATTTGAACTTCAGTGGATGAATAAAAAGTACTTCATTAACGATTGGAAATTTGAACAAGATATATATGTGAGCTAATAGAAGGAATTGAATAAAAACTCCATTTTTCTTCTATACTTGTTCCACCAAAATGGGAAATGTTTAATATATGCCAGTGTTTTTTACAAATGTAAACAATTCCAAATCTGTAGTTTTTTTTAAAAAATCTGCCATTTTGTCAGTGGTTGTGAGAATATTTTCTTCTTTCTCTTGTATGCTGGTATTTTAAATATAGAACTGCTGAAATATATTGGTAAAATACTGTAACCTGGTGATTAAAAAGTAGGTTACAAAAATGTATTTGTTTCACCGCTTCAAAAAACGCAAGCAGTTCTCGTTTAAGCTAGTGTATGCGGGTAAATACTTCCCCCTCGACAGGCACCTCGCCTGAGTGGGTAAAAGCAGCCAATTGTGTAGTGAATAAGTATCGATACGAAGATTTTCGAATAAACGCGATTTCACCGGTCTTGGTTTAACAAACAAACGATGTAAGAGCCTTAACACAACCTACTATGTAAAGGACTGCACCTGTGCCAACGTCTACACACAAATTCAATATTAACTGCCATTTATCAGCATAGTTATTCGAATGTTACAATTGTCCCCACCTGTTGTAGACAAACTTAAGTCTTTGAAAAAAAAAGAGCTATTATTTTATCTTCATTTATAAAGTGGATGAATTCCCTGCCTTGTTTGCATTGTATGTTTACTCATCAACTTGCAATGCAGAATTTGAATAGAGTTTATTACTGAATACATTCTCCTCGATATCAGAAAATATTTCTATAATACGTTTGTTAATAGTATCATTGGACAAAGGAGACTTGCTTTTTCTATTACTGTTTTATTTCCCATCATTGTCATGATCTATTTTCTGCATGCAGGCAAAATTAGTGACTCCCCTAAAGTATGAAAAAGTTTTAAAAAAGCTTAAAAATATAGTAATATAAAAGAGTAAAAATATAAAAAAAGTTTTAAAACAATGTTGTTGATGTTTCTTATCCAACTTTGTCGACAGCAGCATTTGTCCAAGTCCATGAACCCGTGCATTCTCAAACAAAATAAAATTAAAAAATAATAAAATATATTAATTAAGATAATTTAAAAGTTTAGAAATATAGTAATATAAAAATTTACATTAAAGGAAATTCAAAATTATGGTATAAAGATGTATTGTTGATAAGTATCATGCACAATAAGGAGAGTGAATCCTCAAACTGCAAAATCTCACGATTAGATCAAGTAAAACAATTTTTAAATTTTTAAAAATTAAATTTTTACTTTGCAAAAAGTCAAGTTATTTTCAAAAAATAGAAAGAAGTACTTCAGAAGCATTTCCAGATAATATGCAATTTGTTATTTTTGAACTCCAGATATTACAGGAAAGGTTAAGAAACCAATTTGTTCCAGAGATATAAAACCCTTCATCACCTTCAGGCATTTGAAACAAACGGAAAATCATCCTATCAGGCCTTCATTCTCCCAGGAAAAGTTCTCCTTCTCGCCAAGAATCCAATTTAACATGAAATCTCAAAACGCGTCATAAAGTTTCGAACCTTCTCTCATCATCCCCAGGGATTGTGGGGGGACTCGAATTCTGGACTCGTTTGGAAATTGCTAATTAATGACGCATACTTGGAGACGGTGAATCTTCCCCGTGCGTCCTTTTGTTAACTTGGAGAAGAAACTGGAGATTATTTTGGAAGTTAATGAGGAATGCAAAGGATGGATTATTTGCGCATCATTTGGACTAAAAAGACGCTTCTTTACAAGTCCGAAAAGCATCTTCTTCAAATTTTATTTAGTTCATGTTTTTTTGGGGAGATTTGCTTTTCTGCCTGATTAGTTTTTGAAAGCTGTTGCCTTATGTTTTTTAAAATAACTGATAAGGCTGTTAATTTTGTGTATTAAGAAAGTCGTTTTTTCTGAGAATGAAATATCCATTTAAATAGTTTTATGTTAGTGAATTAAGCTAATATATGTTTATCAGTAATAATTAGAAGTCTTGAGGGTCTTGAATATTATTTAAAAAAATTAGTTATGCATAGCTATTTTTTATGGATTCACAAGTTTAACATAATCATTTTGTTGATAAAAATAAAATTTTTGTAATGTTAAATTTTGTAATGAATTCAGCTAATATATGTAAATTCAGCTAATGTATGATTTGAAGTGCTAAGATTCTTGAAATTTTTTTAAAAAAGAACTTATTTATGTATAGCTATTTTTTAATGGATTGATAAGTTTAATGTGATCATTATGTTAATAAAAATAAAATTTTTGTACTGTTTGCTTTTTAAACAATCTTTTCTAAAATTCAAGCATGGATGTGAGTTGTAAAATATGTAAATAGAAAAACTGATGTATTTGGACAAATATACGCATGTGTGTTACGTAATATGTTGTATTCTTTGATGAATGTATCGCGACAATATGACATGGATTCGCAATCGATGTTCTGAATTGAAAATGTGCATTTAGAAACTTCGCAAGAGCCATTGAGAAACAAAGAGGCCTATTATTTGAACGAAAATTTTAAATCTGATGGTTTAAATTCCTACCTTAAGGTTTGAAGGTGTGGAGGCATATTTCCATTCCTATATGATGTCTAGGAGTTTCTTTCTAAATTACTGTGATAGACGTAGTCTTGCAATCTAATCCCAATCCAATCCACCTATATAAGCATATTTTAAAGGTAAATATGCGGTGCAACAGTGATATGATAATATATTACAATGATATTGTATTGAGAAGTACCAGTAACAGTGGTTTGAGAAATTTTAGTTATAATGGTAGGAGAATCTATAACGGTGCGAAACGTATGAAAATTAGCAGTAATATTGTTATGGAAGTTAGCCGTAACGTTAGTATGAGAGTTAGCAACAACAGTGTTATGAGAATTAGCAATAACGCTTCTTAGGAGAATTAGCAGTAACAACGTTATGATAAGTATAAGTAGAAGATAATTAGTAACAACAAAGCTTTCATATCTGCTATTCATTGACAATAATGTTTAATATAAGATCAAATGATGCATTTATCTTAATCGTATCTTCTTTTCAATGCTTTTTGGGTATTAATATTTTCTTATACTTATACATTTTCCCTAAACTTATACTTTAACATTTTTTTATATGAAGCATTAAGAAAGTGAAATAATATTCAAAAGATTAAATATTTCATTGGCCCAATGAATAATAAATATATAGTTTTCTTGAATAAAATAAAAGTATTTTACCTAAATATTATTTATTAATGTGTTTAAATATTATTTAGATAAACTAAAATATTCTAAAATTCGAACCTGGTTTGTTGGGATTCATGGTTAAGAATAACTTTTGCATAATCATTTTTATAATCTGCACTATTTGTATGATTTCGAAAAACACCACACACTAAATTAACAATTTAATGAGAATTGACTTTTAGATTTAAAAAAAAACCTATACATTTAAGGTGATTGTTATTTTAATGTTTATCCTCAATTATCTATAATTATTTATTATCTATAATTACTTTTAATTCTTGATGAACAAACAAACATACTATTTTGAAAGAGAAAATAAACTGTTATCTTCAAATAAAAAACAAAACCAAAAGTTATCTATTGGCAATTTTCGCAGAAGACATACAGAATAAAGCTCTGAGTGGTAAAAAAGCATAGCCATTTAATAATTCAAAAATATACGTTAGAAGAAAGTTAGGAAAGATTTGAAAAGAAGTTTATGCATTTTATCTAGAACCGAACAAACAAGCTTAAAGGCATTTCAAGACGAGTGCGCGTGGTTGCTTGTTTTTCTTTCTTCTTGAGACAATTATTCAAATGGCTTACATAATGTTTAGGGAGTCATCAATTTGCACGCAATTGCTTAGATGCACATAAAGTTTTAGCTGCTAATCATTCTTTATCTGTGTGCCTTCTTTTAAATATGAAAATAAACTTAAAGTACAGTTCAGAAGATTATTTTATTGCCATAAACAAATTGTTAATGCCCGTTTTAGGGAATTGTGAGGAGTATTTATTGTCAGATAATTGTTTTTGAATGTAGTTTTTAAATTTTAAAATAATGTGTAATACGTTAGAAAGGTAGTTTTAATTTTATTAATGGAACCATTTCAAAATAAATGTATTTTAGTATAGTGTGTTTGTTCTTTAATGTTAAATACCTAATCGAATGAAAAATAATTTATTATTTAGTTGCTTTCAAGTAATGAATGTAGTGCTAATTAAGAATTTAAATATTAAAACATCCCAAAGTATGCAGTAATTTGAAATTATACTATTAGTCTTTCAAACTTTTTAAATTTTAAAAATAATTAATAAAGCTCTAGTTTTTTAAAAGTGCATCGAACATAAACATAGATATATTACACAAATATAGACATATTACAAAAATATAGATATATTACTCAAATATAGATATATTACACAAATATAGATATATTACACATATATAGATACATAGAACACATATATAAAATATATTACATTCTTTATACTTTTTAAAGTCTACTCATAATATATAATAGTATTTTATTGTTTAAAAATATTTGTTGTTGCCTACAAGCAATTTGTTTATTGCCATAAAACAAATTATTTAAGGCAGAGCGACTGCGACTCAAAAATTGTTGTTGTTGTGACTAATCCTCAGTGTCCTGAAGCGCTGGGCTGACACCTCATGAGTAGTCTACTCATGGAGGGAGGGAAAGGAGCAGCTTCTATTTGATGGAGCACCGGTAGGTAGAAGTCTGACTTGGCTCCGAATCGATGAAGGAGGGCACTACCTTCTGGAAGGACTTTTAAGAAGAATTATCCCGGATTTGCCTATTTTATGAGAGAACACCAGGAAAAGCCAAACCACAAAAGGTAGAGCGACAAACCAAACCAGGTAACTGCTCAGTATTTAAAAACAACAATAAAATTCCTGTTATACTTCTCAGCCCTTTTTCTTAAATGCCTTAAATAATATTATCTTTGATCTTAAATTACATGAAATGATAAAATAATACAACTAAAATTCTGTGCATTTAAAAGAATACAAAATAATCCATATATTCTTTAACAGATTCTTTTTATTTAGATAAATTATTTAGAAATCACATCCACAATAAAGTTCAGTAGTAAAGAGAACCTTATTCATGCACTATCCAAACTTTCCCGTCCCTGCAGGACTACAAGGTAAGAAGAATATATGACGTCAATAATTCTCCGGTAATCGCATTCCAGGGCATTCCTTTCTCCTCCTGGAATTTATGAGACCCCAGCTTCCAAGCCGTTGCCAACGCCATCAACAAAAACTATACATTTTTATTGCCGGCGGAACGTTCAGGTCAGTCTCAGATGTTCTTAAATCTCGGCGATATATGACCACGAGGGAGTGGGATCCTGCTCACCGATCGTTTGCAGAAGCGTGGTTCAATAGTACATGAAATCGATATCAATATGCTGAGGGTTGGACATTGCAGTTATGTCACGGGGTTTTTATTTTGACAGATATTAGTATTTGGAGAGGAAAGAAAAGGACAAGCACTTGTTTTCTTTCGAAAAGGCCACTTAACTTGGACAGCTTTGTCAAAGCACTGGAAGAGGCCATCTTGTGTTATAGATGTGTCGGGAAAGAAGAAAAAATGCATTTATGTAGCTGTTACTTTGCTCGTGAAATATTAATGTCTGGAAATGTCACTGAGATGTGTTGCTTGAAGAGGAAAGTTTCGATGAATTGATGGGATGAACGAGCTAATTTCGTGGTTGAATGATTATATTTCGATTCATAAATAAATGATTGTTGGTGAAAATATTGCTTTTATAAATATTATTACATATAGCAGTCATCTTGGGATAGTTTCTTTACATTAAAAATGGAAATTTTAATAATCTATCTAGCTTGAGATGTTTAAAAAAATAATAAATTGTTTTTTTAGTTACATTAATATGTATTAGAATGAATATGGAATGTCCTGGTATTTAGCTCGTGGTAACATGCACCGTTGATAAGCATTAGGGTCATGGTTCAATCCACTATGTCCATTGTTCTAGATACTATGTGGCATTGTTCTAGATACTATTCAAAAAGGAGGTGAATCGATGGCGTTTGTGATTTTAGTATCTTGCTACCTGGTGGAAGTTTTCCTGGTTTTCTGCCATGCAATAAGCAAATACGAGGTAGTATTCCCCTAGATATCCACCCGCAAAGCACTGTCCTCCGTCTTCTGAGACACGGATCTACGTCAGACCTTTACCTACTGGTACTCTCTCATAACAGAAGTTGCTTGCTCAATTTCCCTTCATCCATGATTCATAGAATGTCCGTCCCGTATAAATATTATTACTTATATCAGTAATTTTGGGATAGTTTCTTACATTAAATATTGAATATTAAACATAGTATATAGTATCTCAGGTAACTAGTATCTCAGGTATTTGAAAACAACAATAGAATTCATGCTATATTTGTCTGGTCTTTTTCATAAATACTTTACGCATATAATAATATCATCCCATGATCCTAAATGATATTAATTGATGAAAAATAATACAATTAAATTTCTGCACACTTAAAAGTCTCCGAAACAATCCATATATTATTTAGAAGATTCTTTTTATTTAGATAAAATATTTAGACATGCATCGACAATAAAGTTCAGTTGTAAGGAGAACTTTATTCATGTACTGTCCAAACTTTCCCATCCCTGCAGGATTTAAGGTAAGAAAAATACATAACGTCAATAATTCTCCGGTAATTGCATTCCAGGACATTCCTTTCGCCTCCCGGAATTTATGTGGCCCCAGCCCCAAGCCGTTGCCAACGCCATCAACAAAAACTATACATTTTTATTGCCGGTGGGACATTCAGGTCAGTCTCAGATGTTCTTAAATCTCGGCGATATATGACCACGCGGCAGTGGGACACTGCACGCCGATCATTTGCAGCAGCGCGGTTCAATAGCACGGAAATCAATATCAATATGTTAAGGGTCGGTCATTGCAGTTATGTCACGGGTTTTTTTTATTTTGACAGATATTAGTATTTGGAGAGAAAGTAAAAGGACAAGCTCTTGTTTTCTTTCGAAGAGGCCACTTAACTCGGACAGCTTTGTCGAAGCACTGGAAGAGGCCTCTTGTGTTATAAATGTGTCGGGAAGGAAGAGAAAATGTATTTATGTAGCTGTTACTTTGCTCGTGAAATATTGATGTCTGGAAATGTCACTGAATTATGTTGCTTAAAAGGGAATGTTTCGATGGATGGAGGCGATGAATGAGCTAATTTTATGGTTAAGTGATTATATTTGGATACATAAATAAATGATTATCGGCGAAAACGTTGCTCTTATAAACAGTATTACTTGCAGCAGAGCAGAGAGGGCATTTTGGATAGTTTCTTACATTAAAGATAGAAATCCTAATAATCGATTAGCTTGAGATGTTTAAAAAAAATAATAACATGTATTCTTTCATTGGTTTTGGTATGCATTAGAATGGACCCGGGATGCAATGGTCATTAGCTCGTTTAATTTCTGAAGTGAGGGAATTTGTTTTAAGATTTGTAAAGTAAACTATATTAAAAACTCTAGAAAATCAGTATATGGATATGCCATATATGTAGGCCATAAAACCTCTCCATAGAATTCGAAGTGGAAGGTATAAACCTGCAAAGATCACTTCCCGGTCTGTTTTAAATTGTAATGTTGTGTCTTACGTTGTTGTATCATAAATTAAAGATGGAAATCTTAATAATCTATCAGGAGATGTTTTTTGTGAGTTTAGTAGGTATTAGAATAGACTCGGAATGCTCTGGTCATTAGCTTGTGGTAACATGCGCCACTGGTGAGCAATACGGCTGAGGGTTCATTCTGTTGGCGGCATTGTTGTAGACACTGTTTTAAAAATGAGGAGATACGATGGCATTTGTGATTTTCAGCATCTTGTTTCATTAATCAGACTACCTGGTGGGAGTTTTCCTGGTTTTTCTCCCATACGATAAGCATATGCGAGGTATTATTCCCCAAAAATGTCCACCCGGACAGCACTGCCCTCATTTTTCAGCGATACGGAGCCATGTCAGACCTTTACCTACAAGTACTTTCTCATAACAGAAGCTGCTCCCTTTCCCTCCTTCGATGACTCATGGGATGTACGTCCGTATAAATATTAATACTTATAACAGTCATTTTGGGATAGTTTCTTACATTAAATATTGAATATTAAACGTAGTATGTAGTATCTCAGGTAACTGCCCAGTATTTGAAAACAACAATAAAATTCATGTTGTATTCTGGAATTTATGTGACCCCAGCTCCAAGCCGTTGCCAACGCCATCAACAAAAACTATACATTTTTATTGCCAGTGGAACGTTCAGGATCAGTCTCAGATGTTCTTAAAACTCGGCGATGTAGGACCACGCGGCAGTGGGCTACTGCTCACCGATCATTTGCAGAAGCGCGGTTCAATAGCACATGAAATCAATATCGATATGTTAAGGGTTGGACATTGCAGTTGTGGCACGGGGTTTTTATTTTGACAGATATTAGTATTTGGAGAGAAAAGAAACCGACAAGAACTTATTTTCTTTCGAAAGGCTACTTAACTCGGACAGCTTTGTCAAAGCGCTGGAAAAGGCCTCTTGCGTTATTAATATATCAGGGAAAGAAAGAAAAATGTATTTATGTAGCTGTTACTTTGCTCGTGAGTTTTTGATGTTTGGAAATGTCACCGAAATGTGTTGCTCAAAGAGGAATGTTTCGACGGATGGATTGGATGAATGGGCTAATTTTGTGGTTGAATGATTATATTTGGATACATAAATAAATGATTGTCGGTGAAAACATTGCTTTTATAAATATAATTACTCACAGCAGGGCATAGCATTTACAATTTTGGGATAGTTTCTCACATTAAAGATTGGAATCTTTATAATCGATCAGCTTGAGATCTTTTAAAAAAATTAACAAACTTGTTTTTTTTTTTTTAGTGACGATAGTATGTATTAGAATGGACCTGGAATGCATTGGTCATTAGCTTGTTGGATTTCTGAATAGAGAGAATTTATTTTAAATATTTTAAAGTAAGTTTTAAAGTAAGTTGTTTCCTAATGCAGCTGGCAATACAGTGACAGTTATCTTTATGTCATAAGCAAAGGCTGCGCTGCTCATTTAGCACTACCCAGGGGCCCCGCGTAGCTTGAAGATATGCTACGGACGAGAGTAACACTATCCCCACAAAGCTCTACGATCCTATTAGACCGGGACCTACGGTTTAAAGTAGATTTCAAAAAATTACATATATCTATGGAACACATATAGCAGTCATTTTGGGATAGTTTCTTTATAAACTCATGTTTGTGAAAATTGCAACACCATGTAGGACTTACGCGAGTGATCTGAAATTTTCAGGAAATGCAAATTAGCGCATGATATGCAAAAGATTAGAAATTCAAATCCGTAGCGCATGCGTATGCTGAGCAGCGGCCTCTGAACGGCGGTTGGATCCGAATAAATAGACGGCTGTAGAGAGGCGTGTATGGTTATCGGTGGTTATCTGCTAGTGGTAAACGTTAGCTCAATCGTTACTTATGCCTCTTCGACGAAAGAGAGCGAGATTTGAACAACTTACAGAGTTTGAACGGTGGAGAATCATCGACCTTTGTGAAGCTGGATTGTCTTATCGTGAAGTAGCCGCTCGTGTGCAGCGTAACAGCAGCACAGTGATGCGTCTTTGGAAGCAGTGGACGGGCGAGTATCGGACAACTCGGAAATACGGGAGTGGACCCCGAAATGTGACGTCAGCTCGCAATGATAGACACCTGGTCCGCATGGCGCTGACGGACCGTACAGCTTCCTCTAGACAATTGGCAGCACAGTGGTCAATAGCTACAGGTGTTTCATTGTGTGCTTCATCAATTCGTAGACGTCTGCTGCAGCGTGGACTGCGCGCAAGGACTCCTTTATACAGGACTCCTCTCACGCTAAACCATCGCCGTCTGCGGCTACAATGGGCCGCTCAGCATTGAGACTGGCGTACTGATTGGCAGCATGTCGTGTTTTCTGACGAATCTCACTTTAATTTGCGGTACCATGATGGCCGCATTCGTGTCAGACGCTATGCCGGTGAACGCCACCTTCCGAAGTGCATTATCGAACGCCACAGTGGACGAATACCCGGAGTTATGGTCTGGGGTGCCATAGCATATCATAGACGATCTCAATTGCTAAGAATTGTGGGCAATCTGAACAGCAACCGGTACATCAGTGAAGTTCTACAGTCCCAAGCTGTTCCCTTCTTTCAAAGCTTGCCAGACGCTGTATTTCAGCAGGACAATGCCCGCCCTCATATCACTAGGACTGTTCAATCCTTCTTTGCAACGCGACAGGTACAGCTTTTTCCTTGGCCTGCATATTCCCCGGATATGTTGCCGATTGAACATGTGTGGGATTTCGTTGGTCGGCGTCTCGCTCGTGATCGTCGTCCTGTTGCTTCTGTAGACGAACTTTGGGTGCGCATACAAACAATATGGAATGCTCTTCCTCAGGCAGACATTCAAAATTTGTTTGACTTCATGCCACGTCGTGTAGCAGCACAAAACGCGTGGTGGCTACACAAAATACTGATTCCGATCTCTGGTTATTGTTTGTTTGCTTTGAACATTTAATCATTTATTTGTACCACTACCACTCAACTGTGTATTAAATTTCATTCAATTATGACGATTCCTTCATCGTGTTGCAATTTTCACAAACATGAGTATATTAAAGATGGAAATTTTAATAATCTATCATCTTGAGATGTTTAAAAAATAATAACTTAATAACTTTTTTTAGTGACATTAGCATGTATTAGAATGAAGTTAGAATGTCCTAATCGTTAGCTCGTGGTAACATGCGTTACTGGTATGCATTAGGGCTCAGGTTCAATCTGTTGGCAGCATTGTTGTAGACACTGTTTCAAAAATTAGAAGACTCGATTCCGTTTGTGATGTTCAGCATATTGAATCGCTTGTCAGACTATCTGGTGGGAGTTTTTCAGGGTTTCTACCATACGATGAGCAAATGCGATGAAGTATCCCACTAAAAAGTACTCCCGGAAGGCCCTGACTTCCTTCTTCATTGATACGGAGCCAGGTCAGACTTCTACATACGGGTGCTCCATCACAATAGAAGCTACCCTCTTTTCCTCCTAACGTCAGTAGACTACTCATGGGGGACACCCCGTGAGCAGTCTATAGTCCTGCAGAAAATAGAGGGTTAGCTATAACAACTAAAATCAACAACAGTTTTAGTCGCTCATCCTGGAATAATTCAGAAAAAAAGATTATACACAGCTCTATACGACAGCCATAAATAATTCATTTCTTGGCAATAAACAAATTATTTTCAATATATAGCGAGTAATTTGAAGCAATAAATTACTATTATACATTAATAATGGAATTTAAAAAGTATAAAGTATTGATATCTCAATATGTGTTCTATATATCTTAATATGTGCAATATATCAATACTTGTGTTCGACGTGGTTTTAGAAACTATGTCTTTGTTAAGCAGTTTTAAAATTTAAAAGGTTTGACAAACTGACAGTATACTGCGTACTTTGTGATATTTTAATAATTAAATTTATAATCTTCAATTCAATCATCTGAATAAAATACCTTTTTTCATTCAATTATGTATTTAACATTAAGGAAAAAACACACTTCACTGAAATACATTTCTTTTGAAATGGTTCCATTAATAAAATTAAAACTACCTTTCTAACATATTGCACATTATATTGTTATTTAAAAAGAGTATTCAAAAACAATTATTCTGAAAACAAATACTACTCATAATTCCATAAAACGGGCATTAGCAATTTGGTTTATGGCAATAAAATAATCTTCTAAACGTTACTTTACGTTTATTTTCGAATTTAAAAGAATGGGCATAGATAAAGAATGATTAGCAGCTAAACTTTTATGTGCATATAAGCAATTGCGTGCCAATTGATAACTCCCTACAAATTATGTAAGCCGTTTGAATAATTGTCTTAAGAAGAAAGGAAAGCAAGTTACCACACGCACTGGTCCTGAAATGCCTTTAAGCTTGTTTGTACGATTCTAGATAAAGTACATTAACTTCTTTTCAAGTCTTTCCTAGCTTTCTCCTAACGCATATTTTTGAATTAATAAATGGGTACGTTTTTTTGCCACTCATAGCTTTCTTGTGAATTTCTTTTGAGAAAAGTTCCGATAGAAAACATTTGTTCTTTGTTTTTTAACTGTTTATTTTCCCTTTTAGTATATTATGTTTGTCTGTTCATCATGAATAATTGGTATAGATAAACATGAAAATGACAAGCACCTTAAACGCATAGGCTTTTTAAAAAAATCTAATTGTCAGTTCTCATTAAATTGCTAATTTAAGGTCTGGCATTTCCGAAACGTTAATTTAACTAGTAGTTAATTTTGTTTATTTAAGTATCTCCTCATAAATATGTAAAATGCAGAAAACCGTCAGAAAATATTGTTCAAATAATGCAGGTAAATCAGATAATATATAATGATAATTAGATAATAATAATAAATCAGATAACATATAATGTAGATTAAAAAATTATACAAAAGTTGTTAACCATGAATTCCAACTAACGAAATTTTGATTTTAGGCATGTTTCAAGTTATTTTAATAATATTCATATTTAATCACATCATTAAATAATGTTAAAATAATAGTTAAAATAATTTTATTTTATTCAGGAAACATTATATTCATTGTTCATATAAAAATTCATAAATAATTCATATACGAATACTATAAATGAAAATTATGTATTCATTATTCATTGAAATAATGAAATATTTAAATGTTTATTCAAACAATTACTGATAAAATAAATAATTCACTTTCTTAATTTATTTAATTTTCTTTTAATAAGGCTGGATATAGAAAATTGAAACAAAGTTAAATAACTTCGGAAAGTATTAAGAAACAAAAAATATTGAAAAGACGACGTAAGATAAATAAGAAGGAAATAAGATAAATGTACCATTTGGCATTATATTAAATATTATTGTCAATGAATGGCAGATATGGAAATTTTTTTGTTACAGTTTCTCTTCCACTTAAACTTTTTAAAAAAATTGTTGCTGCTAACTCTTATAACGCAGTTACTACTAACTCTTATAACACGGTTACTACTAACTCTTATAGCACGGTTACTACTAACTCTTATAACCCTGTTACTACTAACTGTTATAACACGGATACTACTAATTCTCATACCACATACCAAGAACTTTTCTTATCATTATTGTTATAAATTCTCATAGTGTTGTTACAGATTCTCATATCACTGTGGCTATGGATTTTCATACCATTAACAATGCCTGACTCGTGGCTCTGTGGTAATTTGTGCTGCTATGAAGCATTAGGGGGAGGATCAATCCGCTGGTGGTTTTATTGTAGACACTATCTTAAAACTGAGGAGACTCGATGGCGTTTTGATATTCAGCTTCTTGCCTCGATAGTCGGACTACCAGGTGATAGTTCTTCGATCTTTCTTCTATACGAAATAAATGGTAGGGGTAGATGAAAGAGGTAGGGCTAAATAAGGGGTAGTTCTCCCTAAAAGTCCTCCCGGAAAAAGTCTCCCCTCCCTAAAAGTCTCCCCTCCTCCTTACGGTGCTCCATCACAACAGAAGCCGCCCTTTTTCCCTCCATACATGAGTAGAATACTCACGAGATGTCCGTTCCTCACTGCAGGACACTAAGGAATAGGCTTAACAACAACACTTGTATTTCGCAAACCACTATTCTGGTATTTCTCGTTACACTGTTTTTACATAATCTCATATCCCTATTGCTACTCATATTTCTGTTTAAAATACTCTTATACTGGTGGATCGGGATCATTTTTTATTTTTAAATAGGTACGGCTAACATAGTTATTTATACTATTACTACTATTATATCATACTACCACATCACTGTGCCTAGAGCTGAATTGTCACTTGGCAGTTTGATAACAGTTTGATGTGGATGAGAAATCTGATTGGGCTCTGTGACGCTCTTCGGTCATATGAGACCGGGCCTACCGCTTAAAGGGGATGCCGAACCACTACAAATGTCCATGGCACTGCCGGGATACAAACCCGAAACCTGTGGTAACTAGTTCTACAGTTCTAGCTACTTGGCCATCAGGACCCCCTCCCAGATATCATATAGAGATGAAAATATTCCTCCATACCTTCAAATCATAAAAAAAGTGTTTATATCATCACATTGATTACGAAGTCGTGTCACATTGTAATGACACATTCATAAAAAAATACAGTCATATTACAAAATACAAAGGCGTATAGTTATACAAATATCAGAAACCCTTTGCATATTTTACAACATAAACCCATACGGACCCCAAATGGATTACAAAACTACCTCTATCATAGTGATTTAGAAAGTAACTCCCAGATATCATATAGGAATCGAAATATATCACTGTGGTTATAGATTCTCATACCATTATAACTGGCATTTCTCAAACCATTGTAACTGGTACTTCTGGTGACCTTGTTGATAGATATTCTCATATCACTGTTAATCAATGTTAACTCTCATATTTCCCTTTAAAAGTCTCTTATATTGGTGGATTGGGATTATCTTCTATTTTTAAATATATTACAAGACTATCGCTATCATAGTGATTTAAAAAGTAAATCCTAGATATCATATAGGAATGGAAATAGACATCCACACCTTCAAACAATAAGAAAATATTTTATATCAGATTTATAATTGTCAAAGATATAATAGGCCTCTGAACTGCTCAGTGGTTCTTGCCAAGTTTCAAACTAGACTCAGTTCAGAACAGTGATTACGAAGTCATGTGATATTGTAAAGACCCATTAATCAAATAAAGCAACATATTACATAATAAACACTCTTATAATTGTTTAAATACATCAATTTGTTTTCATTTTATTTCCTTTTCTTTTCAACACACACCCCTACTTCAATTTAAGAAAAAATTGTTTAAAAAGCATACAATTTAAAAATTTTATTTTTGTTAAAAGAATAAGTTAAACTTATCAATCCATTAAAAAAATAATAGCTATGCATGAATGATCTCTTTTTAAATAAAATTCAAGAACAATAACACATCAAATCATTACTGATAAACATATATTAGCTTAATTCACTGACATAAAACAATTTTAATGGATATTTCATTCTCGAAAACAACGTCGTTCTTAATTCACAAAATCAACAGCCTTATCAGTTATTTTAAGAAACATAAGGCCTCAGCTTTCCAAAAACTAATGAGGCAGAAAAGCAAATCTCTCTCTAAAAACACAGAGCTAAACAAAAAAAATACTCTTTAAATAATATACCGTTTAATACTCTCATTTCCCTTTAAAATACTCTTATACTGCGGATTGGAATTCACTTCTATTTTTAAATACATTACAAGACTACCGCTATCATAGAAAGAAACTCCTACATATCATATAGGAATGGAAATATGCCACTAGGATTACAGATTCCCATATAATTAGAACTGGTATTTCTTAAACCACTTTAACTGGTATCTTTTCATTACACTGTTGTTACACCTTCTCATGTAACTGTTGCTACTCACATTTCCCTTTAAAATACTCTTATACTGGATTGAGATTATCTTTTATTTTTACAAAACTATCGCTATCATAGCGATTTAGAAAGAAACTCATAGACGTCCTATAGTTATGGAAATATGCATCTACAGCTTCAAACCAAAAAAGCTGTGGATGCATACACCGACAGATTTAAAATTTTGATACATATAATAGACCTATAAATTGCTCAATGGTTCTGTCGAGTTTACAAGTGGACTTACTCAGATCATAACATTGGATAGGAAGCCATGCCATATTGTAACGACACATTCAATAAATAATTCAACGTATTATATAACACACATCCGTATATTTGTCCAAACACATAGATTTATTTTCATTTTATTTACATATTTAACAATACACAACCATTGTTTAAAAAAATGTTTAAAAAGCAAACAATGGAATTTTTTTTATTATTAACAAAATGATCCTGTTAAGTTTGTCAGTCCATTAAAAAATATATATGCATAAATAATCTCTTTTTAAATAAAATTCAAGAGCCTTAACACTTCAAATCATTAGTGATAAAAACATATTAGCTTAATTCACTGACACAAATCAGTTATTTTTTAAATTTAATTTGTATTAACATAATGATCACGTTACACTTATCAATCCATTAAAAAAATAGGTATGCGTAAATAGTTTATTTTTAAATAAAATTCCACAACCATAATACTTCAAATCATTACTGATAAACATAAATTAGTTTAATTCCCTGACATTATGCAATTTTAATGGATATTTCATTCTCGAAAACAGCGTCTTTCTTAATTCACAGAATCAACAGCCTTATCAGTTATTTTAAGAAACATAAGGCAACAGCTTTCCAAAAACTAATGAGGCAGAAAAGCAAATCTCTCTCTAAAAACACAGAGCTAAACAAAGTACTGGGAAGATGCTTTTCGGACTTGTAAAGAAGCGCCTTTTTTTCTCCAAATGATGCGCAAATAATCCATCCTTTACATTCCTCATTAACTTCCGAAATAATCTCCAGTTTCTTCTTCAAGTTAACAAAAGGATGCGCGGGGAAGATATTTACCATCTCCAAGTATGCGTCCTTAATTAGCAATTTCTAAAACGAGTCCAGAATTCGAGACACCCCCCCAATCCCTGGGGATGAGGGAAGGTTTGAAATTTTACGACGTGTTTTGAGATTCCATGTTAAATTGGATTCTTGGCGAGAAGGAGGACTTTTCCTGGGAGAAAGGCCTGAGAGGATAATTTTCCGTTTGTTTCAAATGCCTGAAGGTGATGAAGGATTTATATCTCTGGAGCAAATTGGTTTCTTAACATTCCCTCTAATATCCGGAGGTCAAAAATAACAAATTGCATGTTGCTTGTAAATGCTTCTGAAGCATTGCTTTTCGTTTATTTTTATATTATCATATTATTTTGTATTTTAATAAAATGACATGATTTTAGCATACATAACTAAATGAATTATTTTATTTGATCTAAGAGGCAGTTTTTGCAATTTGGAGATTATCCCTTATTGTGCATGATATCCCTGGAACAAATTGGTATCTTAACGTTTATTCTAATATATGGAGTTCAAAAATAACAAATTGCATGTTACCTGTAAATACTTATGAAGCATTGCTTTGTGTTTATTTTTATTTTATTAATATTATTTTGTATTCTAACAAAAATGATTTGATTTTTCATAAATTATAAACAAAATTTAAAAAAAATTGTTTTAGTTGATCTAAAAGTAAGCTTTTATACAATTTGCTTGATTATTGTACATGATACCTATGAACAATAAATCTTTATCATATGATTTTTTTAAGTTTCCTTTATTATAGGCATTAATATGGCTATATTTCTATGCTTTTAAAATACTTGTATTATTATATTTTAATATATTAAGGCCTTTTTAAAATTTTATATTACTATATTTTTAAACTTAAATTTCTTAATTGACAAAATTAGTTGTTTACTACTTTTTTTATCATAACAATAAGAGGAAAATAAATAAAAAATATATAACTAAAAATAAAAATGAAGATAAACAAAATTATACTTTTTTTTAATAAAAAACAAAATTAATTTGTCTAATGATACTGTTAGCAGTCATGTTATAGAGTTAATAATTATAGAATAATTTAATTGTAAAATAGTAAAAATAGTATTGTATTTATAACCAAAGTTTTGCTGTCTAATGTATATCAGTTTAAAACTTTAAAAAAACAATTTAAGAGATGTTTCCTTTTCAAAAATTACGTCTATCGAAAATCGAAACATCAACATCTGAATTTATTATTATTATTATTATTTTCTGCAGCAAAAACATTTAGCCTAATGAGGCACCAACGAAAATAAATTAAACAAAGCTCAGAGAAAAGGTTATCCAAACGTTGAAAACAGCTCACTTCTTCCAATTAATACAAAATACTTCCATCTTTTATATTCATCATTAACTTTTAAAATAATCTCCTGTTCCTTCACCAAAAACCTATTCATTTTTAATACGTTTTTATTAGTTTCACCTGTATGTTTGTTTGTAACTGACTCTTATTTTACTCATAATTAAATTATTGTAAGAACTATAATTCCAGTTCATATTGCCCCCTTATCATTTTCTATATACCCCTGACGTTTTTCCAGTTATCAAAAACATGGAACAACAGCCATTTTTGTTCGAAAGCCTGTCAAGTTATTCCTTTTACGTTCGTTCTATTTTTTTTTTCTGGAAAGCTACATGTTCAGCCTTGTTCTCAGAAAACAGGAGGATTTTTAGAAAAGACAGCAGACGATATTTTTCCGTTTTTATTCCCTATCGTTTTATTTGTTAGGGTTTTTTCATAGTAGAAGAAATGGAGCCAGTGTTTTTAAAAAAAATGTGGACAACTCATGTCGTAGTATGAACATTTTACGACACAGGAAGTCGATTTATGCTGTAAAATAAAGTTTTTGTTCTGAGCCGTTGAAAAAAAACTGCAACATCTGTTTTTATTTCTTCTTAAAATGCGAGGGGAATTCACTTTCTTGGTTTTAGTTGTTCCTCTTCGTGATAAATTCCTACTGAATGACGATCGGAATATTTTATGATATAGTTGTGAGAATTTTGTTATAGTAGTTTTTTTTTAAACGGATAATGTCTTTTTTTTTTTTTTTAAATATTTAATTCGATTTGATGGATAACGTTCTTTTTTTCAGTATTATCCATATATCAAGCAAGCATATCATTGTATTTGTAAGCATATTATTCTAAAGTACTTATTAAATAAGTGGTTTCCATAATTTATGGTCTTAATATAATTAATTGGATCATTATTTGTAACAGCAGAATGTATTCAAACACTCTAACGTCCCGGACTATACTAGACCTATAACGGCATCAAGAAGAGGGTTATTTTCAGGTTCATGGGAACACTTTAATTTTTATTTAAAACATTATATATATACTTACAGTTCTCTATTTACAAAAAAATGAAAATTAAGGATAATTTGATTCACAAGTTTTTGTGCCTGAGGCGAATCTAATTGCCCGGTCTGCGGTAAACCTTAACTATCCCACGACGTAATACACGAATCCACAAGGAGTTCACTTTGAAAAGCAGGCCGAATCTCCGGTCTGTTCAGTCACTTCAGAGGAAAAGAGAAATATAACACTTCTTGATGCCAAAATAAATAAAAAACAAGTAATATAAAAAAACATTTAAAGTCAATTCCTACTTTTTTTTCACTATTTTGCAGAAAGTCATTTATAAATAATTTTCATTCCTTTTTTTAAGTTTATCTGGTGCCATCTATTGGAAGATATATGCAACTTAAATCTAAAAAAAAACCTAAAATTAAATCAAATTTAATTACTGAATTAATATTCGATGAAACTGTATTAACATCAAGTGTCATCCACTACAAGTTCAAAAAAATGTATGATAAATGTATGAGTGGATGGATGAAAATTTGTACAAGATATATATAGGGAGAGTGTGAGCTGATAGAAGGAATTGAATAAATACAAAATAACACAGAATCTTCCAATCCTCAATGCATGCTAAAAAATCATCGGCAGGGATGGCCTTCAATTGACTTTTAACGGTGTCCCCGGGGTAGTCTTTTGAGTTTAGGGAATAGCCAGAAGTCGCACGATGGGAATAGGGTGATTGTGGAACGATACGGTTTTCAGTTTTGGCGAAAAAGTCACGAAGAATCAATGCAGTGTGAGCTGGCGCATCTAGTGTTTTCGGTACCCATCGAGATTTGATGCGTTTGAAGCCCAAAATGGAATTGACCAATCCTAAATCGACAGTTTGTAAGCACCAAATCTTTAATTTTTTGAACGAGAGTTTGTGATATTCAGCATCTTGCCTAGTTAGTTGGATTACCTGGAGGGAATTTTCAGTGTTTCCTCCCATACGATAATCTAATGCGAGGTAGTATTTCCCTAAAATGTCCTCCCGGAAGGCACTTCCCTCCTCCTTCAGGGATACGGGTCATATCAGACTTCTACCTACAGGTGCTCCCATCACAACAGAAGCTGCCCCTTTTCCGCCTAACGTGAGTACCCATGGGGTATCCGTCACACGCTGCAGGAAATTGAGGATGAGGCATAGCAACAACAGTTTTTGAGACGGAGTCGTTCAAGCTGAAATAATTCAGAAAATGACGGCTATTCGCAGTTCTGCACTACAGTCTTAAATAATTTCTTTTATGGGAATAAGCAAATTATTTTCAACAAATAACAATTATTTTAAAGCAATAAATTACTGTTACACATTAAAAATAGACTTTGAAAAGTATAAAGAAAATAAATCTATATATGTGCTCTAGATATCTTAATAATATACCTTTATTTTATACAATTAACAATTATGCATAACTTCTAAAATTTTATATTACTATTTAAATACAAAATTAGCAATTCATTCATTAATTTCAAGCCTCTGAATATAATGCTATTTTTCATTATGCATTTTACATTAAAAAACAAACACAAGGCAATAAAATGCAGACATATGCATATAAATTTTTAAAGGGTTCCATTAACAAAATTAAAACTACCTTTCTAACAAATTGCAAATTTCTTTGCAATTTAAAAACTATATTCAAAAAAAATTATTCTGACAACAATTGTTCCTCCCAATTCCATAAAACGGACATTAACAATTTGTTTATGGCAATAAAATAATCTTCTAAACGTTACTTTACGTTTATTTTCATATTTAAAAGAGGGCACTCAGATAAAGAATGATTAACAGCTAAACTTTTATGTGCACATAAGCAATCACGTGCAAATTGATAACTCCCTAAAATTACGTAAGACATTTGAATAATTGTCTTAAGAAGAAGAAAGAAAAGCAAGTAACCACACGCACTTGCTATGAAATGCCTTCAAGCTTGTTTGTATGGTTCTCGATAAAATACATTCACTTCTTTTGGAATCTTTCCTAGTTTTCTTCTGTCGCATATTTTTGAATTATTAAATGGCTACGTTCTTTACCATTTACAGCTTTATTCTGTAGTTCTTCTGAGAAAATTTCCAATGGATAACTTTAGCTTTTGTTTGTCATTTGAAGATAACTGTTTATTTTCTGTTTTAAAATATTATATTTGTCATCATGAATTAAGGGTAATTATAGATAATGAAAAATTATAGATATTTATGGATAAACATTAAAATGAAAAGCACCTTAAACTCATAGGCATTTAAAAAAAAAAAAAAAAAAAAAAAAAACTAAATGTCAATTCTCATTAAATTATTAATTTAGTGTTTGGTGTTTTTCCAAAATGCTAATTAAAATAATAGTTAATAGCATTTTGTTTAGTTAAATATTTTCCTCATAAAGATGAAAAATGCAGAAAACAGTGAGAAAAATTTGTACAAATAATGCAGATGAATCAGATAATATATAATGATAATTAGATAATAATAATAAATCAGATATTAAATAATGCAGATTAAAAAAATATACAAAAGTTGTTAATCATGAATTCCAACTAACCAGATTTTGATTTTAGAATATTTCGTTTTATCATAATAATAATATTCATATTTAATCGCATCATTAAATAATGTTTAGTTAAAATAATTTTACTTTATTTAGGACAACAATATATTCATTATTCATATAAAAATTCATAAATAATTCATATACGAATATTTTAAATGAAAACTGTATATTCATTATTCATTGGACCAATGAAATGTTTAATTATTTGCTCAAACAATTAAATAATTGCTAATAAAATAAATTATTCATTTTCTTAGTTTACTTAATTGTACTTTCTTAAGGCTTCATTTAAAAAATTGAAACAATGTTAAATAAGCATTAGAAAGTATTAAGAAACAAAATCATTGAAAAGACGAGATGTAAGATAATTAAGAATGAAGTAAAATAAATGTATCATTTGGCCTGATATTAAATATTGTCAATGAATGGCAGATATGGAAACTGTTGTGTAGATTTGTTACAGTTTTTCTTCCACTTAAAGTGGTCTGATGGCTAGCGCTCTGGCCGTTGATACTGCAGACTTCCGGTTCGAACCCCGTCGGTCGCATGGATGTTTGTGAGTGGTTCGAAGGCCACATTAAACTAAACATGGGGGTAAATGCGGGCCGATGGCCGAGTGGCTAGCGCTCTGGCACTCGGTACCACATGTATCGGGTTCGAATCCCCACGGTGCCATGGATGTTTGTAGTGATTAGGAATCCACTTTAAGCCACAGGTCCCGGTCTCATATGACTGTAGAACGTCACGGAGCCTAATCTGATTTCGGACTACCTGGTGGGATTTTTCCGAGTTTTCTCCAATACGATACAATAAGTAGGGTAAAATAAGGGATAGTTCCCCCTAAAAATCCCCCCAGAAGACATTATCCTCCTTCTTCAGAATCACGAAGTCAAAGCAGACTTCTACCTAAGGGTGCTAAGACTACTCATGGTACGTCCTCACTTCAGGACACTGAGGATTAGACTTAACAACAACACTCATATTTCGCAAACCACTGTAAGGGTATTTTTCATTACACTGTTTTACATATTCTCATATCACTATTACTACTCATATTCCTCTTTAAAACTCATATTACTCATATTACTGTTATACTGGAGGATTGGGATTATTTTTTATTTTTAAATAGATACGGCTCTCATAGTTATTTAAAAAGAAATTCCTAGATATCATACTACTGCACTACACCAAATCACTGTGCCTAGTACTGAGTTGCCCCTTTATAGTTTGGGAATTATGTGGGGAAGAAGTTTGATTGAGCTCTGTGACGCTCTACGGTCATATGAGTTCGGGCCTACAGTTTAAAGTGGATTTCGAACCACTACAAACGTACATGGTACTGGCGGATTCGAACCCGTAACCTGTGCTACTGAGCTAGCCACTCATCCATCAGACCCACTCCTAGATATCATATAAAGATGGAAATATTCCACAGCAATTTCAAACCATGCAAGAAAGAACTTTATATTATCAGATTTAAAATTTTCATGCATATAACAGATCTCTGAACTGCTCGACGATTCTTGTCAACTTTCTAAGCAGACTTTCTAAGTTCACGACATTGATTAGGAAACCGTATAATATTGTAACGACATATTCATGAAATAATTCAACATATTACACAATACACATGCGTATATTTTTCCAAATACATCCATTTGTTTTTCATTTTATTTACATATTTTACAACTCACGCCCATATCTTAATTTGAGAAAAAATTGTTTAAAAAGCAAATAAAACGAAAACTATGAATAAATAATCTCTTATATATTATCTCTATCTTATTTTTATTAAGAGAGAAATCACGTTAAACTTGTCAATCCATTAAAAAATAGTTATGCATAAATGATTTCCTTTCAAACAAAATTCAAGAACCTTAACACTTCAAATCATTATTGGAACATATATTAACTTAATTCACTAACAAAAAACAATTTTAATGAATATTTCATTCCCGAAAACGACGTCTTTCTTAATTCACAAAATCAACAGTCTTATCAGTTATTTTAAGAAACATACGGCAACAGCTTTCAAAAACTAATAAGGCAGCAAAGCAAATCTCTCTAAAAAAACACAAAACCAAACAAAGTACAGAGAAGATGCTTCTCAAACTCGTAAAGGAGCGCCTTTTTTTATCCAAATGATGCTCAAATAACCCATCTTTTGCATTCCTCATTAACTTCCGAAATAATACCCAGTTTCTTCTCCAAGTTAACAAAAGGATGCGAGGGGAAGATTTACCGTCTCCAAATATGCGTCATTAATTAGCCATTTCCAAACGAGTCCAGAATTTGAGTCCCCCCTCCCTGGGGATGAGAGAAGGTTTGAAGTTTTATGACGTCTTTTGAGATTGCATGTTAAATTTGATTTTTGGCGAGAAGGAAAATTTTTCCTGGGAGAAGGCCCGAGAGGAGGATTTCCCGTTTGTTTCAAATGCCTGAAGGTGATGGCGGGTTTTATATCTCTGAGCAAATTGGTTTCTTAACCTTTCCTGTAATATCTGGAGTTCAAAAATAACAAATTGCATATTACCTGTAAATGTTTCTCATGCATTGTTTTGTGCTTATTTTTATTTTATCAATAATATTTTGTATTTTTTTTAAATGACTTGATTTTCAAAAATGATACAGTAAATGAAAAAAAATTATTTTTTATTTGATCTAATAATGAGCTATTGCAATTTGAGGATCCCTCCGATCCTTATTGTACATGATACCTATCAAAACTAAATCTTTATCACAGGATTTTGAGTTTCCTTTATATGGCTATATTTCAAAATATTTAAAATATTTTAATTTTTATGTTGTTGTTTTTGTTGTTGTTTCTTATCCCACTTGGCTGGCCAAGCCCACGAGCCCATATGGACTCATGATTGAAGGGGAAGGAAGCAGCTTCTGTTGTGATGGAGTACCCGTAGGTAGAAGCCTGACTTTTGCTCCGTGACGCTCTTACAGTCATAGAAGACCGGGACCTACGGCTTAAAGTGGATTCCGAACCACTACAAACATCCATGGCACCGCCGGGATTCGAACCCGAAACCTGTGGCACCGAGCGCCAGAGCGCTAGACACTCGGCGATTCAGGTCCCAAATTTGCCAACGGCACGCAGTGTTCCCAGGTGGTCACCCACCCAAGTACTGACCGCGCCCAATGATGCCTAACTTCGGTGATCTGACGAGAACCGGTATATTCAACATGGTACGGCCGTTTAATTTTTATATTTTAATATTTGAAAATCCTTTTCAGATCTTTTATATTACTGTATTTTTAAGCATTTTAAAAACTTTTTCATATATTAAGTGAGTACTTTTGCCTCCATTCAGAAAATTGATTATGGCAATGCTAGGAAATAAACCAGCAGTAAAAAAATACATTATAATACAGATAGACTGATAATTTATTATACAAGATATAATAAATTATCTGTTCAATGATACAGTTAACAGGTGTATTATAGAAATGTCTACTGATATCGAGAAATATGTATGCCGTAATAAACTTTATTGAAATTTCAACAAACAATACCAACAAGGAGCAACTCATAGAATTCGTCCATTTTATTAATGGAGGCAAAATAATAACTCAGTTTCTTTTTGACAATGAATTAAATATGTCTACAAAAGGAGGCAGAAATTGCAATATTGTAAATATATATATCTTGATAAATGGCAGTTTAGCATGGAATTTGTGTGTAGACATTCGTACAGATGGAACCCTTTACATAGTAGGCTGCGATAAGGGCCTTACGTCGTTTGTAAAAAGAATTGTGCATATTATTGTAACTCATCGCTTTCTTCTTAGTGAAATTTCGATATCAAAAACATTGGAAGAAAAATTAAAGGAAGCTTTACGTCAAGTAGATGGTGAACTTTATTAAAACAAGACCAGTGAAATAGTGCTTAATCGAAAAGCTTTCTATCGATATTTATTCACTGCACAAATGGCTTGCATATACACATTGAGGCAAGGTGGATGTCAGGGGGGAATTACCACACATATACTTACCCACATATATGACCTAAGACAAGAACTGTTTGCTTTTTTTAAAGAAAAGAACAAATACATTTTTGTAACCTCTTTCAGTGTAAATATTGGACTGCCAGGTTACAGTATGTGGCCGATATATTTCAACAACTCAATATTTGGAATACCAGCATGCAGGAGAAAGAAGAAAATATTCTCTAATCCACTGACAAAATGAATGCGTTTCAGAGAATACTAACAGAGATTTGGAAAACAAAAGTTGTTGAAGGTAATTTAGAAATTCTTCCCATTTGTAAGAAACACTTGCAGAAATGAAGCACTTGGTGAATATTGAACAATTATAAAAAGAAAATTGAATCGGTAACAACAGTATTTGCACGTTATATAGGAGAAAATCGGGAAAACTCGCTCCAAGCAGTCTAAAAATCCATGTGAGACGCTTTACATATATTGTCACAATCATCATCGAATCTCCTCTTTTACGAAAACAGCTTGTGCAAAGGACTTGAGCCTTCGTCCTCGAAACTTTACTAAGAATAAAGACAAATAAAAATATTAAAAATAAAAATTTGCAAACTTTTCTTAAAAATAATCCATAATTTTAATTATTTATAATTGTTTTAAAAATTCCCGCTGAATACCTTATTTTTATACAACGATCAATTTATTAATATAGAAAAAAAATCTCTTCCGGCAGTTTTTAATTAACACACGGTAAAATTTTTAATTATGAAAGGAGTAAAATAATAATGATAAAATACAATATATATACAATACATTCGATATTTTCCTTTAAAAACTTGAAACAGATCATTTTGAAAATTACAAAATAGTCGACTTTCTCTAGAAGAAAATAAAATGCTCCTGTTATAGATATTTTAGGCGTATCATGCTTTTCTGGGGTGGATTTTATACTACAGTATTTTTAGTAAATTGAACTTTAGACTGAAAATACCTCGGCCGATCTGTATGTCATTCTTCCTGAGCAAACATCCAAAGACTCTGCGAACATCCATTATTTCTAAAACACGATTTTTTCCCCTCCTTCTCTTTCAAAGGATATTTGAATTGGAACCGACGGAGAGTTCTCATCAAAAATATGTCGAACGCCAAAGGGATAAAAGACGGAACCGCTTCTCTCCCAATGTATTATTCATGAAGACATTTTTGTGGCCTTCCTTGCTGCAACACTCCAACACATAGAGGAGGAGAAGTTTAATAATCACTTTCAGAAAGAATTTCAAACTGAGTGATTTATTGATGGAATCTGTGGTATTCAATTTAATTTAAAAATCGTCTATGGAAAACTTTAGAAAGTCTTTTTCTTAACGAAATTTTCAAATTTTCTTATGATTATTAATGAAACGTATATATCATTGTTATGCTCCAATAAATTCAATTCATAAAGATTTATTTTTCCTATTTCTCTGTATTTAATTCAAATTTAAAATAAACATCATTTAATAATAGTTGATGCTTTTCCCATTCACTCATTCTGCACTATATTATATAAATTGTCTCTCTGTCTGTCTCCATATACTGTCACACCATTAAAGCTCTTCTAATAAGAAATTTTACCTACACCCACACAGCATGTTTCATCAACAACTGAGCATGGAAAAATATCGTACATGCCAATGGGAATATTCCTCCTCCACATTAGACAATCCTTACATCATCTTAATTGCAGAAGTTTCATTTCAGGTGAATCCGAACAATTGCTCTGGAAGAACAAAAGAAGTTTGGTCTGTTCTTTCCGGAGATCAGGTGGTCACTTTTGTTGATAGTGTTATTGAAAAGGAATTAAAGGTTAAAGGGACATGTATGAAGGAATCATTATGTTTAAAGTTACTTAATTCTATTCTTTGATTTAGAATTCCTAAAAGGAAATTACTGAAGAGCATTTCTGCCCTTAGAAACCACATAAGTATGTATATTTAAATGGCAAATCAGTTAAGTTTTCTAGGCTAAAATCCATTATAAAATAAAAATAGGTAACTTTAATGCTTAAAATACTTTTGAGTGTAAGTCTTGTTTTTATCTTATTAATTAACTTAACATTATTCATAACCATAAAGAAATTAAAAACCTGAACGAGCACTGTTTAGATTTGATTTGCAATGTATTTGCTTATGCAAACTTTAAAATCATCTTCTCATCAATCTGATCTTCAATATGAACGATAATGTTATGGAAATACCTATGAGTTTGTTGTATAATATTTCTTATGTTTGACACTAAAAAAATTAAGAAAACTGCTACATTAAAACATTGCATTCTAATACTTAAAAAAATCGAATAAGTTCCATTTTACTAAAAAAACTGTTTTTTAATTAGATCATAACTATTCATTCTCTAGAAGTAATTTTTGATTTAATATTAGATATTTATAGCTAAGTTTTTATTTCAGCTAAACAGAACAAAATCCTTCAACAGAATTCTTATAATAATTATACCTTCAAAATGTAAAATGTACATTTATGACTAAAACATACATAAAAGGAGACATAAATAGTTAACTAATGCCTCATACCATTACGAAAAAAACGGTTTGCTCATTTTAGTTTGCGTCAGCAATAAAACCGACTAGTTATCTTATTTTTTATTGTTTCATTTTCGTCCGTGCATTTCAAATCCAATAAAGCTCTCCTTATAAGAAAACTAATTTCTTTTGTGCAAAGGACGATTCTACACAAAAGGTGACTAAATTCCAAGGAAATAAAATTAACACGTTTTCCCGCATGGAAATAGCAGTTAAGGAATTTCCAAACTATCTGGAGTGGAACTTTGTATTAAAGCTTTTCGAGTACTCTGGGTGTTAAAATTCCATTTAATGAACTCGGAATCGATAAAAGTCTTTAAATTGTTACAGGAAAAGTTCTTTCGTGTCCTTACACATGTGGGCGTTTTCTCTTTTTCAGTAGAGAACTTTCTAAACAATCTCGAACTTTAGAGACCGATTCGAAGACTGCAACTTACAAACGGTGAGTTTCTTTAGTTGAAATTTCATGTTTATTTGAACGAAATTTATTAATAATAAAAATACATTATTTAATACGACATATTAACCTTTTAACGGAATATCCCTTGAATCATATTTGTGTCTTTTAGAAATGCCATGAACTTACGCGTACAGAAATTAATTTTTCATTTTGGACTTGTTTAATTTTAATTAAGAATGTTTACTTAAATTAATGTTTGAATATTTGTTTAAATTAATTTTTAATTACGAATGTTTTATATTAACTTATATTATTTAAAGCAAAGACGTGTTTATTCTTGATAATTAGGTATATTTTACAATTTTAACAAAATTTACTGAACAAATCTTTTGAATTTATTACTGTATTTGAAAAACATTTTATCCATTCACAGGTAATTCTGGACTTAAATAAATATTTTGTATTAGCTTATATTATTCTAAAGCAAACACGAGTTTATTTGTTATAATTATGTATATTTTATAATTATAACAAAACTGTTATTTTCAGTCGCTTCTGTACTAAATGAATGAACGTAAACACGGCTACAATTTTGAAGCTTATTTTTATTTATATAACAAATATGCGATACATCTTGATTTTGAAAGAAGAAACTGCAAAACGTTTACTTGATGATGCCAAATCTTTCTTTTTTCAAAATAAACCGTCTTTATTTACCGGGTTTTGAGTACCTTACTCGTGGATATGTGGTAACATGCGCCGCTGGTGAACGTTAGGGCTAATGTTCAAGCCGCTGGCAGCATTGTTGTGAAACACTGTTTCAAAAACAAGGAGAGCCGGTGGCGTTTGCGATGTTCAGTATCTTGCCGCGTTGGTCATCGTTGGCTACGATATCCCCATTAGATAAGCAAATGTGGGTTAGTTTCCTTTGAAAGTCTTCCGGAAGGAACTTTCCTCATTCTTCAGCAACGTAGCAAACTCCTTAGCTACTGATTGTATTACTGAAGGGTATAATTGATTTTTCGTCTTAATATGTCTTTTCGTCTTTTTCGTCTTAATAGACTCATGGCTCAGTGGAAACTTGTGCTGTTGGGGAACATTAGGACTGAGGTTTAATCATCTGGCGGTTTTTTTGTAGTCACTGTTTCAAAAAATGAAGAGACTCGATGGCGTTTGTGATGTTCAGCATCTTGCCTCATTAAGCGGACTACCTGGTAAGAGATTTCAGGGTTTTCTCCCACACGATACGTAAAGATGGGATATTCCCGCCTACAAAGTACTCCCGCAAGACACTTCTCTTCTTCTTCAGTGTCACGAAGTCTAGTCAGGCTTCTACCTATGAGTGCTTCATCACAACAACCTCCTTTCCTTCATCCATGAGTACACTACTCATGGGACAATAACAAGTCGCTCAACCTGGAGTAGTTCAGAAAACAAAGATTATTCACTGTTCTATAAAACCGCCATAAATAATTTCTTTTGTGGCAAAATGAGCAAATTATTTATCTGCAATAGCAATTATTTTATAGCAGTGAAATACCATTATATATTAACAATAGACTTAAAAAATATAACGAATGTAATAAGATCCATAATTGTATTCATCGTGCTTTTAAAAAACAATCGCTTTGTCAATTAATTTTAAAATTTAAAAAGTTTATAAAACCCTATAGTATAATTTAAAATTGCTTCATACTTTGTGATATTTTAATATTTAAATTCAAAATTAGCATTTCATTCATTAATTTCAAGAATTCGAATAAAATACTATTTTTCATACAATTATGTATTTGACATTAAAGAACAAGCACACTGCACTGAAATATATTTTTTCAATAGTTCCATTAATAATATTAAACTAACATATTGCACATTTTTTTTGTAATTTAAAAAATATATTCCGAAATATTTCTTTAGACAACACTTGTTCCTTACAATTCCATAAAACTGGCATTAACAATTTGTTTATGGCAATAAAATAATCTTCTAAGCGTTACTTTGCGTTTATTTTCAAATTTAAAAGAAATGGCACATATAAAGAATGATTAGCAGCCAAACTTTTATGTGCACATAAGCAATTGCGTGCAAATTGATAACTCCCTAAAACTAATGTGAGCCATTTGAATAATTGTCTTAATAAGAAGGAAAAGCAAGTAACCACACGCACTTGTCTTGAAATGCCTTTAAGCTTGTTTGTTCGGTTCTAGATAAAGTACATTAACTTCTTTTCAAATCTTTTCTACCTTTCTCATAACGCATATTTTTGAATTATTAAATGGCTACGTTTTTTTGCCACTCATAGCTTTATTCTGAATTTCTTTTGAGAAAAGTTCCGATAGATAACATTTGTTTTTTGTTTTTCATTTGAAGATAACTATTTATTTTCCCTTTTTGTATATTATGTTTGTCTGTTCGTCATGTATAATTGGTATAGATAAACATGAAAATGACAAGCCCCTTAAGCTCATAGGCTTTTTAAAAAATTTAATTGTCAGTTCTCATTAAATTGTTAATTTAAGGTCTGACATTTCCGAAATGTTAGTTTAACTTGTAGTTAATGGCATTTTGTTTATTTAAGTATTTTCCTCACAAAGATGTAAACTGCAGAGAACTGTGAGAAACATTTGTACAAATAATGTAGATAAATCAGATAATATATAATGATAACTAGATAATAAAAATAAATCAGATAACAAATATTGAAGATTAAAAAATTATACAAAAATTGTTAATCATGAATTCCAACTAACCAGATTGTGATTTTAGAATATTTCATTTTATCAAAATAATAAAATTCATATTTAATCCCATCTTTAAATAAAGTTTTGTTAAAATACGTTTATTTTATTCTGGAAAACAATATATTCATTATTCATAAAAAAAATTCATAAATAATTTATATGCGCATAATATAAATGAATATAGGCTTGTGGGCTTGGCCTAGATGTCCGCCAAGTGGGATAAGAAACAACAACAACAACAAATATAAATGAAAACTATATATTCATTATTCATTGGACCAAAGAAATATTTAACTGTTTATTCAAACAATTACATAATTACTAATAAAATAAATAATTATATTTCGTAATTTACTTAATTTTCCTTTCTATAGGCTCCATGTAAAAAATTGAAACAAAGTTAAATAAGCTTAGGAAAGTATTAAGAAACAAAAAAACATTAAAAAGACGAGACGTAAGATAAATAAGAAGGAAGTAAGATAAATGTATCATTTGGCCAGAGATTAAATATTGTTTTTAATGAATGGAAGATACGGAAACTATGTTTTTACAGTTTCTCTTCCACTTAAATTTCTCATAACGCTGTTACTGATAACTCTAATAACACTGTTATTGCTAACTCTCATACCATATACCAAGTACTTTTCATACTATTATTGTTACAAATTCTCATAGTATTATTACAGATTCTCAAACCACTGTGGCTATAGAATCTGTAATAATAATATGAGAATTTACCGTTTCGTTTCCACTTAAATTTCTCATAACATTATTACTGCTAATTCTCAGAGCACGATTACTACTAACTCTCCTAACACTGTTACTACTAACCCTCATAACACTGTTACTGCTAACTCTCATACCATATACCAGGTACTTTTCATAGTGTTATTACAGATTCTTATACCACTTTGTATAGATTCTCATTCCTTTATAACTGGTATTACAGCCAGATTCGAAGCTCAGTGGCAATGTGTGGACTGGCGAGCATTATGGCTGAGGTTCAATCCGCTGACTCTTTGTTGTAGATACTGTTTCAAAAAACGATGAGACTCGATGGCGCTTGGCATGTGTAGCATCTTGCCTCGTGAGTCGGACTACCTAGTGGGGGTTTCTGAGGGTAGGGATTGATACAAGAGGTAGAGTAAGGTAGAGTATGATATTTAGAGGTAGTTCCCACTAAAACTCATCCCGGAAAGCACTGCTCTATTTCTTCATTGAGGTGGTGCTCCTCACAACAGAAGCTGCCCCCTTTTCCTCCATCCATGAGTAATCTACTCTTTAATGGAGGAAAAGGGGTAAGCTTCTGTAGATTACTCATGGGATGTCCGTCCCACACTACAGGACACTGAGGATTAGACTTAACAACAACACTCGTATTTCTCAAACCACTGTACTGATATTTCTCATTACATTGTTTTTACATATTCTTAAAACATATGTAAAAATAATGTTATCTTTTATTTTTAAATAGATACAGAAATCATAATGGTTTAAAAAGAAAGTCCTAGATATCATAATACTACACCACACCACATCACTGTGCCCGGAGCTAAGTTGCTCCTTTACAATTTCAAAATGATGTGGCTGATAAGTCTGATTGGATTCTGTGACGCTCTACACTCATGTGAGACTGGGATCTACGGCTTAAACGGACTTTACGGCACAACGAGACCAGGAACTTACGGGGCTACAAACGTCCATGGCACTGTCGGGATTCTAACCGAAATCTGTGGCAGCCAATCGGCCATCAAACACCCTCGTAGATATCATATAAACATGGAAATATTCCTACACACCTTCAAACCATAACGAACGACTTTATATTATCAGATTTAAAATTTTCTTACATATAATAGGCCTCTGAATTACTCATTGGTTCTTGTCAAATTTCTAATTGGATTATATCATTTCACAATATTGATTACGAAGACGTGTCATATTGTAACGACACATTCATAAAAAAAATACATACATATTACAAAATACAAATGCATGTATTTTTCCAAATACTACCATTTGCTTTCATTATATTTACATATTTTACAACACACACCCATACTTCAATTTCAGAAAAAAATTGTTTAAACAGCAAATAAAACAAAAATTTTATTTTTAATAACAGAATAATCATGTTGAACGTATAAATCCATTAAAAATAACTATGCATACAAATCTCTTTTAAAATAAAATTCCAGAAAATTAACAATTCAAATCCGTACTGCTAAAAGTATATTAGCTTAATTGACTTACATAAAACAATTTTAATGAATATTTCATTCCCGAAAATAACGTCGTTCTTAATTCACAAAAATCAACAACCTTATCAGTTATTTTAAGAAACATAAGGCAACAGCTTTCAAAAACTAATGAGGCAGCAAAGCAAAACTCTCTTAAGAAAACACAGAACTAAACAAAGTACAGAGAAGACGCTTTCCGATCTTGTAAAGAAGCGCCGTTTTTCTCCAAATGATGCACAAATAATCCATCCTTTGCATTCCTCATTAACTTCCAAAATAATCTCCAATCTCTTCTCCGAGTTAACAAAAGATGCGCGGGGGAGATTCGCCATCTCTAAGTATGCGTCATTAATTAGCCATTTCCAAACGAGTCCAGAATTCGTGCCCCCCTATCCCTGGGGATGAGAGAAGGTTCGAAACTTTATGACTTGTTTTGAGATTTCATGTTACATTGGATTCTTGGCGAGAAGGAGAATTTTTCCTATGAGAAGGCCCGAGAGGATGATTTCCCGTTTGCTTCAAATGCCTGAAGGTGATGAAGGGTTTTATATCTCTGGAGCGAATTGGTTTCTTATACCTTTCCTGTAATATCTGAAGTTCAAAAATAACAAATTGCATATTACCTGAAAATGCTTCTGAAGCATTGCTTTGTGTTTATCTTTATTTTATCAATATTATTTTGTATTTTAAGAAAATGACATGACTTTCACAAAGTATAAACTAAACAAAAAAAATCTGTTTTACTTGATCTAAGAGTAAGCTTTTGCAGTTTGAGGATATTTATTGTGCATGATACCTACCAACAACCAATCTTTATCACAAGATTCTGAGTTTCATTTATTGTAAACTTTTATATGATTTTATTTATAAGTATTTTTCTTATTATATTTTAATAGTTATTCTTATTTATATTGTTTGAGAATACATGGGTTCATGGACTTGGTCTAAATGTTGCTGTCGATCAAATAGGATAAAAAACAACAAAAACAATATTTTAAAGCTTTTACATTACGACATTTTTCAGCCTTTCTAAACTTTTAATACTTTAGGTGAGTCACTAATTTTGCCTGCATGCAGAAAATTGGTCATGAGTAAATTAGGAAAAAAAGTAAGATTCATCTGTCCAATGTTAACAAAAGGATGCGCCGGGTAGATTCACCTTGTCCAATAATGCGTCATTAATTAGCAAGTTCCAAACGAGTCCAGAATTCGTGTCCCCCCCCCCGATCCCTGGGGATGATGAGAGAAGGTTTGAAACTTTGTGACGTGTTTTGAGATTCCATGTTAAATTGGATTTTGGGCGAAAAGGAGATCTTTTCCTGGGAGAAGGCTTGAGAGGATGATTTTCCGTTTGTTTCAAATGCCTGAAGGTGATGCAGGGTTTTATATCTCTGGAACAAATTGATTTTTTAACCTATCCTGCAGTATCTGGAGTTCAAAAATAACAAATTGCATATTGCTCGTAAATATTTCTTAAGAATTGCTTTGTGTTTATATTTATTTTATTAATATTATTTTGTATTTTTCGAAAATCACTTGATTTTCGCAAATTCAATTTAAAAAAAAAATTATGTTTTACTTGATCTAAGAGTGAGATTTTGCAATCTGAGGATCTCCCTCCCTTATTGTACACACATTCCCGTATTCCCGTCCATCCCGTATTGTATTTTTATATGACTATAGTTCTGATAATCTAAAGTATTTTAATTATTATATTTTAAAATTTTAAATCCCTTTTAAAGGTGTTATATTACTGTGTTTTTAAACTTTAAAAAAAAATGTCATATTTAGGTGTGTCAATAATTTTGCCTTCATGCAGAAATCTGGTCGATAATGCTAGGAAATAAAGCAGCAATAAAAATAAGCAAGATTCCTCTGTGCAATGATAGAGTTAACAGGCACTTTACATATATTGTAACAAGAAACTTCGAGCCTTCTCTTTTATGAAAACAGCAAAGGATGTGAGCAGTGAATTGGAGCCTTCGTCCGACCACTGGATCATAAATCCGACAAATCAAAATATCAACCATAAATATTTGTACATTTTTCTTACAAATAATCCATAATTTTAATTTTCTATAATGTTTTAAAAATTCTCGCTGAAGAGACTATTTTTATACAATATTCAATTTATTAATATAGGAAATATATCTTCCGGTAGTTTTTATTCAACACAAATTTCAAATTATGAAAAGAGTAAAATAATAATGATAAAATACAGTATATATACAATAAATTCGATAATTTCCTTTAAAAATTTGAACCAGATAATTTTGAAAATTTCTTTCCAGAAAATTTCTTTTGCTTCCTTAAAATGCTTCTGTTATAGATATTTTAAGAGTATCATGTTTTTCTGGTGATGTATTTTTATACTACAGTATTTTTAGTAAATTGACTGAAAATACCTCGGCGGCGGATCTGTATGCCATTCTTTTCTGAGTAAACACTCAAAGACACCGCGAACATCCATTATTTTGAATTGAACTCGAACCAGACGGAGAGTTTTCATCGAAAATGTCGAATACCAAAGGGATAATAGGTGGAACCCCTCTCTTCCAATGTATTATTCATGAAGACATTTTTGGGGCTGCCTTTGCTGTAACACTCCAATACATGGTGGAGAAGAAGTTTAATAATCACTTTCAGAAAGAATTCTAAACTGAGCAATTTATTGATGAAATCTGTGGTATTCGATTTAATTTAAAAATCATCTACGGAAATTTTTTTTTCCCTAAAGAAATGTTAAGATTTTTTTTTTATGATTATTGATGAATATAAATAAACGCGACAGTTATTATTATGTCCTAATAAATTCAATCCATAAAGATTTGTTTTTCTTTTTTCTCCGTAATAATTCAGATTTCAAAGAAGCATCATTCAACAAGAGCAGTGTTGATGTTGTTCTCATTCATTATTTGAAATTATAAGTGAACTCTTGCAAAAATTTGGGACGTCTTAAGCTACGAACTTTGGGAAATTGTTCCAGAATGCAAGAGTCAACACTTCTTCATTAACGCAACAGCTTCATGGTCCAAGGTCGCCTGTTTACAGGCAGTTTTCGAGGTAGGCGATATTTTCCTTTTACGGGGTAGGTTTGTCAGCCGTACGCCCAACAGTCATATAAGACGGGACTTATAGTTTGAAGTGGATTCCGGACCACCACAAACATCCATGACACCAGCGGGACTCGAAACCGAAACCTTTGGCACCGAATGCCAGAGTGCTAGTCACTCGGACATCAGGCCCCAACATCTGTATTATTATTATTATTATTAATTTCTGAAGCAAAATCTTTTAAAAGCCGAATGAGACACCAAAGAAAATCTTCAAAACAAGCAAAGCCCTCTCTCCCGAAAAAAAAGAGGTTGTCCAAAAGGAGCTCAATAATGCAAAATACTTCCATGTTTTGCATTCATCACTAACTCCAAAAATAATCTCCTTTTCCTTCACTAGAAGCCTATGCGTGGAAGTTTTTTCTTCAAGTATGCGTCATTAATTAGTGATTTCCGAACGAATTCAGAATCTACAACCTTCAATCTCTGGAGACAAGAGGAAGTTTGAGATTTTATGACGCGTTTCGGAGGTTTTATGTTAAATTGGATTCTTGGCGGGAAAGGAGGTTTTTTTTTTCTTGGAGAAAAAATCTCAATTGTGATTTCCTTTTGCTGCAAATACCTGCAAGCGACGAAGGATTTTATATATCGGAAGCAAATTGCTCTTCAGTTTTCTCAACTTTTCTTTTTATATGCTTTCGGTAGATCAACAAAAAAGTTCAAATTGTGTATGGTGTATAAATAATTTAAAAATTGGACTTCTTGCGTATTTTTTTTAGCTGATAAACATATTTAGTGGCTTTATGTATTAGAAACAGAATGATTTTTTAAGATACTATGGACAGATTTTACTTTTTTACAATTGATGCCTCTTTGGAATTTCAAGCATCCCCCGAAATGTCAATAATAATTAAAAATTATAAAAAAAATAATGAAATATTAAAATGGTACCTGTACTGCTTTGTTTACTGTTTAAACAAATTTTTAAGCGAGCAAATTTTCAACACACAGCAAATTAATGTAGTATTTTATTCAGTATTTCCTTCATATTTCATTCGTATTTCATTCATTTATATTAAAATGAATAATTAAGATAGCACAACGTTAATAAATTGTCATGTAATGACAAATTTTAAATAATTTATGTACTTACACTAAATCACCTTAAAATATGATTTTTGTGTCAAACACTTAAAAAGTCTCAAATAAAAGACTGCTTGGGAATTCTCAAAGTAAATATTTTATTTATTTTTGCTGTCGTGTCGATAGGAGTGTCAATAGGCATTTATATATATTTTTGTATTAAAACAGCTGTATGTAATTATTATATTTTTATTCAGTTGCGGTATTATATTTTATGTGTGGCAGTGTGTCGTGTCTTAAAAATCGTGTTCGTGCCATAATTTTTTTTATATTTCGAATGGATTCAAAATTACCATTCACACTATTTCAATAAAGTGAGTTTAAATTTTTCATTAACAGAACTACTAGTTTTAGTGCGGGGAAAAATAGGAAATAACTGAAAATACCTCGGCGGATCTCTATGCCATTCTTTTCTGAGCAAACATTGAAAGACTCGGCGAACATTCATTATTTCTAAAACACGATTTTTCCCCCTCTTTCTCTCTGAAAGGATATTTGAACTGGAACCGACGGAGAGTTCTCATCAAAAATATGTCGGACGCCAAAGGTATAAAAGACGGAACCGCTTCTCTTCCAATGTATTATTCATGAAGACATTTTTGTGGACTTCATTGCTGCAACACTCCAATACGTGGAGAAGAAGAAGTTTAATAATCACCTTTAGAAAGAATTTCAAACAGAGCGATTTATGGATGAAATCTAGGGTATTCGATTTAATTTTAAAATCGTCTACTGAAAACACTTAGAAAGTATTTTTTCCACAGAAATTTTCAGATTTTTTTTATGATTATTGCATGAATATAAATAAACGTGAGAACTATTATTATCGAACAAATTCAAGATTTATTTTTCCTATTTTTCAGTATTAATTTAGATTTAAAAGAAGCATCATTCAACAATAGCCACGTTGATGCTGTTCTCATTCATTATTTCTTAATTAACAGATAGACTGAAAAATTCGTAGGTTGACACATATATGACGCTACTAGCATTAAATCCATATAATGTTTAGTTAGCACTAACCTTCAAAAGACACGTGTATAAATTTGACACCTGTTGCACTATTAGTGTGTGAGTTATAGCCTTTTTAGTGAAGTTACAGCATTTTTAGTGTTCATCACGTGCAGTCCACTCAGCTGATGATCGTTTGGACTCCGGTGTGAAATGATGGAGCATGTTTCATCCATTGTCACATATCGAAGCAAAAATTCGGGTTTATTAAGATTGAACATTTCCAAACACTGCTGCTCTTTGCGGCACTCACTTTGAACAGAGCTTTCGCTTATAAAAATATTCATTCACGATATGTCCAACACGTTCTTTTGTTATCTTTAGGGTCTCAGCTATCTCAGTGAACTTCACTTTACGGATATCAGAAATTATTTGGTGGACTTTTTTGTGGTTTTCGTCGGTAACAGCCTCTTTGGGGCGTCAACTGCGTGCATCGACCTTGGTGCTCATTTCGTCTCGTTTAAATTTAGCAAACCACTTCTCTACGGTTGATTTTCCTGGTGCAAAGTCCGAATAATGCTTATGAAGCCAAGCCTTGGCTTCAATTGTATTTTTTTTTGCCAAAAAACAATGCTTTAATTAACACACGAAATTCCTTTTTATCCATTTTTTCAAACTAACAAAAGTTGCTTCACTAAAAATGCTAATAACTCACATAAGCTGTCAAAGTTATACACGTTTTTTTTAAGGTTAGGGCTAACTAAAAATCATATGGATTTAATACTAGTAACGCCATCAATGTGTCAGCCTATGAACATATCAGCCCAACTGTTATAACTGCTCACTTGCAAAATTTTGGACATATTATGGTTGGAAACTTCGAGAAATAGTTCCATATTCCAACAGTTAATGCTTCTTCTTCTTTAGGCTTTTGGCTTAACATCCCATGGTGGGCCAGGGCCGTCTTCCTACTGGCAGATTTCAAGACACGAGATGTTTTCTTTTTACGGTGTAAGGGTTTCAGCCATACACCAAACGCTATACAGTAATATTAGACAGGGACCTACTGTTTAAAGTTGATTCCGAACCACTGACAATATCAATCGCTTCGGCGGTACTTGAATTTTGAACCTGTGGCACTGAACTACTTGTCCATCTGGCCCCAACAGTTAACGCTACTGGATTCAAATAAAATGTAGTTTTTGTTTCCAATATACATAATTCATCATAGAGAGAAAAATCAAGTAATGCAATCTGTTGAATAAATGTTACTGGGGCATAAAATTACTAATTTTATGACATTCTTATGTGATCAATATGTTTAATACAAAAAAAGGACAAACATTTTCTTTATTTAGAGAATCACAATTTTAGCAATATTAATATAAACTGCAATCCCTATTATAAATTTTAACCTTCTTGTTGACATTTTGTTCATATTTCTTATCATTCTTTTAATTTGCTGGATCGAATAAGGACAAGTCTTTTCGAAAGAAGCCAACAGAAACAAATTTGAATATATTTTTAGATAAAAAGTTCTGAATTAGAAAATACAATATATATAGTATATATTAATATATAAAATACAGTATGTATATAATAAATTGGATGTTTTCCTTTAAAAATGTGAAGTAGATAATTTAAAAATTTTTTAAATAGTCGACTTTTTTTCAAGAAAATAAAATGCTAATGTTATAGTTATTTTAAGAGTATCATGCTTTTCCGGGGATTTATTTTTATACTACAGGTTTTTTAGTAAATTGAACTTTTGACTGAAAATACCTCGGCGGATCTCTATGTCATTCTTTTCTGAGCAAACATTCGAAGACTCGGCGAACATCCATTATTTCTAAAACATGGGATTTATTTCCCCTCTTTCTCTCTGAAAGGATATTTGAACTGGAACCGACGGAGAGTTTTCATCGAAAATATGTTGAACGCCAAAGGGATAAAAGATGGAAGCGCTTCTCTTCCAATGCATTATTCATGAAAACATTTTTGGTCTCCCTCGCTGCAACACTCCAACACATGGAGGAGAAAAAGTTTAATAATCACTTTAGGAAAGAATTCTAAACGGAGCGATTTATGGATGAAATCTGTGGTATTTGATTTCATTTAAAAATCGTCTACGAAAAACACTTAGAAAGTGTTTTTCCCGAAGAAATTTTCAGATTTTTTTTGCGATTATTGATGAATATAAATAAACGGAAGACTTCAGTGACTCGGAGGCAAGCCGCACTTCTATCAACAGAGGATATCACAACAGAAGTTGCCCCTTGACCTCCATTCATGAATAGATTACTCATGGGGCGTACATCCCTCGCTGTATACCATGAATAAACCACTGACAAGCGATGAGGGGAATACATTGTCCTCAAGGAGAATTATTAGGACTAACTGATCACATTTGCATGTTGTATGGGAGAAAATCAGGTAATCCCACATCAAGCAGTCTGAAGATCCATGTGAGACGCCTAACACACATTGTCACAGCCCTCATCGAGTCTCCTCTTTTATGAAAACAACGATTGCAAAGGATATGAGCAGTGGATTCGAACCTTTGTCCAAACCATTAGAAAACGAGACGGTCAAATAAAAATATCAAGGCTGGCCAATTGACTAGCGTTCTGGCATTTTGCATCATAGGCATCAGGTTCGAATTTTGGTAGTGGCATTGATGTTAGTAAGTGATTCGGTAGAAAAAGTGATAGTGACAGTAGAGCAACAAAACAAGCAAAAATATCAACCCTAAGCATTTGCAAACTTTTCTGAAAAATGTTTTCGATTTGTTAATGTTTATAATTGTTATAAAACTTTCTGTTGAAGATATTATAATCAACAATAATATTTATACAATGCTCAAATAATTAATATAGAAAAATTCTCCTCCGGCAGTTTTTCATTAACACTATTTTAAAAAAAAATTATAAGAGGTGCAAAATAATAAATGTACAATACAATACACAAAATACAATAAATTGAATATTTTCCTTCAAACATTTGAATCAGATAATATTGTAAACTATAAAATAGTCGACTTTCTTTTCAAGAAAATAAAATGCTACTTTTATAGATATTTTAAAAGTGTCATGCTTTTTTTTGGGGATGTATTTTATACTACAGGTGTTTTAGTAAATTGAACTTTAGACTGAAAATACCTCGGCGGATCTCTATGTCATTCATTTCTGAGCAAACATCCAAAGACTCTGCGAACATCCATTATTTCTAAAACACGATTTCTTTCCCCTCTTTCTCTCTGAAAGGATATTTTAACCAGAACCGACGGAGAGTTCTCATAAAAAAATGTCGAACGCCAAAGGGATAAAAGACGGAACCGCTACTCTTCCAATGTATTATTCATGAAGACATTTTTGGTCTCCCTTGCTGCAACACTCCAATACATAGAGGAGAAGAAGTTTAGTAATCAATTTGAGAAAGAATTTCAAACTGAGCGATTTTGTTGATGAAATCTAAGGTATTTGATTTAATTTAAAAATTGTCTACGAAAAACACTTAGAAAGGTTTTTTTTCCAATAAAAATTTTCAAATTTTTTTAAAGATTATTAATGAATATAAGTAAACGTGTATAAATAAATTCTATTTATAATGATTTATTTTTCCTATTTCTCTCTGTATTTAATTCAGATTAAAAAGAAACGTCTTTTAATAATAGCCACGTTGAGGCTGTTCTGATTCACTATTTCTAAATTATAACAGCACTATATTATATAAATTGTCACACTGTCTGTCTCCCTATACTGCCACACCATTAAAGCTCTTTTAATAAGAAATTTTACCTACCCCGTACAAGCATGTTTCATCAACAACTGAATATGGAAATATATCATGCAAGCCAAAGGGAATATTAGTCCCCCCATCAGAAAATCTTTTCATCATCTTGATTGCAGAAGTTGCCTTTCGGATGGTTCCGAACAAATGCTCCGGGCGAACAAGAGAAGTTCGGTCTATTCTTTCTCGAGATCAGGTGCTCACTTTTGTTGATAGACTTGTTTAAAAGGGATTAAAAGGTTAAAGTGGCGTATGTAAAGGAATCTTTAAGTTAAAAGTTATTTTAAATCTATGCAAACATCTCATGTAAAATTCTTTGATTCAGAATTTCTAAATGGAAATTACAGAAGAGTATTTTTGCCCTTAGAAAACGCACAAGTATCTCTTTCAATTCTGTCATAAAAACGTGTTTATGTGTAAACTGAGTATTTAAATGGCAGATCATTAAATTTCTTTCGAGGCTAAAATCTATAATCATATCAAAATAAGTAAAATGCGTTTAAAAAATTTTTATGAATAAAAAATTTAAAAACTCTACTACTTTAAAACATCTTATTCTGATACCCAAAAAATCGAATATGTTCAATTTTGCCATAGAAACTCTTTTGCAATTAGTTCATAATTACGCATACTCTAGAATTAATTTTTAATTCAGTATTAAATATTAACAGCTAATATGATATTCAAGTTTTTATTTCAGTAAAACAGAACAAAACCCATCAACATAATTTTTATGTTATTTAATCCTTCAAAATGTAAAAAAAAATAAAGTTATATATATTTATGACTAAAACATACAAAAAAGACGCATAAATAGTTAACTAATGCCTTATACCATTACTATAGAAAAATGTATGCTTATTTTAGTTTGCGTCAGCTATAAAACCAACTAGTTATCTTACTTTTTCATTACTTCATTTTCCTCCGTGCATTTCAAATCCAATAAAGCACTCTTTATAAGAAAACTAATTTATTTTGTGCAAAAGACGATTCCGCATAAAACGTGACTAAATTCCAAGTAAATAAAATTAACATATTTCCTGCATGGAAATAGCAGTTAAGGAACTTGCAAAAGTATCTGGAGTGGAACTTAGTATGAAAGCATTTCAAGAACTCTGGTTGTTAAAAGTTCATTTAAAGAACTCTGAATCGATACAAGTCTTTAAATTGTTACCGGAAAAGTTCTTCAGGGTCCTTACACATGTGTGAGTTTTCTCTTTGTGAGAACCTTTTAAATAATGTCGAACTTTAGAGACAGGTACGAGGAAGGCAACTTACAAACTGTGAATTTCTTTACTTAAAATTTCAAGTTTATTTGAATGAAATTTACTATAAATAAGAATGTATTACTGAATTTCGACATATAAAACTCTTAACGACATAAGCCTTGTATCATATTTGTGTTTTTTAAGAATACCATGAGTTATCTCAGACAGAAATCAATTTTTACTTTTGAACTTAAAAAGAATATTTGTATTAGCTTATATTATTCTAAGAAAAGACGATTTTATACCTTAGAGTTATGTGTAGTACATAATTATAGCAAATAATATATTGTTGAAATAAATTATAGTTGTCTTTAAAAAAGTATAATGAAAGTAATAAGATTGATATTTATATTCAACGCATTTTTATAAATTAGCGCTTTGTAAAACAATTTTAAAATTTAAAAAGTTTGGAAAACGGAATGTATTATTTGAAATGAGTATATTTTGTGATATTTTAATATAATAAATATACTTCGTGATATTTCAATATTTAAATTCATAATTAGCAATTCATTTATTCATTTCAGGCATCTGAATAGAATACTATTTTGTATTCAATTATGTATTTTAGATTACATAACAAACACACTGCTTTAAAATACATTTCTTTTGAAATCGTTTCATTAATAAAATTAAAATTACCTTTCTAACATATTGCACATAATTTTGTAACTTAAAAACTATACTAAAAAAAAGTTATTCTGACAACAATTGCTCTTCGCAATTCCATAAAACTGCCATTAACAATTTGCTTATCACAATAAAATAATCTTCTAATCGTTACTTTACCTTCATTTTCAAATTTAAAAGAAGGCGCATATATAAAGAATTATTAGCAGCTAAACTTTTATGTGCATCTAAGCAATTGCGTACAAATTGATAACTCCCTAAAAATTACGTAAGCCATTTGAATAATTGTCTTAGGAAGAAAGAAAAGCAAGCAACCACACGCACTTGTCTTGAAATGCCTTTAAGCTTGTTTGTACGATTCTAGATAAAGTACATTAACTTCTTTTCAAATCTTTCCTAGCTTCTTCCTAACGCAAAATTTTAAATTATTAAATGACTACGTTTTTTTGCCACTCATAGCTTTATTCTGAATTTCTTTTGAGAAAAGTTCCGATAGATAACATTTTTTTTTTATTTTTCATTTGAAGTTAACTGTTTATTTTCCCTTTTAGTATATTATGTTTGCCTGTTCATCATGAATAATTGGTATAGATAAACATGAAAATGACAAGCACCTTAAACGGATAGGCTTTTTAAAAAAATCTAATTGTCAGTTCTCATTTATGGTCTGGCATTTCCGAAATGTTAATTTAACTAGTAGTTAATAGCATTTTGTTTATTTAAGTATCTCCTCATAAATATGTAAAATGCAGAAAACCGCCAGAAAATATTGTACAAATAATCCAGGTAAATCAGATAATATATAATGATAATTAGATAATAATAAATCAGATAACAGATAATGCAGATTAAAAAAAATTATACAAAAGTTGTTAACCATGAATTCCAACTAACGAGATTTTGATTTTAGCATGTTCATTTTATCTTAATAATATTCATATTTAATCACATCATTAAATAATGTTAAAATAATAGTTAAAATAATTTTATTTTATTCAGGAAACAGTATATTCATTATTCATATAAAAATTCATAAATAATTCATATACGAATGCTATAAATGAAAACTATTATATACATTATTCATTGGAGCAATGAAATATTTTACTGTTTATGCATTGCTAATAATTTTACTTACTGTAATTTTACTTACTAATTACTTACTGTTTATTCATTGCTCATTTATTCATTGTTTACACATTGCTAGTAAAATAAATAATTCACTTTCTTAATTTACTTACTTTTATTTTCTTAATGCTTCATATACAAAATTGAAATAAAGTTATATAAACATAGGCAAGTATTAAGAAATAAAAAACATTGAAAAGACGAGACTTTAAATAAATAAGAACCAAATAAGATAAATGTATCATTTGGCTGATATTAACTGTTATTGTCAATGAATGGCTGATATGGGAAACTTTCTTGTTACTCTGTATCTCTTCTACTTAAAGCGGCCTGATGGTCCATTGGCCAGCACTCTGGCCGTTGGTACCATAGGCTTCAGGATCTATTCCTGGTGGTGGCATGGATGTTTGTGAGTGGTTCGAAATCCACGCTAAACTGTAGGTCCCGGTCTGTTTAGCTCTCTTGTGCACAAATTGATAGTAGAACGACAAATAGTAGATCGACTTTTCATACCATTATTGTTACAAATTCTCATAGTGTTATTACTGATTCTCATATCACTTTGTTTATGGATTCTCATACCTTTATAACTGATATTATAGCTCGACTCGTAGCTTAGTGTCAATGTGCGCAGGGCTGAGGTTCAAATTAGGGCTGAAGTTCAATCCGCTGGCGGCTTTGCTGTAGTCACCGTTTCAAAATAAGATAATACTCGATAGCGTTTGGAATGTTCAACATCTGGCCTTGTTAAACGGACTACCTGATGGGAGTTTTCCGAGTGCATTCCGAACCACTACAAACGTCCATGGCACTACCGAGATTTGAACCAAAACCCCGTAGTACCGAGTTCAAGAGCGCTAATCACTCTGCCATTAGGCCATGCATGCACCCTAGATATCATAAAGAGATGAAAATATACCTCCACATCTCCAAACCATAAAGAAAGACTTTATATTATCAGATTTAAAATTTTCGTACATATAATATGCCTCTAAATATATTCATTAAAAAATTTCCACATATTACATTATAAATCCAAACGCATCCATTTGTTTTTCATTTCCTTTACATATTTTACAACACACACATATATTTAAATTCTAGAAAAAATTGCTTAAAAAGCAAATAATACGAAAATTTTATTTTTATTAACATAATGATCATGTTAAACTTATTAATCTATTAAAAATATATATGCATAAATAATCACTTTTTAAATAAAATTCAAGAAACTTAACATTTCTAATCATTACTCATTAAGATATATCAGCTTAATTCACTGACATAAAATAGTTTTAATGGATATTTCATACTCGAAAATAACGTCTTTCTTAATTCCCAAAATCAACAACCTTATCCGTTATTTTAAGAAACGTAAGGCAAAACAGCTTTCAAAACCTAATGAGGCAGCAAAGAATCTCTCTGAAAAAAACACAGAACTAAACAAAGCACAGAGAAGATGCTTTTCGAACTTGTAAAGAAGCGCCTTTTTTTTCAAATGATGCGCAAATAATCCATCTTTTGCATTCCTCATTCACTTCCGAAATAATCTCCAGTTTCTTCTCCGAGTTAACAAAAGGATGCGCGGGGAAGATTCACCGTCTCCAAGAATGCGTCATTAATTAGCAATTTCCAAACGAGTCCAGAATTCGAGTCTTCCCCCCTCCCCAAATCCCTGGGGATGAGAGAGGGTTCGAAACTTTATGACGTGTTTTGAGATTTCATGTTAAATTGGATTCTTGGTGAGAGGGAGATTTTCCGTTTGTTTCAAATGCCTGAAGGTGATGAAGGGTTTTATATCTCTGGAACAAATTGGTTTCTTAACCTTTCCTGTAATATATGGAGTTTAGAAATGACAAATTGCATATTTCCTGTAAATGCTTCTGAAGCATTGCTTTGTGTTTATTTTTATTTTATCAATATTATTTTGTATTTTTAGAAAATGACTTGATTTTCGCAAAGTATAAACTTAATGTAAAATAATTCTGTTTTAATTGATCTAAGAGTGAGAGATTGCAAATTGAGAATTCGCAGTGTTACTGCTAACTGTCATCACAATGTTACTGTTAATTCTTATACCATATACCAAGTACTTTTCATATCCTTATTGTTAAAAATTCTCATAGATTTATTACAGATTCTAATAACACTGTAGTTATAGATTCTCATGCCATTATAACTGATATTTCGCAAACCATTGTAACTAGTACTTCTCATTACACTGTTGTTACATATTCTCATGTCACTGTTGCACCACATATTTACCTATAAAATACGCTTATATAGGTGGATCGGATTGGGATTAGATTACACGACTACTTCTATCATATAATTCAGAAAGAAACTCCTAGACATCATATAGGAATTGAAATATGCATCCACACTTTCAAACCATAAGGGATGATTTTCCGTTTGTTTCAAATGCTTGAAGGTGATGAAGGATTTTATATCTCTGGAACAAATTGGTTTCTTAACGTTTACTGCAATATCTGGAATTCAAAAATAACAAATGGTATATTACCTATAAATGCTTCTGAAGCATTGCATTGTATTTTGTTTTAGTTTATGAATATTATTTTGCATTTTTAGAAAATGACTTGATTTTCACAAAGAATAAACAAAATTTAGAAAAATGTGTTTTACTAGATCTAAAAGTAAGCTTTTGCAATTGGAGGATTTCTCCTCCCCCTTATTGTGCATGATACATATCGACAACAAAACTTTATCACGTGTTTTTGAGTTCCATTGATTGTATGCTTTTATATGACTAAATTTCTAAGCTTTTAAAATTTTTGTATTATTATATTTTATTATTATTTTTAATTTAGTTTGTTTGAGAACACAAGGATTCACAGATTTGTTCTAGATGCTGCTGTCGACTGAGTGGAATAAGAAACAACAACAATATTTTAAAGATTTTTCTTACTTTATAATTTTTTATATAACTATATTTTTAAACTTTTAAAAAAATATTTCATACTTTAGGGGAGTCACAAATTTTTCCTGCATCCAGAAAATAGATCATGACAATGCTAGGAAATAAAACAGCTATAAAAATAATAAGATTCATCTGTCCAATCATACAGTTAGCAGGCGTATTGTAGAAATGTTTCTAATACGGTAAACCACAACAACATTATTATTATTAATTTCTGAAGCAAAACTTTTAAAATCCTAATGTGACACCAAAGAAAATCTTCAAAAAAAGAAGCCCCCCTCTTCCCCATAAAAAAAAGGTTGTCCAAACGTTGACAGGAGTGCACTTTTTCCAAATAATACAATATACTTCCATCTTCAACATTCATCATAGCTTCTAAAATAATCTCCTGTTCCTCCACCAAAAGTATATGCGTAGAAGTTTTTTTCTTCAAGCATGTCTCATTAATTAGCGTTTTCCAAACAAATTCAGAATCTGAGTCCTTCAATCTGTGGGGACAAGAGGAAGTTTGAGACTTTATGATGCGTTTCGCAACTTCAGTTTTCACAACTTTTCTTTTTATATACTTTCGGTGGATAAAAAAAAATTCAAATTACGTATGGTGTATAAACAATTCAAAAATTGTGTTTCTTGTTCATTTTTTTAGTTGATAAACGTGTTTAGAGGCTTTATTTTTACAAACTGAAGGATTTTTTTTTATCCTGGACAGAATTTACTTGTTTGTAATTGTTACCTATTTTGAATTTCAAGCGTCCCCTGAAATAACGTTTTTTAATGATAATTAAAAAAATAACAATAAAATGTTAAAATAGTACATGTTTTTTTTTTACTTTTTAAATACATTTTTATGCGAGTTTTTTCACGCAACATATAAAATATAGTATTTCATTCACATTTAAAATGAATAGTGAAGATAGTACAACATTAATGTATTGCCATGTAATGGAAAAGTGTAACTAATTTAAGTACTTCTAATAAAAAACCCTAAAATATAATTTTTCTCCAAAACACTTCAAAAGTCTCAATAAAAGACTACTTGAAATTCTGGAGAGTTACTATTTTATTTATTTCTGTTGTAGTGTGTCGAATGTCAATATGCATATATAAATAATTTTTTGTATTAAAATGAAATTGTATAAAATTAATATATTAATATTGTGGTGTGGTATTTTAATTTATGGGTGGCCGTTGGAAGGGTGTTTTTGATGGTCACTGGCCCTTATCGAATGTAAATCCGATCTATTCAAATGGCATAAAACATCACTGTATACACAATTTACACAAGTATGAAAAAAAAATCATGTCAGTGACATATCTCCAGAAATTTTTTATATTTCGAACAGATTCAAAATTATCATCTCGTAATTATTTCATTAAAATGAATTTACATTTTTCATTAACAACAATTACTAGTTTTAGATCAGGAAGAAAATAAAGAATTATGTATTTTAAAACATGCTTTTGTAGTTTAAGCACTATAAATGTTGTGTGTGACTTTTTCAGAGATCATCATTTGATCTAAGGTATTTTACAGCTGAAGAAGCAACTATGTAGCAGCAGATTCAACTTTAGACAGATTGCACAACATGAGCCAGTAAGGATCCTCAAACTACATATCCGTACTACATAGTTACAACCACAAACTACCTACAAACTATATAAACTACATATCTACATATCCTCAAAGTACACATCTACATATTCTCAAACTACATATTCTACATACAACCTCCATATTTTGCCTCTATAACTTGGAACGAGCTCCCCGCTAAGCTTCTGAGGGCTTGCTCTTCTCCTGATTTCATCGAATCCAACTGAAGACTTTTTCGGTCTACTAATTTATCACGAGACGATCAGACTTTCAATTCTACTTCTCATGTTGATTTTCAAACCAATAGCTCATTTGATTAGGAAGCCATAGAACTACCCCCGGCCTAATTTCCTGTCATTTGTTCCAGAAAAGTTTGTAAAATGATTATTCTTATTTTTCACTTATGTTTTGAACGAATTGGCTGGTGTTTATCAGACGAACATTATTAATGTAGATTTTATTTTTGTTCATCATATAGAATCTAATAGGAAAAATGAGACATAAAAGTGTATTTTAAGAACTTTTTATTAGATTCGTGGAATTAAATTACACTTTTACCAAAGTTTTCAGTAAGGTAATTGAAGTGAATAGTCAAAAATAATGTGGATGAAACATTTTTCTGCTTTGGTTGATCTACTAATGTTAAAAAGTAATCAAACTTTCATTTTCTTTCTACTCTTCTATCGCTTCAAATCCGAAATGCCTCGCGTGTACGGAAGACGAAAAAAATTAAATAAAAAGAATATATTTATTAATTTATAAGTAATTTTGAGATGAAATGAAATTACATTATATCTGTTAAATAAATATAAAAAAATATTTTTGTATTGATTATCTGTGGACTTCATGTTCCACTAATATATAAGAAGCCACTGAGAAGTGATGAGTGAAATACACGAACTTCTGAGAGAATTTTCGGGGGTAATTGATCGCATTTGAATATTATATGAGATTTCAATTGTCGCTCAACGGTCATTTTTTGCAAACTTTAGGGTAATTAGATCCGAAGGACCTATATTTTAACGTGGATTCTGAACCACTCCCAAACATCCACGCCACCGTCAAAACTCGAACTTAAGCCTGCGGTACCAAGGTTTAGAGCGCCAGCCAATTGGCCATCACGCTGCTGTTACATGGGAGAAAATCAAGAAAACCCACACCAAGCTTCAGAAGATCCATGTGAGACGCTTTACATACATTGTCACAATCATCATCGAGTCTCCTCTTTTATGAAAAAAGCGATTGCAAAGGACGTGAGCAGTGGATTCGAACCTTCGTCCTTACCACTGGACTACAAGTAAGGACAAATAAAAATATTAACCTTAAACATTTGCTAACATTTCTTAAAATTATAACTTATTTTTATTATTTATAATTGTTTTAAAAACTCTTGTTGAAGATATTAATTTTGCACAAAGCGAAATTTATTAATATAGAAAAAAAATCTCTTCCGGTAGTTTTTAATTAACACACTGTAAAGTTTCAACTTATGAAAAGAGTAAAATAAAAATTATAAAATGTATATAAAAAATAAATTCCATATTTTCCTTTAAAAATTTGAAGCAGATAATTTTGAACATAGTCTATTTTCTTTTCAAGAAAATAAAATACTCCTGTTATAGATATTTTAAGAGTATCATGCTTTTCTGGGATGTCTTTTATACTACAGGTTTTTTAGTAAATTGAACTTTAAACTGAAAATACCTCGACGGATCTCTATGTCATTCTGTTGTTGTTGTTTCATATCCCACTTGGCTGGCCAAGCCCACGAGCCCATACGTGCTCATGATTGAAGGGGAAGGAAGCAGCTTCTGTTGTGATGGAGCACCCGTAGGTAGAAGCCTGACTTTTGCTCCGTGACGCTCTTACAGTCATAGGAGACTGAGACCTACAGCTTAAAGTGGATTCCGAACCACTACAAACATCCATGGTACCGCCGGGACTCGAACCCGAAACCTGTTGGCACAAAGTGCCAGAGCGCTAGACACTCGGCCATTCAGGTCCCAAATTTGCCAACGGCACTCGGTGTTCCCAGGTGGTCAATGTCATTCTTTTCCGAGCAAACATTCGAAGACTCTGCGAACATCCATTATTTCTAAAACACGATTTCTTTCCCCTCTTTCTCTCTGAAAGGATATTTGAACTGGAACCGACGGAGAGTTCTCATCAGAAATATGTCGAACGCCAAAGGGAAAAAAGACGGAACCGCTTCTCTTCCCATGTATTATTCATGAAGACATTTTTGGACTTCCTTGCTGCAACACTGCAATACATGGAGGAGAAGAAGTTTAGTAATCACTTTCAGAAAGAATTTCAAACAGAGCGATTTATGGATGAAATCTGGAGCATTCGATTTAATTTAAAAATCGTCTACGAAAAACACTTAGAAAGGTTTTTTTTCCAAAGAAAATTTCAGCTATTTTATGATTTTTCATGAATATAAATGAACGTGACAATTAGTATTATGCTCCAATTGAAATACAATCAACATTTATTCTTCCTATTTCTCTGTATTAATTCAGTTTTTAAGGAATCATCATTCAACAATAGCGAAGTTGAGGATGTTCTGATTAGTTTTTTCTAAATAATAATTGCCCACTTGCAAAATGTTGGACATCCTAAGTTAGTAACTCTTTTAAACAGTTCTAGAATTAAATAGTTAATGCTACTGGATTCAAATAAAATGAAGTTTCAGTTTCCAATATATATCATTCACCATAGTGATTTGGTTTGGTTTGTCACTCTACTGTCCTTTCTGCACACTTTAAGTTAATTAAACAGGGAGCTACAGTTTAACGAGGCTTCCGAAACACTAACAGACTTCCATGCCTACGCCAGGATTCGAACCTGAAGCCTGTAGTATCAAATGCCAATTGGGCATCGCCTAATGTGACATGAGAGAAAATCAGAATAATCCACTCCAAGCAATACGAAAATCCTTATGAGACGCTTTACGTACATTTTCGCAGTCTCCTCTTTTATGAAAAGAACGATTGCAAAGGACGTGATCAGAGGATTTAAAACTTCGTCCGTACCACTGGACCACGAATCGGACAAATAAAAATATCAAGGTGACTTCCTGGTCAATTGGCCAGAGCTCTGTCCTTTACTACCACAGTCTTGAGATTCAAATCCTGGCGGTGGCATGGATGTTTGTTACTGATTCGCTAAACTGTATTTTCTGAAGGGTCAAGTGTCTAGGGCTCCGGCGCTCGGTGCCATGGTTTCGGGTTCCAGTCCCGAGGGTGCCATGGATGTTTGTAGAGGTTCACAATCCACTTTAAGCAGTAGGTCACGGTCTCATATGACTGTAAGAGTGTCACGGAGACAAGTCAGTTTTCTACTTACGGGTGCTACATCACATCAGAAGCTGCCCCCTTTCTTTTCATCCGTGAGTAGATCACCCATGGGATGTTCATCCCGCACTGCAAAATGCTGAGGATTACTCACAGTAAAAACTTTATACTGTAGGTCCCGTTGTAATTAGCCCAAAGAGTGCAAAAAAATGACAGTAGAGCGACAAACAAACAAAAATATCAACCATGAGCATTTGGAAAGGTTTCTTAAAAATGATCTCCCATTTTATTATTTATAATTGTTTTAAAAATTCCTGTTGAAAATGTTATTATTATGCATTATATTATTATTATTAGATATTAGTTTTATAATATTCTCGATTTTTTTAATATAGAAAGAAAATCCCATCCGATAGTTTTTAACTAGCACGCTATAAAAATTCAAATTATGAAAAGTGCAAAATAATAAGGGTAAAATATAGTATACAATAAATTGGATATTTTTCTTAAAGAATTTGAAACAGATAGTTTTGATAAATTTTAAAATAGCCGACTGTTTTTCCGAGAAAATAAAAGTACAGGTTGACTAATACAGGTTGTTTAGCAAATTGAACTTTAGACTGAAAATACCTCGGCGGATCTCTATGTCATTCTTTTCTTTTCATTCAGCGACTCGGTGGACATCCATTATTTCTAAAATATGATTTCCCTTCTCTTTGAAAGGACATTTGAACTGGAACCGACGGAGAGTCTTCATCAGAAATATGTCGAACGCCAAAGGGAGAAAAGACGGAACCGCTTCTCTTCCAATGCATTATTCATGAAGACATCTTTGGACTTCCCTGCTGCAACACTCCAATACGTGGAAGGAAAAAAAAGTTTAATAATCACTTTAGGAAAGAATTCTAAGCCCAGCGATTTACTGATGAAATCTGTGGTATTCGATTTAATTTAAAACTGGTCTATGGAAAACTTTAGAAAGTTTTATTTTCCCTAAAGAAATTTTCAGATTTTCTTATGATTTTTGATGAATATCAATAAATGTGAGGATTATTATTATGCGCAATAAATCTAATTCGTAAGGATATATATATTTTTTCCTATTTTTCTGTATTAATTCAGATTTCAAAAAGCGTCAATCAACAACAGGCACATTGATGCTGTTCTCATTCATTATTTCAAAATAATAACTGCACATTTGCAAAATGCTTCACATATTATGCATGGAAATTTCGAGAAATAGTTCTAGAATCCAACAGTTAATGCATCTTTGTCTTCTTCATTGGAGCAACAGCCCCGTGGAGGGTCAAGAGCGTATGATTACTGGCAGATTTTGAGATAGGAGATGTTTCCCGTTAATGGGATACGTTTCACAGTACTGCGCCCAACGCTCTACAGTTATATTATAACGAAATCTACGACTTAAAGTGAATTTCGAACCACTGCAAACATCCATGGCACCGCCGGGACTCGAACCATGTGGAACCGAGCGCCAGAGCGCAACTCACGCATTTATCAGGAACCAACAGTTAATGCTATTGGATGCAACTAAAATGCAGTTTCAGTTTCTAATATACATAATTTACCATAGAGAGAAACAAAGTAATAAATATTAAAGGGTCATAAAATTACTATTTTAATATTAATTCGTATTTCTTGTTGTTGTTTCTTATCCGACTTTGTAGACATCCATACCAAACCCACGCACCTGTAAGGTTAACTTCAACCTCATGCTTGAAGTTAAACGGGGCAGCTTTTGTTGTGACGGAGCACCCGTAGGTAAAAAGTATGACTTCACTCCGTGACTATTTACAGTCATATAAGACCTGGATCTAGGGCTTAAAATGGATTCCATGCCACTACAACGCCGGAACTCGAACCTGAAGTAGCAAAGGACAGAGGGCTAGACACTCGGACATTCAGGCCCAATTCTACCTTTCATTCATATGTTTAATACAAAAAAAAAAAAAAAAAATAAAATAAAAATTACAAAAAAAAAAAAAAAAAACAGTTCATTTATTTAAATAATAATAATATTTTAGCAATATTAAGATAAACTAGAATTCATAGTACAGTTTTTTTTAAATTTAAACCTTCTTATAGACATTTTGTTCATATTTATTATCATGCGCTTAATTCTGTGGGTCGTATAAGGACGAATCGTTTCGAAAGAAGCCAACCGAAACAAATTCGAATTTGTTTTCAGATAAAAAATTCGGAAATAGAAGAATATCATGCAATCTAATGGGATATTACTCGCCCACATTAGAAAGTCCTTTCATCATCCTGATTGCAGAAGTTGCTTTTCGGATAGATCCGAACAATTGATTTGGACAAACAAAAGAAGTTTGGTCCGTCCTTTCCGGAGATCAGGTGGTCACTTTTGTTGTTAGTCTTGTTCAAAAGGGTTAAAAGGTTAAAGTGGCAGGTATAAAAAAATCATTAAGTTGCAAGTTACTTTAATTCAACGAAAGCATCGCACGTAAAATTCTATGATTCAAAATTTCTAAAGGGAAATTACTGAAGAGTATTTTTGCCATTAGAAAGCGCATAAGTATCTATATTTAAATGGCAAATCACTTACGTTTTTGAGGTTAAAATACATCATGAAATCAAAATAGGTAATTTTAATGCTTAAAATACTTGTGGGTGAGAGTTTTATTTTTATCTTATTCTTTAACTTAACATTATTCATAACCATAAAGAAATTAAAAAGCTGTACGAAAACTTTTTAGATTTGATTTGTAATGTATTTGCTTATGTAAACTTTAGAATCTAATACCTCATCTTCAAGACGAAGGATATTGGTATCGAAATTCCTATGTGTTAGTTGCATAATTTTCCTTGTATGTGATAAGAATTCAGGTCACTATTCTTAAGAACTGTTAGATTAATATCTTTCTTTTTCCCACTTCTCTTACGGTGCATGCTATAGATTTATTATATACGGCATGAAAAAAATTAAACTTAAATATTATTAAGGCAGTCAATTAATTGAAATTTATTTTATTGCCAAGAAGGTGTATCTATCTTTTAAACAATATTTCAAAGGGAGCATTCCCAATCTCGCTTTAAATCCTCTCTTCCTGTTCTTTTATGCCCATGAACTAATATAAAAAACAATACCAGTCAACTTCATTACATCGAGTTCTTCCAATGAACTTGTAATGGCTATTCTTATAACTATTCTTTTTATGTAGGAATATGCTTACTTTTATAATTACAATCATGTCGCATAACTCTGCTTACTTTATAACTACTTTTATATTTCATGTCTTAAATATGGAAATTATACTTTTTTATTTTAACAATTTAAATTAAAGAGCGCGAATCCAAAAATGATTGTATTTGCTAACTGACTGCATATACAATAACAATTTGTTAATTCAATTGATATCTATCGAAACTATCATAAAAATATGCCGATGGAAATTTTTCGAATTAATTTTAAATCCTTTTCTTTTACTGTTAAAAATTTATATCAAAAGAAAAATAAGAAAATTGCTACCTTAAAACATTGTATTCTAATTTCTAAAATTAGTATATGTTCCATTTCGCCATAAAAATTATTTTTTAATTAGATCATAATTATAAATTTTGTGATTTTTGATTCAGTATTAGATATTAACAGCTAATATGATATTCAAATGTTTATTTCATTAAAACACAACAAAATCCGTCAACAGAATTTTGATGTTACTTAATCCTTCAAAATGTAAAACAAAATAAAGTTATATATATTTATGACTAAAACATAGAAAAAAAAACGCATAAATATTTAACTAATGCCTTACACCATTTCTAAAGAAAACGGTATGCTCATTTTAGTTTGCGTCAGCAATAAAACTGAGTAGTTATCTTACTTTTTTATTGCTTAATTTTCCTCCGTGCATTTCAAATCCAATAGAGCTCTCTTTAGAAGAAAACTAATTTCTTTTGTGCGAAAGACGATTTTGCAGAAAACGTGACTAAATTCCAAGGAAATAAAATTAACATGTTTTCCTGCATGGAAACAGCAGTTAAGGGACTTTCCTTCGTGGAGTGGAACTTTGTATTAAAGCGTTTCAAGAACTCTGGCTGTTAAAAGTCCATTCAAAGAACTCTGAATCGATAAAAGTCTTTAAATTGTTACCGGAAAAGTTCTTTCGGGTCCTTACACATGTGCGCATTTTCTCTTTGTCAGTGGAGAACTTTTTAAACAATGTCGAACTTTAGAAACCGATTCGAATGATTGCAACTTACAAACTGGAAATTTCTTTACTTAAAATTTCATGTTTATTTGAAGGAAATTTATTATTAATAAAAACACATTATTTAATACGACATATTAACCTTTTAACAAGAATATCCCTAGTATCATATTTGTGTCCCTTAGAAATGTCATGAACTAACGCGAATAGAAATTTATTTTTCATTTTGGACTTGCTTAATTTTAATTAAGAATGTTTACTTAAATTAATGTTTGAATATTTGTTTAAATTAATTTTCAATTACGAATGTTTTATGTTAACTTATATTATTCTAAAGCAAAGACGAGTTTATTCTTTATAATTAGGAATATTTTACTATTTTAACAATATTTACTGAACAAATCGTTTGAATTTATTACTTTATTTGAGAAACATTTTATCCATTCGGAGGTAAGTTTAGGCTTAAATGAATATCTAATGCTAGCTTGTATTATTCTAAAGCAAAGACGAGTTTTTTCGTTATTATTATATATATTTTATAATTATAACAAAATCTTCTGAATAAACTGTTGAAATAATTTGTTTGAATTCATTACTGCTTTTGAAATTTTTATATCCATCTAGAGATAATTCTGGACTGAAATGAATATTTTGTGTTAGCTTATATTATTCTGAAGCAAAGACGAGTTTATTCGGTATAATCTTGTATATTTTATCATTATAACGAAGTTGCTGTTTTCAGCCGCTTCTGTTCTAAATGATTGAATGTGCACATGTGAAAAATTTTGATGTGTATTTTTACTTATGTAACAAAGTTGAGATAAATCTCGATTTTGAAAGAGGAAACTGGAAAACATTTACTTCCTGATGTCAAATATTTTTGTTTGCAAAATAAACCGTTTATATCTACCAGTTTTTCACTACCCTACTCACGGCTAATTTGCAATGAGCGCCACTGGTGAGAGTTTGTGCTGCTGAGGTTCAATCTGCTGGTAGCTTTGTTGCGGATACTGTTTCAAAAAACGAGAAAATTAGATGGCGCTTGGGATGTTCAGCATCTTTGCTTTGTTCGTCGGATTACCTGTTGAGAGTTTTCCGGGTTTTCTCCCATACGATGTGCAAATTCGGGGTAGTAAGACCTCCCTAAAGGCACTGCTCTTCATTTTCAGCGACTCGGAGATAAATCAGTCTTCTACCAGTTTCCCTATCTCGGTGAGTAGATTACTCATGGGATGTCCATCCCGCACTGCATGTCATTGAGGATTAGACGCAAAAGCACAATTTAAAACAAACCTGGAAATGATCTTTGCAGATTTATACCCTACATTTTGAAATCTATGGAGAGATTTTTGGAAACATACACATATCCAGGTTTTAGTAAAGCTTACTTTGCAAATACGAGCTTAAGAAAGAGTTTTAGGTTAGTTCATATTACAAATTTTGAAATAAATTCCCTCAATTCAGAAATCCTACGAAACTAATGAACAGAGCGTTGCAGTTCCATTCTTAATAAAGTCACTGACAAAAATATATTAAGCTGATCGTTTATTAAGAATTCAATATTTAATATAAAAAAGCTATCCCAAAACGACTGCTTTTAAGTAATACTATTTATGAAAGCAATGTTGTCACGGATAATTATTTATTTATGTATCCAAATATAATCAGTCAACCATAAAATTAGCCCATTCGTCCCATCCATCCATCGAAACATTCCTCTTTGAGCAACATATTTCGGTGACATTTCCAGACATATTTCACGAGCAAAGTAGCAGCTACATAAATACACTTTTCCTTCTTTCCCTCTACATCTATAACACCAGGGGGCCTCCTCAAGTGCTTTGACACAACTGTCCGAGTTAAGTGTCCTTTTTGAAAGAAAACAAGTGCTTGTCCTTTTACTTTTTCTCCAAATACTAATATCTGTCAAAATAAAAACCCCGTGACATAACTGCAAATGTTCAACCCTTAACATATTGATATTGATTTCCGTGCTATTGAGCCATGCTTCTATAAATGATCGGTAGGCAGTATCCCACTGCCGCGTAGTCATACATCGCAGAGATTTAAGAACATCTGAGACTGACCTGAACGGCCCATCGGCAATAAAAATGTATAGTTTTTTGTTGATGGCCTTGGCAACGACTTGGAGCTGGGGTCATATAAATTCAGAGAGGAAAAAGGAATGCCCTGGAATGCAATTACCGGAGAATTATTGAAGTCATATATTTCTCTTACCTTTAAGTCCTGCAGGGATGGGAGAGTTTGGATAGTACATGAATAAAGTTCTCTTCGCAACTGAACTTTATTGTGGATGTAAATTCTAAACATTTCATCTAAATAAAAAAAATCTGTTTAAAAATATATATGATTTTTTTCGTAGGCTTTTAAATGTACTTGATTTTAATTATATTGCTTTTCATTAATTGTCATTTAAGGTTATGGGTTATGGTTATTTAAATAATATTTTATTTAAAGCATCTAAGAAAAAGAGCAGAACAATATAACAGGAACTTTATTGTTGTTTTCAAATGCTGCCAGTTACTTGAGATAGTACATTCCAGGTAGATAAGTTGTAGAATCAGTGTTACGCAGTATAAACACATGGTGTTGAATGAACTACACAGTCGCCTTTGAACGAACTCCTTCAGGGACACCATCTGAACCATACACATTCTATTTTGAACCAACGAAAAGACTTTCCGATGACAGATTTAATCTTGCTTATCTCTCGCATAGACATGTTAGTTTTGTGTTCGGCGTTTGTAAACGATTTGTTATTTTTAAATACTAAGCTTGCGATTGGTAAACAATCGTTTTTTTTTTCAAATTAAACCGAGTTTATATTTATCCGTTTTCTAGTGTCCGACTCATAGCTTAGTCGTAACGTGCACCGCTGGAAAAAAAATTGGGCCGAGGTTCAATCTTCTGGCGGTATTGTTGCAGACATTGTATCAAAATTATTGTTGCAGACAATCTTTTCAAATATGTAGCAGATACAGTGCCACCCAGGGCCACCCATCGAGGGCTGTTGCATTAATCTGACATTATTTTAAACATCTTAAGCTAATAGATATTACAATTTGCATCTTTAACGTGAAACACTATCCCAAAATAATTGCTGTAAGTAATAATATTGATAAAAGCAACGTTTTCACTGACAATTATTTATTTATATATCCCAATATAATCATCCCACCAGAAAAATTCAACATTCATGAGTAGAGATTCATCCCATCCATCCATCGAAACAATCCTCTTCAAGCAACACATTTCAGTGACATTTCCAGACATCAATATTTCACGAGCAAAGTAACAGCTACATAAATACAGTTTTCCTTCTTTCTGGACACATTTATAACACGAGAGGCCTCTTCCAGTGCTTTGACAAAGCTGTCCGAGTTTAGTGGCCTTTTCGGAAGAAAACAAGTGCTTGTCCTTTTATTTTCCCTCCAAATACTAATATCTGTCAAAATAAAAACCCCGTGACACAACTGCAATGTCCAACCCTTAACATATTGATATTAATTTCCGTGCTATTGAACCGCGCTTCTGTAAATGATCGGTGAGCAGTAGCACACTGCCGCGTGGTCATACACCGCCGAGATTTAAGAACATCTGTGAGTGACCTGAACGTTCCGCCGGCAATAAAAATGTATAGTTTTTGTTGATGGCGTTGGCAACGGCTTGGAGCTGGGGCCACATAAATTCCAGGAGGTGAAAGGAATGCCCTGAATGCAATTACCGGAGAATTATTGACGTCATATATTATTAATTATTGTCGTCGTCATCTTTAAGGCCTTCAGCGATGGGATAGTTTGGATAGTACATGAATAAAGTTGTCTTTACAACTGAACTTTATTGTGGATGCAAAGTCTAAATATTTTATCTAAATAAAAAGGATTTGTTTAAGAATATCTGGATTGTTTCGTAGACGTTTAAATTTGCAGAATTTTAATTCAAGTACATATTAATTCATGTTATTTAATGTCATGGGATAATATTTAAAGCGTTTAAGAAAAAGATCTTAAAAATATAACAGAAATTTCATAGTTGTTTTCGAATACTGAACATTTACGTGAGATACTACATGCTACTTATTAGGTAGAGAGGGGAAACTGATAGCGAGTGGCTAGCGCTCTGGCGTTCGGCACCATAGTTTTTGGTTGACTCCTGCCGGTATCATGAATGTTTGTAGTGGTTTGGAATCCACTTTAGACCGTAGATCTCGGTCTAACAGGATCGTAGAGCGTTGCGGAGGTAGTGTTACTTTGCGTCCGTAGATTGTGTTCAAGCTACATGCACCTCTTGGGTAGTGCTAAGTGAGTAACGTCAGTGCAGCGCGTGCCTTAACGCATAGAAGACAATTGTCTAAATGTTTGTCAGCTGCATTAGAAAATTTTTTTTAAACATCTCAATCTGATCGATTATTAAAACTTCCAACTTAGCATAAGGAAACTATCCCAAACTGACAGCTATATGTAATAATATGTATAAAAGCAATGTTTATCCTGACAGTTACTTATTTACACATCCAAATATAATCACTCAACCACAAAACTAGCGCATTCATCCCCTCCATCCATCGAAACATACCTCTTTAAGCGACACATTTCAGGGACATTTCCGGACATCAATATTTCACGAGCAAAGTAACAGCTACATAAATACATTTTCCTTCTCTCCCGACAACATTCATAACACGAGAGGCCTCTTCTAGTGCTTTGACACAACTGTCCGAGTTAAGTGACCTTTTCAAAATAAAACAAGTGCTTGTCTTCTTTTCTCTCCAAATACTAATATCTGTCAAAATAAAAACCTCGTGTCATCACTGCAATGTCCAACCCTTAACATATAATGATATTGATTTCATGTGCTATTGAACGACGTTTTTGTAAATGATCGGTCAGCAGTATCCCACTGCCGCGTAGTTCATACATTGCAGAGATTTAAGAACATCTGAGACTGACCTGAACGTTCCACCGGCACTAAAAATGTATAGTTTTTTTGTTGATGGCCTTGGCAACGGCTTGGAGCTGGGGTCACATAAATTCCGAGAGGAAAAAGGAATGTCCTGGAATGCAATTACCGGAGAATTATTGACGTCGTATATTTCTCTTACCTTTGAGTCCTGCAGGGATGAGAAAGTGTGGACAGTACATGAATAAAGTTCTCTTAACTACTGTAATTTATTGTTGATGTAAAGTCTAAATATTTTGTCTAAATAAAAAGAATCTGTTAAAGAATATATGCGTTGTTTCTTAAACTGCATAAATTTAAATGTATTATTTTCAACCATTTATATCATTTAAGGCCATAGGGTAATATTATTTAAGGCATTTAAGAAAGGAAGAAAAATATACATGCACTTTATTGTTGTTTTCAAGTATTAGGCAGTTACCTGGATACTACATAGTACATATCAGGTAGAAAATTGTAGAATCAGTGTTACCCAGTGTAAACACTGTATCATCAATTCATGTGTTTTAAAGATCTGGACATAATATTATTGAAACATTTAAAAAAAAGAGTAGAAAAATGTAACATGAATTTTATTGTTGTTTTTCATATAATGGGCAGTTACCTGAGATACTACAATTTATATTTCAGATAGATAAGTTGTAGAATCAGTGTTACAGAGTGTAAACACCGGGTGTTGAAAGAACTACACATACATTTTTGAACGAATCCCTCCAGGGGCAGCATCTGGGGCATACACATCCTACTTTGAACCAACGGAAAGACTTTCCGACTGACGGATTTTATCTTGCATATATCCCGAATAGACATGTTAGTTTTCTGTTCGGCGCTTGTAAGCGATTTGTTATTTTTAAATGCTAGGCTTGCGATTGGTAAACAATTATTTTCTTGGCAAATTTCTTTTCTTATTTTCAAATTAAACCTAGTTTATATTTATCCGTTTTTCTAGTGCCCGACTCATAGCTCAGTCGCAACGTGCGCCGCTGGGGAGCATTAAGGCTGAGGTTCAATCTACTGGCGGTGTTGTAGTAAGAACAAATGTTGCAAATACAGTGTCACCCAAGCCTCCCTGCGCGGCTGTTACATTGCTTTCAGATTTTTTTAAACATCTTAAGCTGATACATTAGTAAAATTTTCATCTTTAACGTAAAATACTCTCTCAAATACCCTCTCCTCTTTATATGTAATACTATTTATAAAAGCAATGTTTCCACCGACAATAATTTATTTATATATCCCAATATAATCATTCAACCATGAAATTAGCTCATTCATCTCATCCATCCATCGAAACATTCCTCTTTAAGCAACACATTTCAGTGACATTTCCAGACATCAATATTTCACGAGCAAAGTGACAGCTACATAAATATATTTTTCGTTCTTTCCCGGCACATTTATAACGCAAGAGGCCTCCTTCCAGTACTTTGACAAAACTGTACGATTTAAGTAGCCTTTTCGAGAGAAAACAAGTGCTTGTCTTTCTCTTTTCTCTCCAAATACTAATATCTGTCAAAATAAAAACCTCGTGACATAACTGCAATGTCCGACCCTTACCATATTGATATTGATTTCATGTGCTATTAAACCACGCTTCTGCAAATGATCGGTGAGATCAAATGATGATGCAAATGATCCCACTGCCGCGTGGTGATATATCGCCGAGATTTAAGAACCTCAGAAACTGACCCGAACGCCCCACCAGCAATAAAAATGTATAGTTTTTTGTTGATGGCTTTGGCAACGGCTTGGAGCTGGGGTCACATAAATTCCGAGAGGAAAAGGAATGTCCTGGAATGCAATTACCGGAGAATTATTGTCGTCATATATTTCTCTTACATTTAAGTCCTGCAGGGATGGGAGAATTTGGATAGGATATGAATAAAGTTATCTTTACAACTGAACTTTATTGTGGATGTAAAGTCTAATTATTTTATCTGAATAAAAAGAATCTGTTAAAGATTATATGGATTGTTTCGTAGACTTTTAAATGTACAGAATTTTAATTATATTATTTATCATTTCATGTCATTTCATGTCATTTCATGTCATGGGATAATATTATTTAAGGTATTTAAGAAATGAATCAAAAAACTATAACTTGAATTATATTGTTGTTTTCAAATTCTGTGTAGTTACCCGAGATACTGCATACTACATTTAAGGTTGATAAGTTGTAGAAATAGTGTTATCAGTTCTAAACACCTGGTATTGAATGAAGTAGACATACATTTTTGAGCGAACACATCCAGTTACAATCATCTTCGAAATATATAACAAATACAGTGTTACCTATGGCCATCCATCGAGGACTGTTGTATTGCTCTCACATTTGTTCATTATTTATTGGAAAGTTACGCTGCCATTGTGGGGGTTTTAATCTATTATCCACTACTTTGATGCCAACCGAAGGACTTTTCGGATTACAGATTTAAGGTTCTTACCCGCGGCATCGATATGAAATCTTTTCGTTCTGCGTCACTTGCTAGCTTTTGTACCTTCGGAATGGTTCAGTCACTTTGTTTCTTTATGAATGAATGTATTTGCGGGTACACTTTTGAGGCGTGTTTTTTACTTATGTAAAAACATTCGATAAATTTTGATTTTGAAAGACGAAACAATAAAACGTTTACTAGGTTATGTCACTATTTGCAAATTAAACAGTGTCTATATTTACCAGTTTTTGAGTACCCGATTTGTAGTTCACTGGTAACAAGGGCAATTGCTGAGCATTAGGGCTGAAATAATGTTTATAAAGATGTAATAATATAAAAGCCACGTTTTTATCGACAATTATTTGTTTATGTATCCCAATATATTCATCCAACCACAAAATTAGCTCATTCCGTCCATCCATCTGTCGAAGCATTCCTCTTTAAGCAACACATTTCAGTGACATTTCCAGACATCAATATTTCACGAGCAGAGTAACAGCTACATAAATACATTTCTCCTTCTTTCCCGACACATTTAATACACCAGAGGCCTCTTCCAGTGCTTTGACACAACTGTCCGAGTTAAGGGGCCTTTTGAAAGAAAGCAAGTGCTTGTCCTTTTCTTTTCTCTCCAAACACTAATATCTGTCAAAATAAACACCCCGTGATATAACTGCAATGTCCAACCCTTAACATATTGATATTGATTTCCGCGCTATTGAACCGTGCTTCTGTAAATGATCGGTGAGCAGTAGCACACTGCCGCGTGGTCATACATCGCAGAGATTTAAGAACATCTGAGACTGACCTGAACGTCCCACCGGCAATAAAAAGGTATAGTTTTTGTTGATGCCGTTGGCAACGGCTTGGAGCTGGGGTCACATAAATTCCAGGAGGAGAAAGGAATGCCCTGGAATGCAATTACCGGAGAATTATTGACATCATATATTTTGCTTACCTTTGAGTCCTGCAGGGACGTTAGAGTTTGTCTAGTACAAGAATAAAGTTCTCTTCACAACTGAATTTTAGTGTGGATGTAGACTCTAAATATGTTATCTGAATAAAAAGAATCTGTTTAAGATTTTATTAATTGTTTTGTAGGTTTAAATGCACAGAATTTTAATTGCATTGCGTTTCATTAATTGTCCTTGAAAGTCGTGGAATAATGTTATTTACAGCATTTAAGAAAAATAGCATGAAAATATAACATGAATTTTATTTTTGTTTTCATCTAATAATCAGTTATAGGAGATACTAAATTCTACATTTCAGGTAGATAATTTGTATCATCGGTGTTACCTAGTGAAACACCTGGTGTTGAATGAACTACACATACATTTTTGAAAGAACACCTCCAGGTGTATTATTTCGCGCATACACATCCTACTCTGAATCAACGGAAAGACTTTCCGACTAACGCATTTTATCGTGCATATCTCCTGAATAGACATACTAGTTTTCTGTTCGTCGTTTGTAAACGATTAGTTATTTTTAAATGCTAGGCTTGCTATTGTTAAACAACCGTTTTCTTGGCAAGTTTCTTTTTTTTCCTAATTAAACCACGTTTATATTTACCCGTTTTCTTGTGCCGGACTCAGAGCTTAATCGTAACGTGCACCGGTGATGAGCATTAGGGTTGAGGTTCAATCTACTGGCGACATTGTTGTAGGAACATATCCAGCAAATACAGTGTCAACCAGGCCTCCCATCGAGGGCTATTAGATAGTTTCCACATTTTTTTAAGCATCTTAAGCTGATAGATTATTAAAGTTTTCATCTTTAACGTAAACACCTACCCCAAAATGACTGCTATATGTAATACTATTTATAAAAGCAATGTTTTCACCGACAATTATTTATTCATTTATCCAAATGTAATCATCAACCACAAAATTAGTTTATTCATCCCATCCATCCATCGAAACATTCCTCTTTGAGCAACACATTTCAGTGACATTTCCAAACATTAATATTTCACGAGCAAAGTAACAGCTACATAAATACATTTTTCATCTATAACACAAGATGCCTCTTCCAGTGCTTTGACAAAGCTGTCCGAGTTAAGTAGCCTTTTCGGAAGAAAATAAGTGCCTTATCCGTTTCTTTCCTCTCCAAATACTAATATCTGTCAAAATAAAATCCCCATGGCATAACTGCAATGTCCAAACCTTAACATATTGATATTGATTTCCGTGCTATTGAACCACGCTTCTGTAAATGATCGGTGAGCAGTATCCCACTGCCGCGTGGTCATACATCGCCAAGATTTAAGAACATCTGAGACTGACCTGAACGTCCCACCGGCAATAAAAGTGTAAAGTTTTTGTTGATGGCTTTGGCAACGGATTGGGGCTGGGGTCACATAAATTCCAGGAGGAGCAAGGAATGCCTTGGAATGCAATTACCGGGGAATTATTGACGTCATATATTTTGCTTACCTTTAACTCCTGCTGGGATGGGAGAGTTTGGATAGGACATCAATAAAGTTATCTTTGCAACTGAACTTTATTGATGTAAAGTGTGTTTTATCTAAATAAAAAGAATCTGTTAAAGTATATATATATATCTATATAGATATATATATGGATTGTTTTGTAGATTTTTAATTGTGCTGAGTTTTAATTGTTTGTATTATTTTTCCTCAATTAATATCATTTAAGGTGATGGAATTAATATTATTTAAAGCTTTTAAGAAAAAAAGCAGAAAAATTTAACATGAATTTTATTGTTGTTTTGAAATACTGGGCAGTTACCTGAGGTACTACATACAACATTACAGGCAGACAAGTTGTAGATAGTGTTACCCAGTAGATAGTGTAGATAGTGTTAGTTATAGATAGTGTTACAAAGTCTAAACACCTGGTATTGAAAATTACACAAAAACATTTTGAACAAACACTTCCAGGGGCATCATCTGGGGCATACACATCCTACTTTGAACCATGGGAATGACTTTCCGACCTACTTATTCTATCGTGCATATTTCCTGCGTAGATATGTTAGTTTTCTTTAAGGCATTTATAAACGATTTATTATTTTTAATGCCATACTTGCAATTATTTACCGTTTCAAATGTAACATATGTAGCACATACGTTGTTGCCCAGGGCCACCTATTTGTCCATTATTTGTTTGAAACTTACACTGCCAATGATGACATGCCAAGGAGGTTGTTATCTCTTATTCACTTCTTTGATGCCTACCGTAGGACTTTCTGGACTACAGATTGAAGGTTCTTATCAGCGGCATAGACTTGAAAACTTTTAATTCTGTTCCCTTACTAGATTTTCTACCTAATTCCCCTGTTTCCTCAGAATTTTTCAGTCATTTCATTTCTATTTGAATGAATGTACACATGCGTACAATTTTACTTCGTTACAAATTTCCGATAAATATTAATTTTGAAAGAAGAGATTTCAAAACATTTACTGGGCGCTGTCAAATCTTTCTATACGCAAATTAAACCAAGAGTATATTTATCAGTTTTTGTGTGCCTTACTCGTGGTTCAGCGGTAACATGTGGTACTGGTAAACATTAAGGCTGAAGTTCAATCCGTTGGCGGCATTGTTGTAGACACTGCTTCAGAAATGAGAAATTTCTGATTTGAGAGAATTTATTTTAAATTTTGTAAGGTAAACTAAGTCAAGAGCAGCAGAAAACCTGAATATGGGCAAACATTCAAATCTGTAGTCAGTAAAATATTTACATAGAATTCAAAGTAGCAGAAATAAGCCCGCAAAGACCTTTTCCCTGGATATGTCTGTTTTAAATTGTGATGACGCAAAGCGAAATCTTCAAACACATGGAAGCAGTGTTTTCATCATTAAGTGTCCAATAAATTTCATGAGTTAAATAGATAACAATTATAGACACAGCATCTATTGAAGGATATGAAAGATGCAGTATCAAAAAGGCAGCACATTCATGAGGTAAAATCCCAAACCATTAAATCCTGCGAATATCAATTGAAGAGTCCTAATCTTCTAGGATACTTCCAATCTGAAAACTCCAAGGATCACCTGTCCTTTTATCCTCAGATGTCCTTTATACAGGGCCACTTAAGTGGTTTATTAAAAGATTAAAAAGAACGGTAAGATAATCATGGGAGTCTGAAGGCGAGTGAGTAGCTTTCTGGCACTCGAGTCCACATAGGCGGCGTGGATGTCTGTAGTGGTTCAAATTCTCCTGTATACCTTAGGTCCCAATCTAATATGACTGTTGGACGTAGGGCTGACAACTCTGCCGCGTAAACCTGTCTCCAATTCTGCCCGCAGGCAGACAGCCGTGACGCACCATGGGGCTGTTGCGCCATTGAAGAAGATGATAATCGTGGGTTAAAAATTTACTAAATGTTATTTGTTAAATATTTAAGAATAAATTAAAAGTTTTTCAGTAGTTGTATAAGTGAAAACCCCAGAATCGAAAAATTATAGTTTTTGAATGAATTAATTAGCTAAATATATAGAAGAAATTCATTTGAAGAAACAGCTGCATAATAGTCTTACAACTAAATCATTAATTTAACTAGTGCAATTAGAGGAAATGGTTAGGTTTCATGATTTGAAAATGAAACTTTTAATGTGTCCTCATTAGAAAAATAAATAAAAAAAATTTATAAATCTAATAATTTAATAATATAAGAAGGTTTTAAGAATTTAATTAGGTTCTTCGTTTATAATTAGATGAAAGATGATCTATAATGTAATTGTTAATGGTATTTTATTAAAATGAAAATAAAAACAAAGTTAAATTACGGATGTGAAAGGAGAATACAAATTTCCACATACATAATTAGCTTGAAGAAAGAGTGGAAAATTATAGCCCACTATGTTTTGTAATTATATGAACTAATTTGTATGATTTTATTTTTAAAAATTATTGTATAATTTTAAAAAGTTGTGTTAAATATAAATTTTTATATTCAATTATGTTATTTATAAAATAAATATATAATTAATGTATACTAAGCAGAGCAGGGGTGGCCAATCCAAATAATCTTGTGGGCCACTTTAGAAATGCATCCAAACTCCGCGGGCCGCATATAAAATTATATATCCCCATATTAGATATTCGCAGGATATAATTTAATTATTCTGCGAAATTCACAACTGTAAACTCATAGATAAAACAGACAATACCTGTCCTATATTCGCAATAATATTATTTTAAAATCAATATTAATTTTTTCTCATCATTTAGGCAGTTAATTTTTGAATATATGAATGCACACATAATGTGCTTTTTTAATCTATTGGTTTTTACTACTTTGTCCATTATAAAATAAATATTTTTTGTAAAAGTGTGATAAACCTCACGGGCCAGAAAAACTTTTAAGGCTGGCCGCGGGTTGGTCACCCCTGCTCTATATCAACATTTATATTCCTAGTCGCTTGAGTTAGTGCTTCACACAATTGCCATTTGCAATTTTTATCTCTGAGCTCTGTAGGGAATTGATCTGAACAATTTTTTATGTTTCAGTTTCTTTATGTTTATCTTTTGCAAGTTTTAATAAAACTCTGTTTCCGAAATAAACTTGTGCTACTCTATTTTGCCAAGGAATCCACAAACAAAAATTAAAATTTCTCCCAGTACAAAAAAAAAGAAAAAAATTAGTATAAATATCTAATTTGGTTCTCAAAAATATTCTTGCCCTTAAGAAATTTAATGAAATATTGCTCTATCCATTAATAAAAATTAATATTTCGGAACGATAATTTTTTAAATATATCTATAACCTTTTCTTAACAAATCTGCATTAAATATTTTAAGAATAAAGTCAAACCTTTATTTATTTATTTATTTTTTTGAAAATTAGTAATAAAAAAAGTTACTTCACAAAAGTCGCCTTATCCTTAGATTACATATTAGTAAATTATCCTTATACTACATATAAATTACATATTAGTAACTACACTTTAGGCTACATATTAGCAAAAATCTACATATTAGTAAACTATCCTTAGACTACATATTAATTACATATTAGTAAAACTATACATGTTAGTAAACTATCGTTAGACTGCATATTAATTACATATTTGTAAAACTCTACATGTTAGTAAATATTCTAATATTTCTGTTAATTGTACTTAGTAAAATGTCCTGAAGTATTCACCATAGCTTTTAAAAGTTTGAGAACTGAATTCATAAGGAGTTTATTTTACCAATGTATTTTTAATACATTGGTTTTCATTATTTTGGCAATTATAAAAGAAATATATTTTGTAAATGTTATATTTTGTGATAAATCTCATGAGCCGCAAAAAATATTCAAGGCGGGCCGCGGGTTGGCCACCCCTGAAGTAGAGGATATTCGAAACTGAAGATGAAACTGAAGAATTACTTTCATATGCTTAATTTGGCAACTGCAGAAAAGAAAGAGTACATTTTTTGTATGACATTAAAACTGGAGCGACCTTGAGGATAGTCAAATAGTTAGTTTCCGGATTTGGGTTCGAAACCCGATAAGGGAAATGAATAAAAACTTTGTATGTCCATGTGGGAGAGGACATGAAAAGGGACATATTATTTTGAATTTAAGAAGAGAGGGAAGAGGATGGTATAAATATCATCTAATCTCCAAATATCTTCTGATTATATTGTGGTGGAAAAAATGGATGTTGTGCAATAGTCTACACTGTGATCCAGGTTAGAAACTGTAATATACTTATGATTGTAGTGGCAAGTGAATGAAATGGCCGATATATTGATATAATGTGATAAAAATGGCCGAGTGACTAGCACTCTGTTGCTTGGTGCCACAGGATTTGGGTATTTACAAGTATTCTAATTTCAGAAAATGTTGTTGCCATATCTTTTAAATGCTTATGAACTGAAAAATAAATCTTTAAAATATTGTGATTTCTTATAATTTGTGGTAATATTAATTTAATACAAAAGAACTAAGTGTCTACATCCGCAAAGAGAATAATGTAATTCTATAAAAAACCAATTCTGTGTAATGTTTTCTTCCATTAAGGAAATATGCTAACAAGAACAGAACATGTCCTTGATAATGTTTTCAATTATCTGCTTGAAGGAACACGGCACATTCCTGATCCATTAAGGATTAATGAGCCAAAGGTGTTTGCTTCTGGCGAGCACGTAGCTTTGCTGTCCGGGTGATGTTTAATGCTTTATAGTATGCTACCATTAACTTTGGACATTAAATTAAGAAATATTAATGCAGATTGTTAAATTCGTAATTTTTTTACCTAGTCGTGTGAAGTCTTGTATAATTTTATAACTGGAAATTAGTTATACAGCACATCAGGATTGTTTATTTTATTTGGCATATAAAAGTTTATTAGAGATGTGTTTATACCATTTATATCAATAATTTACAAGTGATTGATGCAAAGTTAATATTTTATTAACGCATGTATTATATAAATTCGTATAAACATTTAATAGTGCAATTATAAAGATGGACCTGATGGCCGAGTGACTAACGTTCGGTACCGAGGTACCAGGTTTCAGGTTCGAGTTCCGACGGTGACATGGATGTTTGTAGTGGTTCGAAATCCACTTTAAACCGTAGGTCCTGTCTAATGTGACTGTTGGGCATAGGACAGGCATAACTGCCTTATGAAAAGAAACCTTCACCTGTCTCGAAATTTGTCAGTAGGCAGACGGCTATGACCCACCAATGGGCTGATGCGCCAATGAAGAAGAAGAATTATAAGGATATTTTAAATAAAGTAGTAAATAAGATGTAATGTAATCAAATATTTTGGTAGTCTACAGATAATAATAAATCTTAATATATTCAGTACGTGGCACAAGTACATTTTTACACTTCAAAGAAGGATAGTGATAGAATCATTCTTCCGAGCAGTAGTGTTATAGTTGTAGTGTCGCTTGGTGGAAGATCCAGACTGCAAGGCGAATGACTTAGTAAATCCCAACACTAGTGACAGTACGCCCCTCCTACAGCTTTCCGATCATTCTTCCACGTGTGAAATCGTCCTGGTGATTTCTTCTAGCCATATTTCACGAACTGACTCACTGGCACTTGCAGCGAATATGTTGAATTGCCTTTCTGTCCTTTCTTTTATTCTACTATTGAGCTGTGCGCTCCGACATCACGCGTTTTGCGTACGCTCACGTCGCCTCCGACATTTCGTTCCTGATATTTGCATACGCATGACGTTTCTACTGACTTACGTGTTCATTGTACTGATCTCCAGATCTCCTTTTCTGCAATTTCATGGCTATCTGCTAAATGTTTACATTGTTGCTTAAGTTTTGCACGCCAGTGTAGCTCAAAGTGTGTACAAAATGACCATTGTGTCACGAAGCAAAACAAAACCTATATGATATACAATTGGTGGGTAATAACCTCTGTAAACAAATTCTGGAAGATAATGAACTCATTCTACACGTCAAAGACTTTTAGGGGTATGTGACCCCCATTTGCATATCATTTGGAGTTAGACCAAAAATTACAGCCAATCAATCTGATTAACGATGCCAGACGTTAAAACACGCTGTCACAATCGCCATGGCGTTTTTTTTGTTTCTAATAGCAATGAAATCTGTCAAGGGACTTGAAATCTATTCTTCCTAATGCTAACTGAGCACGTTACCATCAAGACAGTCCATATTTATTAACACTTAAAAGCATATTTTTGGGGAACATAATACATATAAATATTTTATTCAACAAATTTGTCACGTATCAATTTGTATTTGATTAATACAACAAAGCGAAAAAGAAAAAAGAAAAACCCTTCCATTCCTTTTCAAATTAATTTGGAGAGAAGTATCGTAAAAGTATAACCACGTTTCATTACATTAAGAGGCGTTGTTCAAACAATGTGATGATTATCTCGTCTACTTTAAATGACCTAAATAATCATGATAGTTTTAGTTTTAGAAACCACACCCATTGCTATCGCCCTACCACACCCGTTCTTAGCAAAACCGGCAACACGCAGATTGAAGCAGCCATAAAAGATGAAAGCCCATTCAGGATTCATCAACTGAATGAGAATTGACAATAATTGTAATGTCTTTTAAGTGAAAAATTTTAAATAATAATATTTTAACACTGAAAATATAGAGTGTCTCAGCATTAGGTAATAAATTTTCTAGGAGAGGATAGGGTATACTTATTATACAACTCGCAATCCTGTAGTAATACAGGGAAATATTTTCCTGGCGTGGTAGTGTACACAGAAAACACAAATAAAATGATACCATGTAGTTTATTAATCAATGCACGTCAACAAAAATAAGATGGTCAACATTAACATAGGCGTACTACGGATGAATGGCGATTTCACTTGCAGTATAACATGAAGTTATGTTATACTGCAAGTGAAATCGCCATTAATCAATGCTTGCCAACAAAAATAACAGTCAATATTAACAAAGGTGAACTACGGATGCATGTCGATTTCACTTGCAGTGAAACATATCTTCATGTTGAATTAATCAATGTATGCTAACAAAAATAACATGGCCGACATTAACATAGGCGAACTATGGATGTACGCCGATTTCACCTGCTGTGTGGCATTCCAGCATGTTGAAATAATCAATGTATGCCAACAATAACATATCCAACATTAACAAAGGCGAACTACGGTCACACGCCGATTTCACCTGCACTGATATCCCGGCTTGCTGTATTAATCAATGAATGTCAGTAGAAATAACATGGTCAACATTAACAAAGATGAACTACGGATACATGTCGATTTCACCTGTAGTTTGACATACTGGCATACTTTATTATCATTATATATATATATATATATCTTGCTGATTCATTTATTATATTGTTCTGTACCAGGCACAGTTTTATCCTTATCCATGATGAGGCTCTCTCAAGCGTCCAAATAAGTTGGGTATATGCTTCGACCTAATTCGTTGCGCATTCAAGAGCTCTGTGACTCTCTTGTTGCATTCCTCAGCCTTGTAAGCCAAAAGGCATATCTTCTAATTCTGCATTTGTATGAGCAATTATCCTGCTACCATTGCGTCAGTGTGTGAAACGAAAAGTTTTTACAAGACCACTAGCCTCTTCTACGCTTGTGTTACACCATCTACTGTATGCGAAAAGGATTCCCGACCCATTATTATTATGTGATTCCGTTTCATCTTAAGCCGTGTTAGGCAGGAGTACGAGACCTATCGAGTCAGTCTCGCTAACCCATTATAAACCAGTTTGTCCCAGTGCGGACAGAGCCTTCGGTATGAGACATGTCCCGGTCATGTTTCGACAAGAGTATTTTTACCAGAAATTAAAGGAATTCTTACGTATATCATTTACGACTATCTGTCTCTCACAGCCTGAGATAACTTGGCTTATTTCTTGCGGTCAGACGGAGATACTCGATGCGAGATCGAAGCAACTCTCTCATACCTTCTCTGTAGGTTACCTAAGCCGAGCTTTTCATTTAAATTTGTTTGCCTGATGATGAGACATCTCTCTTTATTAACACTCTTTTGGTATACCTCTTCGAGTTTAAATCTTTATGTCTGTTTTAGTGTTTGCTTTATAGAGACATTCATATCCTAAACATTAGCCATTAAAATAAAGCATGGCCAGCCTCTGTTCCACAGATAAAGAACACAAACCACTGGTGGCAAGAGTTGAAGTCACCACTTTCAGAAACGAGATGTAAGGTGACTTATGTAATCAACTGGCAGATAAGCTAATGGGAGTTTTTTTCTTTTATTTTCCAGTTTTTATTTAAATGGGGAAGTATTACTGAAATTTAAATGCCCATAACTTTTCCTTATAAGTTAAACTGCTCATGCCATATGTGAAGAGATATATAAGTTCCTAATGTATTAAAAATGTAAGGCCATAGATTTCAAACATGTTTTCATTAGATGAAAATCATCTTCGAATGATTTCAGAATTTTTTAACACACGTATATAATCCAAATTATATTTATATTTCAATTTATTAAAAGTTGTATCTAAATTTCAATTTATTAACCAAAAATAAACAAAACTATATATGTGATATTTTTAATATGTTACCTTATTATGTGTTCGTTTCGGGATGCAAAGAAGTTTGATCTCCAGTTTTTATTTACATGGCGGTTGCGCAGTAAATCTACCTCCTGTGGTACACCTGGTAACACTTTTTACTGGCTAAAAGATCTACAACTTGGCCTTACGTCTTCCTCCAAAAATTTCATCAAAAGATCAATTAAAGTCCATGCTCAAGAAGACCTATAACCACGTTTCCCAAAAGTCCTGGAAGAATGTCATGCCAAATCTATGCAATGGTCCAAGGCGTAGAGTAGTCGCTCGTTACCGACTAGCCACCGGACATGTCTGCCTGCGAAACCATCTTTACAGACCCAAAATTGTTCCTTTCCCGATATGCACTCTTTGCAGCTCTGAAGAGGCCATGGACTCCACGCATCAACTTCACTGTCCTGCTCTGAGCAAGACTTTTCTCGCCGAGCGATATTGGGAGGCAAGAGATATGCTAGATTAATGAACTCTGTTTCAGCATGTTTTGTTGTATTCTCTGTTGCTTTTTTTTTTCGTTGTTCTTTTTATTGCTGTAACTGTTCATAATCTTCCATTGGAAATAAATTTACATGGCAGTGGATTACCATTGAAAAGCCTTGTCTCAACCATCTACTATGTAACATATGGAATTATTATAATTCAAATATGTGTTACTGCTTTTTAAAAAAAAAAAATTCAAAAGAAGTTTACAGGCAGACAGTTGATGGCATTCGCAATTGGCCTGGTAGATTTTCAACAATTTAACAGTTAACATTAGTTCAACTCGTAGAGTGGCTATAAGGTATATTAAAGAAAATAATTTCATGCATAATATAAATTAAATTAATTTACATATATTAATATTAAATTTTAAATTCACATTTACTAAGAAAAATATTTCTACTGAAATGAAGGTTTCAGATTTTTATAACTAGCTTTAAACACAAATTGGCTAAATAAAACAAACATTCCGATCAAAAAATTCTCAATAATTTTTTTTCTCACAAATTATTTTTTAAGAATATAAAATGTTAATTTTGAAAATAAATTGAAAACTAATAATGTTAATTTTTTATGTTATTTATTTTTTGAAATATTATGATTAATGGCCCTAATTAGGTTTTAAGTACGGCGTATCTGATGGAGGAAAAATCTGATGTCAATCAAAAATAAAATTTTATTTAATTAAAAATAAGAAATAAAAAATTTTCCTTAAGAGTTTTAGTTATGTTGTAACATACACAACTACGTACATGCATTTTTTATGTATATAGATTAGACATAAATTGTTTTTGATGATAATATCATTGATTCCTTTTACAATTAGTTGTTTATTTCATGTTATTTATCCTTGAAATGGCAAATTTATAACAATTTAAATTAACGATAGTTCGATGTACAGTATAATATTGACTGCACTATAAAGAAGTAAAACCACGCATGCTTTTTGATAAAAGCTATCCAATGTTAATGTAATCGCCTGATAAAAACAGTTTAAATAATAATAATGCAGCCAACTGACATCTTAAAGGATTTCGTTAAAGTTCTCATATTCGAACCCATAACTTTTTATTTAGAAGTAACTGTGATTCAGCAAAGTGAAATTTAAGTTTTTTATTAATTTATAAAGCTTAAATTAAATAAACTTTCCTCGTGATAACATCGTTTAGTTTTGGATGCATTAATGTATATTTATAAAATATTTTTTTATTCAGACATGCCATGTTTCAATTGGAATCCACAAATAACCGCCTTAAGAACTTTGACAAAATACCACCAGAAAGAAAATGAATTTATTCTCTTACAGTTTATTTAATATCCATTAGAATGTTAAATTATGTATTTCTTTTCAAAATAAAACATTTTTAAAAAGAAAAAAACATTTTTCCTAAATATATTCAAGTTTAAATAACAAATATCGTTACCAATGTTCTATATTATATTATTTTCTGTCTCCGGCCACCTACCAAGGACTTTTGGCATCCATGCCAAGGCGGGTTGAAGCTGTGTGGCGCGCCAAAGGTGGGCCAACTCGTTATTGACAGGTGGTCATAATGTTTTGGCTCTTGAGTGTATATAGTCCTCAAAACATTTACATATGTCTTTACATATCTTTTACAAACCTTTATAAAATCTTTTGTTTGCTAGAGAATAAATTTTTATTCTCAAACTCAGAGAATAACAATTTATTCTCTTACAAACAAACAATTTAATTAAGTAATAATTATATAAAATACTGAGTTTATGTAATTGTACTATTAATTGAAAAGAAAGCAAATTTGATATAAAAATGTTTTTGTTGTTTATAATGCCAGTATCTGTACAATTTGTTTCATTGCTCATACTTTTCTTAAACAGTAAAAACGATTTTACAAGAAATTGTTTTTTTTTTTTTTTTTTTAAGTTTGGCATTAGAAAAGCTGATTTTGAGAGTAATAAAAAGGGCATTCATATTTTTTCTTCTTTTTTCAATTTCATTTGTAACTCAATTTAATATTTTTCATTACTTTCGAAGATTTTCTAAATCATAAAGCATGCCATCATTGCACTGTTTCAGTGTATAATATAATATATATTACTTTGTGTATGGATATATTTATTAATGGAAATAGCAAAATTAGAATACAAAATATTCATCTAGGAAAACATTGTATATAAACTTTTTTTCTTTTAACTTTAAACAATTAACCTAAAATATATATTAATATTCATAAAAAAAAATTTACCAGATAGAAGACTACAAGAGAAAAAAAAGTCATACAAGTTGAATTCAGAAAAATAAATAACTAAATAGAAATCAAGTAATTAAAAAAATAAAAATAAGCAAATAAAAAAAATAAGAAAAAAATCTAAACAAGCCACAAAAATTATAAGTGTCAACTGTCTAACCATAAACTATCATCGTTTCAATATTTGATACACATTTTTGCATTTGATCTTAATAGAAAAATATTTCAAGTTTAAATCTGATTAAACTTATTCAATATTTCCGAAACATGACAGGTGCCATCTGGTGGTGTAAAAGTCTGGTATTAAAAAAAAATAAAGTTCCATTTAATTAAAAAATAACAAGTATTAATCTTTTCATAATTTTTGGATACACCACATAAAAAAAAAAATCGAAGAAAGAATTCGAATTATTTCTTTCAATGAAAAAACAAATTCAAATTTTCAGATATATCATATTCTACAAATATGTATGAAAAATCCTATTCTACAAATATGTATGAAAAATCAAATTCTACAAATTTTCAGTTTCCTAAACCTTTAACTTTATTTAAGTTTTAAGAAATTCATATAAATAAAACAACTTTCTCGTTTTATGTATAGAGAGGTAACTTTCTGAATCCTTCTGATTGTTAAATATAATATTGTATTTAGAATTTAAAAATTAAAATTTATTTAGTATTACAAACAAGAAAATGTAGCAAAGTTAAAGATATTTTTATGTCTAAAATTCTAATTCATGTCTAAAATTGTAATTTTTTATATTACATAAGCTATACATAAAATTCCTTTGTCATTTTTCTTGTTTTGAATAAATTTTTATCGTTTATAAATTTTTTTCATATAAAAAAAATTCATTTTAAAATATTTCGGCCATTCCATCATTTATTTCTATTGCTGAAATTCGAAACAAACTTTCACATTCTTTTTTCCGGGTCAAAAATAAATCTCTTCACTATCTATAATAAAAATATATTTTCATAAGAGCAAAAAAAAAAAAAAAAAAAAAAAAACATTCTTTTTTGCGAAGTCACATAGACGAAACAAATCCGAACTTAATAGGAATGTATTGCAGACGACTTTTATTTCATTCGAAATGAGGAAACTTGCTTTTTCTTTTTATTCTTAAGAAATACACTAAGAAGCAGATTTAATCCAGATTTTAGAAGTTACAGGAAGAAATAACCAAGAAAAAGAACATAAAAGCGAGAATAAGAACGAAAAATAGAACAAAAAAAGAATGTGTCCATAATAACGATTTTCAATTCCGATCGCAAACGATTCTCGTGGAGGCGCTGCCATCGAATACCAATGCTTTTTCCCCTCGACCGCTCGACTCAACTCGCAAATAGTTCCACGCGCTCTGCCAGATGTTCGCTACTCTTTTCCGAAATCGTCTGCATGATTATCTTTTATCACGTTCTAAGAAAAGGGACTTTTCGGCTAAGTGCTATTGTTCGAAATGATGACTGAGCGCGAAATTCGCGATCTTATTCAAGAGGTGCAGTGAAAGAATTTTCGCTTTTCTTGCAAACTTAATAAAAGAGTAGAATAGTAATAAAAAGGAAAAAGATATTTTTAGGGAAAGTGAATGGAATAACGAAAAAAGAATTATTTTCATTGTAAGTCGGAACTTTAAAGAAGAAAAGAATGTGAAGGTGGAACAGATCAAAGTTTGCTTGGTTTAGTGAAGTTTCTGGCAACAGCTCAACAAGTTACCTTTAAATTTGATCTGACTTTTAAAAATTTCGACTCTTTTTGAAAAAAACGTTGTTGAAATATTCAATGTTAAAAAGTGAATGTTAAAAGTTACTAAGTGATTTATGAAAACAATGACTGTTTAGCAGATTTAAAAATCTTTTGAAGAGGAAAAAAACTATTTCTGTTTTTAGAAACAAATTGTTAGTTTTAACAATATTTTATCAAATTGTATGACTACATTCATACCAAATGAGTTCCAAATATTCGAATGAATTTTTTTCAAACTTTATCATTATTTAACAATTGATTTGAAGATGTAACTTTGTGTAGTAAAAAACTGCAAAAACGAAAGATATTTTCGAAGTTTGACATTTCGCTTTATAACTTTAATATATTTTACATTAGTAAAGTTGGAAAAAAAAAGAAACAAAAATGGCGGAAAGTTTTCGACAAATGTGGCATGTGTTGAGTCGTAAAAAGACTTCAATGTCTCCTGGCGTTTGGCACGCTCATCTACGTTCGCTGTCAGTTGTCGATGTCAGCTGTTTGGGTAAGTTTTTTTGAACTTCTGATTTTAAATTGAAGCCTAATTCTTTTCGTCAAATGTATAAATTATTCTACTTTATATTTCTTGAAAAGGTGTCAGTTTTGATAAAAATCATTTATTAAAACGTATAATATATATATATTATAAATTATTAAATGTTGTCGTATCATTGATATGTCATGTTTGGTTTTCAGTTTTAATTATCAACTCTGTCAATATATATTTTATTTTTTATAATTTTTTTACATTTGAAATTAAACGATAATTGTAAAATTTTAAATTTATTATTTGGAAAAATATTTAAAAAACTGTTCTTTTAAATTACTTTAATTTATAAATTATTCTAAATTCAATCATTCTGAACGAAAAGTTCAGAGTGAACAGTAGACTTCGCTAAATAAGACCAAGATAGTGGAATAAATACCTTTACTGTAGCTTTTATGGAATTGTCATTAATTAGTTCCGTAGGTTAAGAATAAAAAAAAAAAGGTGTAATTTTATTGACATTCATCAGTTTCTAAAAATATAGTATATAATTCAGTGCTTTTCATTAATTATTTAAATCCAGATCAAAACTCTTATTAAATATCGTTTCTGTAACTGTTATGGAATTATCATTATAAGTTCAGTAGATTTAGAATATTAAAAAAATGTGTAATTTTACTGATAACTAATCAGTTTTTAAAAATCTAGTATATAATTCGATGCTTTTTATCACTTCTTTAAATGCAGATCAAAATTCTCATACTTTAAAAATTTGCATTTAAAGACAAATTGGTTTTTCTTAAATTTGTGTTTTTTTATGACTAATTAACTATTATATTTCTTAAATTTGTGTTTTTTAAGACTAATTAACTATTATATTTCTTAAATTTGTGTTTTTTTATGACTAATTAACTATTATATTTCTTAAATTTGTGTTTTTTATGACTAATTAACCATTATATTTCTTAAATCCATTTAATTAAAACTATAATTTACAAATGATTTATATATAAAACAAAAAATGAATTATTTAGTTATGAAAGCATATTTTCTAAAAAAAACAAATACAAACAACAACACAAATTTTCGATAAAAAATTAAATTAAAAAATTAAAAAAAGACATAATGCATTTATTAGTATCAATAACTTTAGAAGAATAAACAATATTTTTTTTCCATTTTTATACTATCTTAATGCTTTTTATTACTGTTTTTAGTGTACAAAAAATGCTAAAATATCTAATTAATCGGTAGTAATATATCAATATTTTATTGCTGCAATGTTTTATACATGCAGTAAAAAAAATTAATAAAATGTTGATTTTCTAAGAACCGGATTTTCAATTTTATTCTTGATTATGTAAAAATTTTTTTTATAAAAAGTCGATTTATGACATTTTTTAGAAGCATTCTTTTAAGCCATTTTCTAATTCAAAACTTTTCTTTGCTTGTAAAAATCATCCATATTACTTTCGCACATTTATTGATGCAATTGATAATAATAAATTTTGAGACAATTACAGACAATTGAGATTAATTTAGACAATTTGAGACAATTGATATTATTTTAGACAATTGATATTTTTAGGAAATTTGAGACAATTGATATTATTTGAGACAATTGATATTATTTGAGACAATTGATATTTTTAGGCAATTTGAGACAATTGAGATTATTTTAGACAATTTGAGACAATTAATTCAGAAAATATGTATGCTAACTTCCATAGTAGTATGTTACTTTTACATTACATTTGTATGCTAACGTCAATAGTATGCTACTTTTACATTACATTTGTATGCTAATGTCAATAGTATATTATTTTCATTCAAGTTTTCTTAATACAAGCATTTCATTATAATTCTATCTGATAATAAGCATTTAAAACCAATAATTTTCAACAAAATACATTGATAACAATTTAATGATAAAAGTTTTTATTAGTTTGATATACTCTATTTAATATTTAGAACATCTTCGTAAGTAGAGTAGGCAAACATATCTCGTTCGAAAATTACAATTATTAATTTCCATTTTAAAAAGGTTATATTATTTATAAAAAAATAATTAAACGTTAAATTTAATTGACTTAAACATTTTAAAAAGCAACCATGATAAAATATCCAAAGCACTATGCTTAGGTGTGTTTCCTTATAAAAATATTTCTGTAGACTGAAATTTTTACTCATGATTTTAAATTTAACATGTTTAGGATAATAATATAGATGTAATTTTTAACGGTGTTACCAATAAACTTATACTTATTCACTCTATTTGATGACACGGATTTTCATACCATAACTCATTTATTGCCAAGTTTAACAAATGGAAGTAAGTTCTCTTTTGGAACTATTTTTTTCAAACCAATATGAAATCACTAGCCCCAAATTTATTAAATTTGCTTTTCTTAGATAACAAAGATTGTAAAAAATTTAATTTCCTGTTTTTGGCAGATGAAATTCATTGTTTTCAATTCTTTAGTATGATGAATTTATTCTAAAGAAAGTATTTTTTGCCACGTGGCCATGATACTTGGCTGACTTGTTTTTGAACTTACTTATATCACATACAATACGTAAATTTCTACTTTAATTTTTGCAATCGAATATTTTGGATTTGAACTATTTTATCAAAAAGTTCGCTTTATTCCTTAAGACATTTTGTTGGCCTTTATGATTTTGATTTACTGCTTATTCAGTTTGGATTTTTCTTCAATATTTAAAATAAACGACTAAATCTAGCTAATAAGAATGTCATGAATGTCTGAATGCTAACAGAATCTCATGTAGATATTCTAATATGTATATACATACACAATATGAGAACTCTCTCTATATATAATGTATATATATATATATATATATATATAATTTAAGCCAATGGTATTATTTAGTCTGAAAAGTTCTGTATGGAAGAAAAATCTAAATATTTATAAAAATTTAATTCTTTTTTAATTTTTTTCAAATTTAGAAAGAATTGAATTAAATTAAATTTTTGTTAGAAAAATCGAATCTGTCCAATGTTTAGGTATTTCTATAATTTTAGTAATTGATTCATTTATTTAAGATTCTAATAAATATTCAATCATAATGAAATACTTTACGAGGAAATTGAAAGAAAAGGACTTTATTTGTAATCCGTATTCGTTAAGATTTCATAAACAGCTGTATCAAAAGCCGGTGGAACTTTAACTATGTAACTAATGACTGCACTTTACTATAATTTATTATACTTACTATAACTGACTGTATATTCTTTTACAAATCACTTTTCTAATTAACTCAGTTTCATTAATAACGAAATTTAGTATGAAACATGATGAATAATGTCTACTTATTATTGATAATATAGGATCTCGTTTCTCTTAATCTATTTCTCGTGATAATATTACGATATAACAATAATGTAAAATAGACATATGTGATTGCAGTAAATTTTTATAAGTTTTAAAATATTTTTTTAATTCTTCAAAAAATGCAAAACATGTAACAATTTATAAACCTTACTATATTATTTGGACTAAAAATAAAATCCTTTTCATATTACAAATTGAAAATTTTAATTATATTTTCTTCTATTTTTAGAATTGTAACGAGAATAACACATAAGCAAAGCATTTTTTGAGGCACAATTTAACTTTTCAAATTTTTCAAATCTAAAAATAAAATGCTCAAATCTTTTATTACAAAAAACAAACTAAATAGGATTTAAAAGAAATTGTTAATTAGTTTAATAAATATTTATTCAATGCCTCGAAAAATATTTCGCGTACACGTGACACGTATAAAAATCATTTTATTAAAATATTATTAAACAACATTTTGAAAACTTATTGCTTTTAAGCAAAATACCTTTAATATATTTTTATTGTGTTTATATTTTGTTTTAATTATATATAATAAAGTTATTTTATTTACATGATGTAAGAATGAATATTACTGATAAAAGTTTTCGGATACGGAAAATCAATCTTCATAAAAATCTTTCACAATTTTTAGCACTTTATTGAATATTTGCGAATTTGAAGGACATCCTTTAATCGTCGTGTATAAATTCGAAGGAAATTTTATTAATTCTGTTCCTAATTTGTACCAAATTTCATGCATTACAAATTTTAGCTCTGCTTTGAATTTAAATTATAATACTCTTCCAAAATCTACAAATTCTGGACAAATATATTCCATATGGTTCAAACTTGATGACTGAGAAGAAATTTTAAGAACCTCTTTACAGTTGTTACAAACAATATCGAACAATCAAAACCTGATAGAACGATTTAGTCAATAGATCTAAATTTTAGACTACATATTTTTAATTTTTTGTTTAAATATCGATATAGATATACATGATGGCATAAATGAACTTGAATCTACCTATTTGCAGAACCTTCACACCAAAAATTCTCAATCGTCATTTTTAGCAAATGGAATAATTTTTCTTATTTCTTTTTCTTCCAAATTTATCCAAGCCATTATGCAAAATAGCTGTAAATGTATTGCATTTGTTTCCATTAGCAAATATGACAGATTGAAAATATCTTTTCTACTTCTAACTGACGAAGAAGTTTTAGTTATTTACATTAATGAAGAATTATTGCCTTAATGCCTGAGTGACTGAATCATTGTTTGAATTTCTTTTGAACTTAAACATATTGCATAACTTTTTGAGATTTTGAATTTATCCTAACCATTATGCAAGTACTATCTGTAAATTTATTTCATTTGTATCCATTAGGAAATATAACACAGTTAAAATATCTTTCTTACCTTTTAGCTGACGAAGAATGGAAATTTCAAATATACTTGAATGAAGAATTATTGTCTTGCCAATTATCCATAATTCCTAGCTGACCGAATCGTTGTTTGAATTTTTTTCTAACTTAAAACATATTCCAGAACTTTCTTGCGAATTTTGCCTTAGGTTTTATAGTCGATAATCTTCGATTTATGTTTATTTTTCGAATAATGATTAGCTTTATTACGTAATCCAATTTTTTCGCACAAATCTTGCCTGATATAATCATAGATATATTCTATTCAATTAAATAAATACTATATAAACCAATTAAATATTCTAAGCAAAATCATTTTATTTTATATGGAAAGCTGCATTATTAATATGAATTATGAATTAATTAATGTGATAATTAATGTAAAACAGACTAATTTGATACGATTTTAAATTGCATATGAAAACGTTTATGAATTTTTATTTAGATTTGAAAATATTCTTTTTTAATTTTTTCAAATTTAGAAAGAATTTAATTAAATTAAATTTATTAGAAAAATAGATTCTGTCAAATATTTTGTCAGTGCTATGATTTTAGTAACCGATTCATTTATTAAATGTCCTAATAAATATTCAATCATAATGAAATATTCTACAAGGATGAAAAGGATTTTATTTGTAACTCTTATTTTTCAAGATATAATAAACAGCTGTATCTAAAGTTGAATGAACTTTAACTATGTAACTAATGATAGTACTTTTCTGTAATTGACTCTACTTACTATATTACTAACAGCGCATTCTTTTGCAAATTACTTTGCTAATTAAACCAGTTTCATTAATGACGAAATTTAGTATGAACAGGATGAATAATATCTACTGATTACTGATAATGTATGACCTCATTTCGCTTAATGTATTTCTCACGATAATATATTTTACATTATGGGAGGTTAATGTAAAGACCTACTGTTTGAAAGAATAAAGAAAAAAAAAAGCTTATATCACTTTTGTGATGCATTTTAAATTTGAGATTAGGTTAAATTTCTATAAATTGAAATGATATATTTTATATTCTATCATAATTCAAAAGATAGAATAATTTTTAAAATGATAATTTAACTTAATAACAACAACAAAAAAATGAGCTAGTATAAGAATTTACTTTATTATTATTTTTTTAGAAAGATAAAATTTCCAATGCAAGAAACTGTTGTAGCAATTTTGAATTTTTTTATAATTAGTTAAGCCGTTTTTTTGTATATTGGAAAGTGATTATCTTGGCAACTTTTCTGAAGGAATATCATTACAGTACATCAGAATAGCTTCGTATGGAGGCAATTAGGATTTTCATTAATACCTTTCTCCCTTATACATATCGTATGAGAGAAATGACCTGAATGGTGTAGTGTCTAGCGCTCTGGCGCTCGGTGCCACAAGTTTCGGGTTCCAGTCCCGGCGGTGCCATGGATGTTTGTAGTGGTTCGGAATCCACTTTAAGCCGTAGGTCCCGGTCTCCTATGACTGTAAGAGTGTCACGTAGCCAAAGTCAGACTTCTACCTAAGGGTGCTCTATCAGAACAGAAGCTGCATCACTCTTCCCTCCTTGCACGAGGGACACGAAAACCACAACATTTGAGAGAAAATTCGATGAACTCTCTTCTACTTAAATTGATACAAAAGGCTTTGTAACAATTCAAATCAAGTCTATTTAGTTTCAAAAGCAGGAATAGCAATATACACTATTGACAGTTGAAAGCAGACTCTTTCAAACTCTCATAAATTAGTTTAGCAGTATGTTAAATAGTTTAGCTATAAGTTATAGCTGTGTTGAAAATACACGATGTTGTTGTTGTTGTTTCTTATCCCACTTGACTGGCCAAGCCCACGAGCCCGTACGTACTCATGATTGAAGGGGAAGAAAGCAGCTTCTGTTGTGATGGAGCACCCGTAGGTAGAAGCCTGACTTTTGCTCCGTGACGCTCTTACAGTCATAGAAGACCGGGACCTACGGCTTAAAGTGGATTCCGAACCACTACAAACATCCATGGCACCGCCGGGATTCGAACCCGAAACCTGTGGTACCGAGCGCCAGAGCGCTAGACACTCGGCCATTCAGGTCCCAAATTTGCCAACGGCACGCAGTGTTCCCAGGTGGTCACCCACCCAAGTACTGACCGCGCCCAATGATGCTTAACTTCCGTGATCTAACGAGAACCGGTATATTCAGCATGGTACGGCCGTTGGTATATACACGATGTTAATAAGATAAATGACGTTCTGATGGCTGGAACTATTACTCAATTTACTTATTATCGCATCATAATTTTAGTTTTGTCGCCATTTCGAGAATGCAGTCGTGGCGTTTATGAAAAGTACTTGAGATCGAACAGAGGACATCTTCAAAAAATCCTAATAGACATCTCTAAATGAATCTATATAGTTTATATTAATAAAACATAGCTATTGTCCCCATTAATGTCTTAATGAATTTCTTTTCATTAAGATCGATTCATTTTTAAGATTCATTTTTTTAAACCGATTTCAATAATTTGTTTTCAACCTATACATATTATCTTATTTATTGATAATATAAAATTCCGGAAATGTTTTGTGAGTTACAGATGAATAAAATCACATCCGTACTACAAAAGATATTTGTATTATTTATAGTTACTATCAATGAAATATTGTGTTTCAGGAATTTATGTTAAATGCATTTCAAACAAATAGGAATGGTTGGCTATAAAGAAACAGAAGAATAGAAACACAATTTTATTCATGAGACCATATACTTTAGTACCCTGGTCCTTTTTCCACGTAATGGCCGTTCACCTCTGAATACTTTTATATCAAAACAGTAAGCTTCCTTAGACCTTGTACACAGAAGTTCAGCACTTGAAAGTTCAGCCAATCCAATCTTAGTGATTTTGACAGTAAAACCTTGGTAAAAGCCATGTCTTTAATCAAAGGAAAATGTTGAATTTACTACCGATACTACAAACGCTGCTTTAAGGGGAAGGGGTAATCAAACAGATAGGAAATTTTGAATCATCCAGATAGTACACACGACTATATAGTTGCCGAACTTTCCTTTGCTAGTCCAAATATGAAACACATTTCTCTATAAATATTTACGGAATTCTGTTCATTTAGCGTACAATATTTCATATACTTGCATTATACGACAGCCATTAAACTTACTACCAGTGAAGTCTGTCAATTATGTACTGACAGTTATGAAGGCGTACAATTATGTGACAACTATTTATAGTTGCCGAACTTTTCTTTCGATAGTCCAAATATGCAACACACTTCTAGATGGGTATTTGCAGAATTATGTTCATTTATAATGCAATAAGAGAATCTTTTTACCTTGCATTTGGCGGAACTTTATTATATGACAAGCATTAAAACTTGCTACCACATGAAGGCGTACAATTATGTGACATTTATTTACATTTGTCAAACCTTTCCTTCGCTATCCAAATAGGGAACATACTTCTCGATGAATATTGGCAGAGTTCTACTCATTTAGAGTGCAATAAGAGAGTTTATCTTACATTTGACGGAACTTTATTATATGACAGCCATTGAAATTTGCTATCGTATGAGAGCTGACAATTACGTACTTAATCGGAACCGATTGATAATTGTGTTTGTATTTTGAACGTAAAAGACAAGTGTCTGTTATTGTGTAAGCGCTCTGCCATCAGTGTTGTTATTATAAAGTGTCTCTATCAGTGTTGCTATTATAAGGAATCTATCTCAATCAGTGTTGTTATTATAAAGAATCTATTTCCATTAATGTTGTTATTATAGTCTTTATTAGTGCTGTTATTATAAAGAATCTGTCTCTATCAGTGTTGTTATTATAAAGAACCTATCTCTATCAGTGTCGTTATTATAAAGAATCTATTTCCTTTAATGTTATTATAGTCTTTCTTTATTAGTGTTGTTATTATAAAGAATCTGTCTCTATTAGTGTTATTATTATAAAAAATCTAACTCTATCACTATTGTTTTCATAAAAAAATCTGCCATTATCAGTTTTTTATTATAAACAATCTATATCAATATTGTTGTCATGAAGAATCTGTCTCTATCAGTGTTATTATTATGAAAACTCTACTTCTATCAGTGTTATTATTATAAAGAATCTATCTCCATCAGTACTGTTATTACAGTCTTTCTTTATCAGTGTTGCTATTATAAAATATCTTTCTCTATCAGTGTTGTTATTGTGAAGAATATGTCTCTATCAGTGTTACTATTATAAAGAGTAAGTGCTGTTTTATATGCATTTTGATGTTTTACAAATTTATAAGATGTTTTAAAAGATAATGAAATTTTAAAAAAAGATTTTCAAAGTTTATCATACATTAAAAGAAAAAACACAAGGGGAATGAAAAGGTCGAACTTATTGACAAAATTATTTAATATAAAGTACTTTTTAAACTCTTAAACGTAATAAACAACATCTTCAACAAAAAACATCTACTAGAAATCTGGTTTTTTTAAGTCTTAACCTCATCATCAAATCCCATCTATAAATTATTTTACTTTCACAATACACAACGTCTATTCCTGCCTTTAACAACTCCTGGTCTCCTTTATTATGCACAACTTTACGGATACAATCTCCAATGGCAGAGTTTTGCAATTCTAATACTCTTTGTGGATTTCGTAAGTCATTCACTATGCAAGCTTATTTACCATATTCGATTGTTATTCGCTTATTAAGTCTGACGTCATGTACAAGTTTAGATGTTTCAGATTGCTAAATGTTTGATCAGAACGAGAATTGTTTGGTGGATTTATTTTTCTTCATCCAAATATTTTCGACCATGTGTATGTAGTATAGAAAAAAATATATCCGTTGCATTCACTGTCTTGATAAAATCGTTCGAAGAATTTTTCCTTTCCATTCAAATTCTTTTTTTTTTCACCAACAACAAACATGAGTTAGAGAAAGCGAAGAGCTTTTTTTTTTTTTTTTTTTTTTGGATTAAAAAAAAATAGTAGTCGTGTTATGTAAAATCGCATTCGATGTAAGATTTGAGAGACGGAGAGAGCATGTTTGGAAAATTTCATGTCGCATACATTTGGTTTTTGGCCTTTTTTTTTGCTTTATTTATTCAAGAAAATATATTATCTTTTTTCGAAATGTGTATATAAAAAAAGGTTATAGTAAACGTGTAAGCATACACTATGGGCGAGTACTATGTTTGCAGAAATGTTAAAGTTTGTTCAAAGAAATAAATTTCAATATCAAAATATTTTATTTATTCTTTGATTACGTTGTTTTCTTTTAGGAAGTTCTTTGAAATATATAAATGTCTACATCTTCTGCATATGTATGTTATGCTCATTATGCCTGATATGAATAACTTTTGTTTTAAAATAATAAATAACAATTTTTTACCATGCTTTACCTGTTTTATGTCCCGACTCGTTGCTCAGTGTCAACGTGCACCTCTGGTGAGCATTAGGGCATAAGTTCAATCCGCTGGCGACTTTGTTGCAGATACTGTTTCAAAAAGCAAAGAGATTCGATGGCGTTTGTTATGTTTAGCATCTAGCATAGTTGGACTACCTGATAAGAATTTTCCGGGTTTTCTCCCATACGATACTCAGATGAGGGGTAGTTCTCCCTAAATGTCATCCCTTTAAGATACTGTTCTCCGTTTCCAGTGACACACTGCCAAGACAGACATCAACCTACGGGTGTTCCCTCACATCAGTAGCTGCCCCCTTTCCCTCCATCCATGAGTAGACTACTCTCAGGGTGTCTGCCCCGCACTGCAGGACACTGAGGATTAGACACAACAACAACAATCTATTTTATGAAAGTATAATTAATTATATTTTTAGATTGATAAATGTTTGATCAGAACGAGAATTGTTAGTGGATTTATTTATATTTTTTCCTTCTAAATATCTCGACCATGTGTATGTATGCAAAAAAATATATCCGTTGCATTCACTGTCTTGATAAAATCGTTCGAAGAATTTTTCCTTTCCATTCAAAATCTTTTTTTTTTTCACCAACAACAAACATGAGTTAGAGAAAGCGAAGAGCTTTTTTTGTATTTTTATTTATTTATTTTTGTTTGGATTAAAAAAAATAGTAGTCGTGTTATGTAAAATCGCATTCGATGTAAGATTTGAGAGACGGAGAGAGCATGTTTGGAAAATTTCATGTCGCATACATTTGGTTTTTGGCCTTTTTTTTTTGGCTTTATTTATTCAAGAAATATATTATCTTTTTTTCGAAATGTGCATATAAAAAAACGTTATAGTAAGAGTGTAAGCATACACTATTTGCGAGTACTATGTTTGCAGAAATGTTAAAGTTTGTTCAAAGAAATAAATTTCAATATCCAAACATTTTATTTATCCTTTGATTATGCTGTTTTGTTTTAGAAATTTCTTTAAATGGATAAAATATATCTATCTGCTGCATATAAATATTTATATTAATTTTGCCTGATATGAATAATTTTTGTTTTAAGATAATAAGAAGTTCCCAGAAAAAAAAATTTCTTCCGTATTTTATCCATTTCGTAGCCCGACTCGTGGCTCAGAGGCAACGTGCGCCGCTGGTAAGCATTAGGGCGGAGGTTCAATTCGCTAGCGTCATTGTTATTGGCACTGTTTCAAAAAATGAGGAGACACAATGGCGTTTGGGATGTTCAACAACTTGCCTCGTTATTCAGATTGATGTCATCTGGGTTTTCTCCCATGCGATAGGCAAATGCTTTGTAGTTCCCCCTAAAAGTCCTCTCAGATGGTAGTCTCCTCTCTTTCTTCTGAGACACGGAGCCAAGTAAGACTTTTACTTACAGGTGGCTATCACAACCTCCACCCCTTCCATCCTACCATGAAACCACACGGGTTCATGGACTTGGTCTAGATGTTGCTTTTGACCAAATGGGATAAGGAATAACAACATTCTATTTTTCTTCAAATGCAGCTGGCAAATAGACCGTGATCTTTTATGCCGTAAGGGCTGCACCGATGTTACTCACTTTGCACTACCCAGGGGGCACGTGTAACTTGGTGATAAGCCACAGACGTGGAGTAACAATGCCCTTGTAACAGAAACAACAACATAAAGCCTCCATCGTTTATAACGCAGTAAAAGAAGAACGGTTTAGCACATCTTTCCCAATTAGTCACTACCTAGTGGGAGTTTTCCGGGTTTTCTCTCATACGATATCGGGGGGTAATTTCCCTTGAAAGTCCACATAATTATACGAAAAATATTTATTTGCAATATTCCATTATAGAAATATGCAACAAATATCCATTTATATTTTTTTTATTGATATTTATTTTTCAATATGTAACTAAAAGTATTCTATTTCTGTTAAATTTAAAAGAAATTTATACGAATACGTCAAACGTTGTCAAAAAATTCATTAAGAAATTAAGAAAACATAAAAATGTTTCTTTATATGTTAAAAGTATCTCCAGACTTAAACTATAAAATTAATGATAAGGATATTAGTTTAAATTGTGTTCTTACTTAACGAATAATGCTTCAGTTACCGTTAATGATAATAATCTCATTTCTCTTAATTTGTCTCTTTTCTGCGCATTTATATTTATTGAAGTAATATTATGTAACGGCCTCATAATATTTAGGAAACGTATTATTTAAAAGTACCGCATCATAAATATATAGTTTCGCGATTCTTACATGATTTAAAACGTTTTAACGATAACCTCTTTAATTCGAAACAAAACGTATCGTTATAAAATCTTATCGCAAGATCTTAGATAAAAATGTTTTTTAACCAACACAGAATGATTAATAATAATATTATTATTTTTCAATAAATAATATATAGTGTTTTAAATGAGTATTAAACAATGCTATTTTAAACGGGCTAAGAAATTTCTAATTCGAGAGCTACGAAATGGTATCTATGATCATAATTTTTTTTTTTTTTTTTTTTTGTGAAATACTAATTTTAATACTAATAATACTTGATTACATTTTTATACAAAATTCAGCAAATAAAGTATATATAGGTAATAAAGCTTTAGTGTTAAAGTATTTGAGTTTAGAAATTCTTCTTCTTCATTGGCGTAAAAGCCCCATAGTGGGCAAAGGCAGTCTCCCTATTGGTAAATTTTGAGACAAGAGAAGGTTTCCTTTTCACGGGGTAAGATTGTCAGCCCTATGCCTAATGCTCTACAGTCATATTAGATCGGGGCATGAATGGCCGAGTTTCTAGCGCTCTGGCACTCTGTACCTGTACCACAGGATTCCGGTTGGAATCCCGGAGGGTGCCATGGATGTTTGTAGTGGTTCGGAATCCACTTTCAGCAGTAGGTCCCGGTCCAATATGGGTGTAGAGCTTCACGAAGCCCGTTCAGATTTCTCATCTACATCATTCCCAAACTTTATAGAGGCAACTCATCTCTAAGCACAGTAATGTGGTGTGGTATGGTGTAGTAGTAGTAATAGTAGTCATATTATGTCAGGAACTACGGTTTAGAGTGGATCTTGAAAAAAATTAAGGTTTTTTCTTTGTGCATCTGATGAAATATATCGAGAAAGTTTTATAATATATGATTTCTGCATGAAAAATCTTAAAAAATTTTCGTTAAGTTTCAAATTTTTATTACCGTGCCTAATTCTATTTTTTGATCACTTTATTTATAAAAATTAAATTAGTTTGATTGTTAATATTATTAATTCCTATAAATACTAAATACTAAGTAATTTATTACTAATACTATGTAATACTATGTAATTTATTACTAATACTATGTAATACTATATAATTTTATTATTTATGTAATTTTTTACATATTAAATTTTTGTTTTATGTGTAACACTTTTTAGTTCTTAAGTTTTCACCTTTTTATGTATTTGAATCAAATGACTCCAATGTAAAAAAGTATTAAAAATATACAATATATACAATTTCATAAAAATTAAATTTGTTTAATTGATAATATTATAAAATCAAAGAAATACTAAGAATACTAACATTCACAGAACTAATATTACATTACTAATATTCTACTAATATTCACAGAAATATTGAAGTTGACATAAAGAATATTATCGATGAGATGATAAAAGGGAAAAGAAGATCGCATTTAAATTTATAATTTCTTTATGTAATTTTTCAGAAATTATATTTTTGTTTTCTTTACACTTTTAATTTTAAAGTTCTCTTTTTATGTATTTGAATCAAATGAGTCCAACGTAAAAATTATTAAAAAAATAAATAATATATACAATTTCATAAAAATCAAATTAGTTTGATTGATAATATATTAAATTCATAGAAATACTAAATACTAATATTCATTGAAATATTGAATTTCACATAAATGATATAATCGATTAGCTGGTAAAAGAGAACAGAAGATTGCATTTTAATTTATAATTTGTTTATGTAATTTTTTACAAAGTTTATTTTTGTTTTCTGTGCAACGTTTTTTAGCTCTAAAGTATTCTTTTTTATGCATTTGAACAAAATGAGTGCAATGTAAAATCTGATAAGTTTAATATGATCAAACATTCATAGAAATATTGAATTTGACATACACAATGTAATTTATGATCTAGTAAAAGAGAACAGAAGATTGCATTTTAATTTATAATTTATTTATGTAATTTATTGCAAGTTTTATATTTGTCTTCTGCAATGCTTTTAGTTACAAATTTCCTTTTTTATGTATTTGAGCCAAATAAGTGCAATGCAAAAATTATTAATAAAATAAATAATACATGGAATTTCAACTTCAGATACATTTTTTATTTCTTATACTTTAACATGACTCATAAAACTTTCCTAAGACAAAATCTTGAATATTCGCCTATTCCATTAGGCAAAGCATTCTGATATTATGCATAGACTTAGAGACATATGCGCCAATGGTAGCGATTCAAGGAATTTTGCAATTCAAATATTCTTTATGAGTTCCGGAAGTTTCCCAGAAAGTGACTCGTTGTGTAGGCTTATTTATCATATTCGATTGCCTCTCGCTTATTAAATTTGACGTCATACATCCTCTAAATGCATAACTTTATGCGCAATGTATTTTAATTTTTTGATTTAATATGCTTATTTATTTAAATAAACATACTTGCGCATATGTACTCATTTATTAAATTTGACTAACTCTGAGAGAACTAAATTGTTAACACGAGAAATATCGGAAATAGTTATTTTCCAAAATTATGTATATATTTACTAAATAGCTATTTATGCTAAATTATGCGTATATACACTCAAGAGCCAAAACATTATGATCACCCCTACATTTTGCAATGAACTCGCCTGGATGATGTGGAAGGCTTGTGATCAGGTGGAAGTGGTATTTAACTGGTATTAAGTGGTGGTATTAATCCATGCCAAGGCGGGTTGAAGCTGTGTTGCGCGCCAAAGGTGGGCCAACTCGTTATTGACAGGAGGTCACAATGTTTTGGCTCTTGAGTGTATATATATATATATAACTATGTGTATTATTATTTAAAATATATCTATTGTGCTTCTTGTTTTCATATGATAGTTCAAATTTTAATTGATATTTTTTTAAATATGAATTATTTTCTTTAAAATGTCTATGCATCTACATCTGTCAAATATCTATATGTCTATCAGTGAACGTGATGTAAATTAGGGAAATTAGATAAATTGAATTTGTTATAAGTTATAAGATATTAAAAGTGTTTCATTTAAATTGTGTAATAATAGGCCTATACTTCTATACTTGAATTAAAAAACAGAAATGTTTCTACCAATAAGACCTTTTTTGGGTTAAGAAATCTATTTAAATCACAGTTCATATGCAGAAAAACCAAATTATTGTTATATAAAACACTTATTGGATCTATTTTGGTCTATGGCACTGAAACGTAGACTTTGGCAAGATTTGATGAGGCCCCTTTGGGTATATTTGGGAGGAAAGTTTTAAGGGCTATTCTTGGAGATGTTAGAGAAAGTGATTGTTAGAGAAGATGGTACAACGCAGAAATTTATAAATGCTATAAAGATCTCGATATTATAAAATTTATTAAGATAAATAGATTAAACTGGGCTACTCGTGTATTTGGAATGAATGGTTTAAACCTTGTAAAAAGGCTCGTTTTGGAAAAGCCAGAGGGAAAAAGAGGAAGAGGACGACCCAAGTTGCGATGGATAGAAGCATTCGAGAAAGATTTTACTGTGCTAAAGGTTAAGAATTGGAGGGCCATTGTCACCCAGAGCAATGCATGGAAATCTCTTCAAAGGAAAGTCTTGGCCCACTGGGCTGTAGTGCTATTGATGATGATGATGATTAATAGACATAGGAAAGTCTAAAACAACCGTATGCCTTATATGGAAAGTTCAAATAATAAAAACTTATAATTTCTTTAATAAATTGCCAAGATTCCGAATCGAGAAAGGCATGAGGATTTTATAATATTATCGGTAAGTTTTATACATCAGTAGGAGTGAGATTAAATGATCCATCTAACTATGTTGGTGGGGTGTTTACAGCATATGTTGAGGCCAACAGATGTAGGAAAAACTATTTTATTTATTCATTGATTCTGTTGTGAATTTTTGAAAATTTCTAAGAAATGGAATATCCAAATAATCTGAATTGCTAGAAAAATTTTTGCTTGCTGTGCAACACTTTTTACTTCTTTTAAAGTTCTCTTTTTTATGTATTTGAATCAAATGAGTCCAACGTAAAAAATGTAAATAAAATAAATAGCATATGTAATTTTTATAAAAATTAAATTAGTTTGATTGATAATATTATTAATTCATAGAAATACTGCATACTAATATTCATAGAAATACTAAATATTAACATTTATAGAAATACTAATATTCATAAAAATACTAGAGAGATTTGGGTTTTGGCGAAGCTCCGTGGCTGCGTAGCAGCCGTTAGCTGAAGACTAAAAGGAATCTTGCCCAAATACTAAAAGAAAGTTTAATAGAGTGAGTTTTTTTTTTAATTAATCTTGGATTGTCCGTTGGAAAGATGAAAGAGCATTGCTGGGGAAAGAAAGTGGTAAAGACTAAAAGGAATCTTGCCCAAATACTAAAAGAAAGTTTAATAGAGTGAGTTTTTTTTTTAATTAATATTATTATAATAATGAGTGATGAAAGTAATTAAAATACATGGGAGAGAAATAAAATGAACGAGTAGCTGTCCAGTGAGTAGAAATACTAAATAGAAATATTCATGTAAATACTAATATACATCCAAGAAAAACTGGTATTTTTTGTTAAAATTCAGAATGTACCTATTTATAGTAGTAATTTTGAATTATTTTCTTATATTTTCATTTTCAGTAGATAAAATTAAATAGCCTTTTTAATTTTTTCATGTCCTTGAAGTTTTTACGTTATAAAAGAATAATTTGTTTTATAATCTTTGATGCAATTCCTTATCTCCATTAATAAATAATAATAACCTCTAGATGGATGGTATTTTATTTTAATGAATATATTTTAACAGTAATTCATTATTTCGTTTTACCTATTTAAAAAAAAAATTATATTGTTTTATTTAGCATTCTTACATTCTTATTCATGCTTTATTTACATTACTTCTTTTACACTTTTAACATGTTTACTTATGATTACAACTACGCTTTTCGGTTCTTTACTTTCTGATTTAAGTTTCTTTACTCTCGAATTTCTCCTGCTGGAAGATTTTCTTTTCTTTCTCAGTTTCCTTAAACCCACTCGTCAACGAGATTTTTTTAAAACTTTCTTTCTATCTTCCTTTTTTATTTGCACCCAAGTGAAAATTTTATTTGCTCGCTTTTAAAAGTTGTCTTTCTTTAAACTTGAACTTCCCGTCTTTTCAAACACTTGATGATTTCAACATTTTTTCATGTTAACAAAATGTAGAAAAAAATATTTTTTCCCTCATGCGAAATTATTAAGAGGAAACTGCGAATTGATTTCGGAATGTCAGCAATATGTAATTTTGTTTAATAATTCTTATGCAAATGTTATGTCTCATTTAGTATTTTTCATTTATGGGTGAAATGTTTTCAATTCAATTTTTCCAGTATATTTATTACCCATAAAGTTATGGGCATTGTTTAGGATAGAGGGATTTTTTGTGGCCATGATCGGTTTTCTATTAGTTTATTATGTTTTTAAATTTCTTTCCGAGCTATTTTTATTGGTTTATTTAATTTTTTTTTTCACGCGCTTTTTTTAAGATCGTTCGAAATTTAATAGTTTCTTTTATTTATTATTATTATTTTAAATTTCTTTCATGTTTTTTTGTTAAATTTCTTTCATGCGTTTTTTTATTAAATTTCTTTCACTTGATTTTTTATAAAATTGTTTGGAATTCTATAGTTTTTTATTTATTTAATCCGTTTTCTTTTCTCAGTTTTGAAACATAACTGATGAACATAGTTTATTGCCTGAATATGATTTATTGACACTTTTTCTTTCTTTGTTTAAGATAGCTTTATGCGTTTTTGCTTTATACATTAAATTCTAAATTTTATGGGTGACATTATAAATTATAATAACATAATAATATAATTATTATAACATAATTATAATAATATCACATAAATTATAGTATAGCGACGTTATAAATTATAATGTTTTTTTAACAACATTATTAAATTTGAATTATATTAATAAAAATTATTATAATATTATTAAAAAATATATCGAACTCAGTCGATTATATTTTTTAAAATCCATTTTTATTTTTTTAATATTTCATTTTTATTTTATGAATATAATTTACTTTACACATTATTATAAATTTGGAATTAAATATTTAAAAAATATTACAGGAAGTGTACATTTTATTTTGATTAAATTTAATTGATGTATTTTGATTTATAAATACTGACGATAAGGTTGCTATCAATTTTATAATCATACATCCGTGTATTTATAATTTCTAGACTTAAACTATAATTCTTAATATATACGGTTATATATAATTTAAGAAAAATACCCTTAAACTATATACGAAATAGAACAACTTGACGAATAGTGCGTCGATCTTTTGAATGTAGCTTGAAATTTGACAACTGAAGCGAATTTCCGTGTCTACACCGGGGATAGATACTTTATATCCGTTGGAGATAAAGTTCAGAAGACGGTGGAGATATGCAAACCTCCATATGCCAATCCTACGGGTATTTATTTCAAAGAGTTTTGACAACACACCAAATCATTCTATAAAGGGACTTAAAATTGTAACAATGCTTATAGACCAAAGCACAGAAGCAAAATGTACTCTACATAAGCAAAAATGTACATTTTATTAACTTGTTTCTATTTTAAAAACAAGTAATATAAAAAAAAAATTTTTAAGTCAATTTCTACTGTTTTTTCACAATATTGCAGAAAGTCCTTTATAGATAATTTTCATTCATTTTTTTAAATTTTATCTGGCGCCATCTATTGGTAGATATATGCAACTTAAATCTAAAAGAAACCTAAAATTAATTAATTAAATTTAATGAATGAATTGATATTTGAAAAAACTCGATTAACATCAAGTGTCATCCACTACAAGTTCAAAAAAAATGTATTTGGACTTCAGTGGATGAATAAAAAGTATTTTATGAACGATTGAAAATTTGAACAAGATATATATAGGGAGAGAGTGAGCTAATAGAAGAAATTGAAGAATAAATAGGCTGAAGCACGGAAATAAAAACAATTCCGCTAAGAGAAAAATATATATTTTTTACACTTGCTAAGCAGTTCATCTTTTGTTGTGTTATAAAAGATGGTGACTTGATGTTGTTGTTTCTTATCCCACTTTTTTGACAGCAACATCTAGACCACGTCCAAGAACCCGTGTGGTCTCATGGAAGGAGGGAAGTGGAAGAGGTAGCTTCTGTTGTGATGGAAAATTGATGTTACAGAAATGTGTTATGATGGAAGTTCTGCCGTTTTATCAATTTCTTTAACTTGAATAATTAAATAATTAGATGAAATAAATTACTTAAATATACTGTGGCCTAAAACCATTTTTTAATAAATAATTTTAACATTTGTGTGAATGTTTATCATAATCGAAGAATAAAAATATACTTAATTAATTTTTGAACAACAATAATTTTTCAAAGAATATTTATGCAGCGTGAGTTATAAATAATCCTAATACATATGTTTTTATGTAACATTAAATAATGACTTAATTTAATTACTTAATTTTATTTTATGCAATTTTTTTTACAATGCTAATTTACATCTTTGGGAAATATTTCTCATATGTACTTCTACCGTTAAAAATATGTTTCCTTCTGTCTTTTTTTAGAAGCACGTTCTTAACGAACTAAATTAGTACACTGTATGATTTTTTACTTCTTTAATTAGAGCTGTATCATTTTTTGTGCGTTTTTATGGCATTTTTTGGCTCTTGTTAACGATGCTTATGAGTCTGATACAAAATGTGCTTTTTTTTAAAGGTTTTTTATGAGTATACTTATGTTTTAACTTTGCTTTTTAATCTTATACTTTAATGTATGCGCTATATTATCGTGAATATTTGTCTTATGTCTTACTATAATTCAGAAAGTTTTATGGTTAATTCTTTCTATTTGAGAAGTGTCTCAACAATGGCGAAAAACAATAATTTATATGCATTTAAAAAGTTATACATATGCTTTAACTTTTTTTTCTATTGTATTATCATGAAGAATGCATGCATGCACTGTATTACCGTGAAAATTTGTCTTATGTTTTAATACAATTCAGAAAGTTTTGTAGTTCCTTCTTTCTATTTGAGAAGTGTCTCAACAATGGCAAAAAACAATAACTTATAAGCATTTAAAAACTTATAACTTTGCTAACGTCGCTAACGCTTCACTAACACTTTAACTTTGCTTTTTATCTTATACTTTAATGCATGTACTGTATTATCGTGAAGATTTGTCTTATGTCTTAATACAATGCAGAAAGTTTAATACTTCCCTCTTTCTATTCGAGCAGTTCCCCAAACAATGTTAAAAAACATTAATTTATATACATTTAAAAATTCATATTGGCTTAATCAAGTTAAATTTAACATTGACTAAATTTAATATTTTTTCCGATTAAATTAATGCATACAATTATTAATTTATGTTTGAATGTTATTAACAAAATATTTTGCTGCATTATCTATTTTGGTGAAAATTCTATAAAAAACGCAGTTTTTATTTTACTTTAAAATAAACTCACGTTATGAAACGATACTATTTTATATAATATTTACACCAAAATATTAATTTTTTTACGAATTATTAAGAAAACATTTTTAAATGAGGTTATCATGTAAATTTGTGTAAAATCATGCAAATTTGTGTAGTCTTTTTTCATAACGAAAACCTTTTAGAAAATGTGATCTTAGAATAAAAATACCATTTGTATAATAAGATTGAGATTGACATAAATTCAAAAAATTTAATATTAAAAGGTATTGATGCTAAAATTTATGTTACTTGTAAAAGTCACAATTTCAATTTTCCAGGTTTAAAAGAAATAATTTATAAGACTTTTTCCCTATCCAAATCTTTCAAATTTATTATGGCTCTATTTAAATATAAATCCTTAAATATTTTAGTTTTAAAACTGGCATTAGAAAGGATTTTAAATAAAAAGAATACGTCACTGAATTTATAGTTTTTGAAATTAAATTTTCATTAATTGACTCAATTTCCATCTTCCTATTCATAGTTCATTTTTAAATTACTCATATAAACAAATTTAAACGTCAAAGTAGATGAAAAATCGCTTCATAATCTTATTTTCCCTCATCATAATAATTTTGGCGAAGAAAATTTTAATATTGGAGTGCAAGTATTCGTATATTTCAGATGGGAAAAAAATTGCTTCCTAACAAAAATGACAGAGTGAATGATGTGTATGATTTATTAACCACTTTAGAAGTCGTCTAACCACACCCATCATCTTTTTAAAAATTAATAGTTTAAAAAAACTAAAAAATACGCTTTTAGAGTTAATCTATCTAAAAAGTAAAAAATAATTGTTAACATAAGAATAAAATGACTGACGAGAAAATGAATGTTACTGTTCTAAAAGCGTGGGGTGCTCAATATCAATGGTTATAATTTTTCACTAGTTTCACTCAGAAATGCAGAGTTAATTTTAAAATGTCATACAAGCACCCCACGCTTTTAGAACAGTGACATTCATTTTCTCGTCAGTCATTTTATTCTTATGTTAACAATTATTTTTTACTTTTTAGATAGATTAACTCTAAAAGCGTATTTTTTAGTTTTTTTAAACTATTATTTATTTTTTACTTTTTAGTCTGATTAACTCTAAAAGCGTGTTTTTTTTTTAGTTTTTTTAAACTATAATTTATTTTTTATTTTTTAGTTTCAATACAAATCATTTATCATTTGCTACAAAATACATTTATTACAATACATTTATCATTTGCTGCAAAATACATTTATTACAATACATTTATCATTTGCTACAAAATACATTAAATACATTTATCATTTACAAATACAAAAAGATAAATACAATGCAAATAAAAATTAATGAAAAAATACTAAAAAAGCTAAGTACAATACAATTAATATAAGCAAAAAAAAAGAAGAATATAAAAAAGTTGGAATATACTACAAAGTAGAGTAATTGCTGCTAGAAAGGATGACTAAAGTCTAGGTCTGGTGCAAATTATGCAGAGACGGTACCTTGGCCGATTATCCGCTAAGTTTATATACTTTTTGCCCACCGAAATTTTCGGCCAATAGGAAGAGCGCAATTCGACATGATCGCACTGCTATGCCTTTGAGATCCGCCTCTTTTTAGCCACGGAAATTTTCGGCCAATAGGAAGAGCGCAATTAGATCGCGGATATTACTGAATTTCTACCCGGGGTGAAAGAAAGCTGGGCAACGGGCGTACCGGTTGTGATGTTCCTTGGTGGTTTTAAGAATCACAAAACCTCCACATCTTAAATTAATTGAAACATTAGCATAAATTGTAGTTTCTTAAATTAATGAATAGAAGTAATTAAAAATAAATAAATGAATTTAAAATTTAGGAAAAACATCTGCTTGAGAACAATTAAAGCATGAGATCGAAAAAGCTAAAGCTATCGGTACAATTAAGAGTTCGTTGACGATGCCCAAAAATAAAAAGGTTAAAGTTAAAAAAAATGAGAATTTTAAGATAAAAGTAAAATAAAACAAAAGGAATTAAGATTAAACAAAATAATTATACAAAATAAGTAGGGTTTGATCAGTTGACTGACTCGCCAGTAGATGGCGCCATCAGTCCCAACATCGAGCCCAAAAAGTGAGTTACATACAAACATACAAACATACAAACATACATACATACATACAAACATACAGGTGAAGCTAATAAAAGCGTATTAATAAAAAATTGCTTTTGTTAGATCTGTAAATAAAATATTCAAGTAAATTAAATTACAGCATATGGCACGTGGAAAAATTGATGGAAAGTTTTGCAAAGTATTCAAGATTTTTGCATAGTATTTTATACATCTGTATTTTTCAAAATAAATACGATATGATAAAAGAGATGCTCAAAAGTTTGATTTTATTCTCGTGCTTTGAGTTGTGGGAAGATAAGCACTTTAAGACACATCAGTGAGCACGGGTGCATCCTTTGAGAACCACTGTTCTGGAATATATTATTCTATTATTACTATTATTTTATGCTACCTCATCAAAATTGTTTTATTTCTTATGAAAGTTTTGTTAGAATCAACTGCTTCATGAATTTATGGTACAAATTATTATGATACCTAGCATTAAAGGAAACATTCGCATGCTTAAACAAAATTAATACAAGGTTACACTACAAGGATAAAATATGACATAAAAAAATAAGTGAATAATAAGGAAGTTATTCAATTTTTCCTTTTCATCTTAAGCAATAAATTGATTTATAATTATAATTATTAGAGATTTAAAAGAAGGACTGTAAAAACTTATAAAAACGTAAGCAATACAGGAAAAATGTATTTTAATATTTTTTCAAAGAGGAAATTAAATCAAATTAAAGCTGGCAGCTTAAATGCAGTAAAACTAATTTTAAATATGATATTGATAAAATGACCAATTTTAAACATGAATATATGAGATTTATCAAAAGGTATACATTTAACTACTACTTAAATGGCCTTTTTAAAGTCATCATAATCAAAATAATCACCACTAATCACAATAATAAACATAATAATCATCATATAATACGTTCAATTTTAAAACATTTTACAAATATCAATTAAGTTTGAGTAGATTTTTTTAAACTAAAATAATTTTTTATGACAATTTGTTTCCACTTTATTACATTTTCAGATATAGCTAGAATGGCCAAATGTATAGCATACTTTGCTTTCAAATTTAGTAAACTTTTCTGGAAATTAAGAAGAATATCTGGACTGCAGTCTTTCGTGTTTACGCTATGTATTGTTTAGTTACGTACTTTTCTTTTCTAATATGCCTTTTTTTTTTGCAAAAAATAACTTTTCAGTTATTTGGCATTCTTCATCGAGAACATAAATTGTTTTCAGTTGTAATAAGCTTATATTATGTTTAATTACAAAACATTTTTCAAATATCAATTAAGTTTGAGTAGATTTTTTTTTAATTAAAATTATTATTTTTATTTATTTCCCCCCTTTAGTACATTTTAAGGTAGGTCTAAGATGGCCTAATGTACTAATACTTGACTTTCAAATTAAGTAAGCTTTTATGATAACTAACTGGACAATAATCTATCATGCCTTCTATTGTTTAGTTACGCACTTTTCCTTTTCTAATATCTTTTTTTAGCTGAAAATAAATTTTTAACTCTGAAATCTTCTACCTGTTTTTTTTTTTTTTTTAAATATTTTTTTTCTTGCTATCCATATCATTTGCAAACCTTAAAAAAGCATCTCAGTTCTAGACACATATATGTCTCCCGTGGCGTCTTGAAGCTTCTTGTAGTCGAAACGTTGTTTTCCTAGACCATTATTTAGTTATAGAAAGAGATGTAAGTCACTCGGTGCTAGATATGGGTTGTACGCCGAGTGACACAACACCGCTCATAGAAAATAAGTGCAAGAAACTATTTGATTACCACAATACTATGCGTCTTGTCGAGAAAATTTCAACCGTAAACTTATTCTTACTATCCGAAGAATTTATTTCGCTTCTACCTGTAAGACACGAATGAAGTTGTGCAACTACCACTTTGAGCAAGAATCAATCATGGTGACCATAATTAACGGGCCTGTAGGTCAGCTCCAATTAATGTTTCGGACTCAAAGATTGATGATGAGTACACTCTTTGAGTCCAAATCCAATCACAGCGAAGAAGTAGAACAATAGTGGAGTGCGAAGATTCCCGTTGTCCCGGCTGCTTACTTAGCAGCGCCATCGAAGGTTGAAAAAAATTGCTGTTGCATATTTTGAAATAAATGTTTGAAAGATTTGAATAGAAATAATTTATTTTGGAAAATATTGCAATCTTTAAGATAAAAACAGAATTAAATTTGTGATGTTATTTATTTTTCAATTCCTTTTATTAACTCACACTCTCCCTATATATATCTTGTTCAAATTTTCAATCGTTCATAAAATACTTTTTATTCATCCACTCAAGTTCAAATACATTTTTTTAACTTGTAGTGGATGACACTTGATCTTAATACAGTTTTTTTCAAATATTAATTCAGTAATTAAATTTAATTCATTAATTTCAGTTTTTTCTTAGATTTAAGTTGCATATATCTACCAATAGATGGCCCCAGATAAAATATAAAAAAAATGAATGAAAATTATTTATAAAGAACTTTCTGCAATATAGTGTAAAAAAAAGTAGGAATTGACTTAAAAATTTTTTTTTTTATATTACTTGTTTATCAAATTGTTTAACTGTTTTACATTACATGGCTATGCATATAAATATTTTTTGAATACTGTTATAGTAAATTTATTTTGAAATAAAAATACAGATAAGTACTGATTATTAACTTTAAAAAATAAAATTATTTGTTTGATATTTTTTGTAATTAATATTTTACCACAAAAAAATTTTTCCTGAAAAAAAACGTTTCCATATCCTTTGAAATTCAAAGTACAGCAATTTCGAAAGAAAAGTTATTATTATTATTTTTTTTTAAAAAAAGAGTTATTTTTAAGAAGAAATTTCATGAAATATTATTCCGAAGCACAAATATTTATTTTATTCTAAGGAACTTTCATGTTCATAAATCAAATTTCTAAATTGATTGCATAGAAATTTTAGTGTTTTATTTCAAATAACACACAAAGGTATTTTATTCCACCCAAAATAAATATTAATAATAATAGAATTTGGAATTGGAAGAACTTTGTGCATCATTAATTTGTTTCTTTTTGAAAAATTGAAGACATTATTGTAGATAACGGGATTATATACTAAGATTCAAAACTTTTTTTTTTTTTTTTTTTTTCGCAATTTTATAAAACTTAAGCAACATTTTGCTTTTATTCTTCTTTAAAAACTATGTGTTCTTAACTAACTTTAATGGTGAGATATCGAAAAATATATTAAAATGTAATATTGCTTAAGTAAAAATAAAATAATAAATATTATTTTCGTTGTGGTGAATAATTTTTTAAAGGTAATTTATTTTATTCAAATACACTTAATGTAAAATGCTAAATAATAACATGCAAATATTGTAAAAAAAATTAATCAATTGTAAATAAGTTTCAATTGGGAATCATTATAAATAAAAATCAATTGTATATCACTGTTATAAATTTGAATGTTTAAAACTTTTACTATGACGGGATTACATACGATGGAAAAATTTTTTTTTTGCAATTTTATAAATCTCAAATAACATTTTACTCATAGTCTTCCTTAAAAGCTATGTATTCATAACTATGTTTAATAATGAGCCATCGAAAAATATATTAAACTAAATATTTTCTAAGTAAAAACAAAATAATAAATATTATTTTCTTTGTGATGAATTATTTTTAAGGGTACTTTATTTTATTCAAATCCACTAAATTTAAAATGTTAAATGATAACAAGCAAATATTGTAATAAAATAAACAATTGTAAATCATTATACATACATAATTAAATGTAAATCATTGCTATAAATGTGAATGTTTAAGCCTTTTGGAAGACTATTGCTACTTTATTACGGGAATACTTACTAAGATTCAAAAAATTTTTTCACAATTTATCAAACTCAAATAGTATTTTACATTTAGTCATCTTTATAAGCTATGTATTCATAACTAAGTTTAAAAATGAGTTATCGAAAAATATATTAAAATGTAGCATTTTTTAAGCAAAAACAAAATAATAAATATTATTTTCTTTGTGATGAAATATTATTTAAGAGTACTTTATTTTATTCAAATATACTAAATTTAAAATACTAAATAATAACAGGCAAATATTGTACAAAAATTAATCAATTGTAAATAAATTCCAGTTGTAACTCATTAATAAAATTCAATTGTATATCGTTGTTATAAATTTGAATGTTTAAGCTCTGTCGAAGACTATTGCTACTTTATTAAGGGTTTATATGCTAAGATTAAAAAGCATTTTATCTTTGTAAATTTTGCAAAAAACAGCTTTGAAATTTTATAAAATTAAAATAGCGTTTTACATTTAGTCTTCTTTAACAGTTATGTATTCATACCTAAGTTTAAAAATGATATATCGAAAAATATATTAAAATGTAGCATTTTTATGTATATTATTTATTAATATTATATAATCACTGATCTAGAATATATTATTCTACTATTACTATTATTGTATGCTGCCCCATAAAAGTTATTTTATTCTTTATAAACTATTCATTAGAATTACGGGTTCATCAACTTATTGTGCGAATTATTACGGTGCCCAGAATTAAGGAAAATATTTTAATGTTTAATCTAAATTAACCATCCAAATTTTTCACACAAATTTCCTAATAGGGTAATAAAAAAACATCTAATTAATTAAATAACAAATCTAATGCAGTATTACGCATTTATTACGAGACCGAACAGCCCAGAGAATTAGAACGGATTAAAAGCATTTTCTTTTGCAAAATCCAAAAGAGCACCTTCCCCAATTAGTAAAAGGGATCACCAAATCTGTCACTATAAATTATTTAACATCCCAAAACTTACCAAATCCCTGTTCCGGCGAAACTCTTTTCCAAATTATCCCAATTATAAGCCGAAATCTTCTCTGAAAGGTTTTCGTCGCCAACAACTTCAGAATACCGCATCTCAGAAACGCTCTTTCCGGCTTTTAAGACGCTCGCTCCAAAAGGAGGAAACTAATTAAATTGTATACGGAATTGTATCTTTAAGAATTGGGTGGATGATTAATTTTAGGGAATTTCTTATTTTCATTGCCTTCAAAACATGTTTGGAGAGTAAATTTTGGCAATTTCCACTCTTTATAAAAAGGGAAATTCATTTATTAAACCTCGTACTAATTTTTCAAATTTTTTTCTCTTTTATTTTACTTTTGCCAGCTCAATACGTTATTTTCGTTTCTACTAGCCCAGAAGTATATAGTTACAAGCTAAAAGACTACGGTTTGTGCAGTAAATGCTGGACAGGAAATTTTTTTAAATAGGAGAATTTGTTTTATTGAACATAGATGGACTTCGTGTTTCATTGGTGTATGGCATTGAAAACACAATAATGAGAGACGAGCATGACACATTACCTTCCGGGGAGACATTTAGAGGAAACTATCTGCAGCATTTGTGGGCCGTAACTGAGAAAATCTGGAAAGCTTTCATCTAACAGTCAAATTATTAAAGTAAGAAAGTTTTACACAGTCAATATCGTTCATGATGTCTCTTCCTTTCAAAATGCAGTCAATACAACTGACTCCGCCTATTAGATTCTTCATCATTGGTTCCCGTCGTTCAGCATAACCCTTTCAATAGTTTGTTTACTTTTTCAATAGTTTTATGGCATCGACAATTGGTCCTTAATTGTCCGGAATTTAAACTTAAATTCTTTTATTTTTTAATTTTTAATTTTTATTTTGTATTTTACTTTTATTTATTTTTTTAGTATTTTTTATTTTTATAATTATTATTATTATTATTATTATTTTTTTTTTGAGTACCATTTAGTTAATTTAGAAACTTTATCTTGTCATATCTTCATTACTAAAAATATCGACTACTAGCCAATTATAATCGTAAATTTTATCTAGAAATTAAGATGAGGAGGTTAAGAGGTTATATCCCCATTGGTAATCCGTAATCGGTACGCAAGTTGCCAGTTACCATTAACCTCCGCCAATGGATTCGAACCCATGGTATCCGCTCATATTCTCAACCATTTCAAATGTTCCGAATTGAATTACGAATAGGATGAATTAAATGTAAGCATTTTCAACAAAAATTTCTTAATCGATTAATGAAAAAATATATCAAAATAATTCAAATTACTTAAATAACAAATGTAATTCAGATTTAAGCATTTACAACGAGATTGAAAAGCCCAGAGAAATAAAACGGATTAAAAGTATGTTCTTTTGCAAAATCCAAAAGAGCACCTTTCCCAATTAGGCATCGCCAAATCTGTCACGATAAATTATTTAACAGCACAAAACTTATCAAATCCCTGTTCCGACGAAACTCTTTTCCAAATTATCCCAATTACAAGCCGAAATCTTCTCTGAAAGGTTTTCGTCGCCAACAACTTCCAGAATACCACATCTCAGAAACGCGCTTTCCGGCTTTTAAGACGCTCGCTCCAAAAAGGGGGAAACTAATTAAATTGTATCTTCAAGAATTGGGAAGATGATTAATTTTAGGAAATTTCTTATTTTCACTGACTCGCAAACATGTTTTGGACAGTAAATTTTTGCAATTTCTACGCTTTCCAAAAAATGAAATTCATTTATTAAACCACGTACTAATTTTTCAAAGTGATTTTTTTTTTATTTTGCTTTCGTCAGCTTAATCCATCATTTCCGTTTTCCCAGCCCTATTTCACTATCCCAACAGGATATAGTAGGAAGCTAAAAGACTAAGTTTTGTACAGTTAAAGCTGGACACGAAATTTTTCTAAATAGGAGAGTTTTTTTTTACTCGACATAAATGGGCTTTGTGTTTCATTGGTGAATGCCATTGAAACCGCACCAATGAGGCACGAGGATGGCACATGGCCTTCTGGGAAGACTTTTAAAGGAAACTATCTGCAGCATTTACGTGCCGTAATGGAGAGAATCCGGAAACCTTTCCCCAGAAAGTCAAACTATTAAAGTTAGAATCCTTTATTCAAACAGTCAATATGGTTTATTAAGCCTCCTGGTATCAAAATGCAGTCAAAACAACTGACTCCAGTCATGGATTCGAAACTCAGCCCTTCTGCACTAATAAAATTGTATTCTGAAATATATCTTGAATATGTTCATCCTCCAATGACGAGGAGAACACATTGCCTTCTGGGAAAACATTTAGAGGAAAGTACCTGCATTTGTGTGACTTAACGGAAAATTCCTTTAGGCATTAACCAGGTAGTCAAACTATTAAATTAAGAACCATTTATACTCGTAGTCAATATCGTTCATTAAGCCTTCTCATTTCAAACTGACTCCGTCCGTGGATTCGAACCTCAGTCGTCCTGCACTAATTAAATTGTATCCGGAATTGTATCGTTAAGAATTCGAGAATTATCATCCTCCAATTTTTAAAGATACAATTCTGGATGCAATTGAAGGAAGATAATCCTCTATTTCTTAAAGATATAATTCCGGATACAATTGGAGGCCGATTCTCCTCCAATTCTTAGAGATACAATTCCGGATACAAGTGGAGGATGATACTCCTCTAATTCTTAAAGATACAATTCCGAATACAAGTGGAAGAAGATCATCATCCAATTTTTAAAGATACAATTCCGGACACAATTAAATTAGTGCAGGAGGGCTGAAGTTCGAATCCACAGGATTCGAAGGAGGAGTCAGTTGTATTGATTGTATTTTGAAACGAGGAGGCTTCATGAACGATATTATCTATTTGTGTAAAGTATTCTTACTTTAATAGTTTGTCTGCGTACGTTACCACAGGCCATCAGTTGAGTAAATACGAGCTATATTGTCAATTTTTATGTTTTTACTGTAAAATGTACAAATAATAATGGCTTATAAAAATTTACGGAGAATAGTCTTTTTAAAAGATTTTCAAGCTTATTAAGAAAGCTTGTTTTTAACGAAATTCTTTATTATGGTAATTGTAATTACATGTAAAAATAAATCAATTAAATATGAAAATATTGATGAAAACAGATCGAGATTTAAAACTGTAAAACGTTTTATTAGCCGTAAGTGATTCTTTTTCCGAAATTTGTATTTTTATTTGTCAGTGGTTTTACTTAAATATCTACATTGCAAGTTTGATCAAGTTGACATGAAATAATTTATGTTATTGAATTAATTATTTACGTAATGATATTAAATAAACATGAAATACACGATTCATTTACAACCAGAATCTCAGAAATGTTGCTTTTTATTGTATTAAATCCCCTTACAACTATTTACAATAGAAGATATTGATAAGTTACAACCAATCTCTGAATTCGTTCAAGAAAAGGTAAATCTTTATAATTTCCTTATTCTAAATTCTTAGATGATACAAGAAATGTCATGGTCAGACCATGGTGTTTGCTGTACAGAATGCTCAGCAAATATCTAACCAATTAAAAAAATTACAACTAATCTATAAATAAATTTAGAAATTACTTTTAACTTAAAAATTGAACAATTATTAACTTATTTACTAAATAATTTTGTTGACATTACAGATGTTCAAATGATTTTAGAATATTCCGAAATAATGTTGCAGCTTTTCCTACGCCTATTCTATTTCTTAAGAAAATGAAGAATAAATAAAAAAAAACTTTTTTTTGTGTGTGTGTGGTCCAGCGGATCTTTTCGCTTGTTATTTTAGCGCAGGGGAACTTTCGCCACGGTTGCAGCGACGTAATAGCGGCCGCTTATCTGGCGGAAGCGGTTGGTCAGTGGGAAAAAAGGAGTTATGTGATAGCTCCGTAACCCGCTATCGCCCCCGCAAAATAGATTGAGCTACGGTATTGCAACTTTCTTTTTTCCCACTTGCTTTTAACTGCGCTGGGTAACATTTATCGTTTACTATAAAAAAGGGTTTACAAGGGAAAAGTATGCGTGCATTAGAAAACGTAATAGAGTTTTATGGCATGTTTACATCCATTGAGATCTTAAAGCTTGGATAAAGAAATTTTAAAGATAGAATAATAATAATTTATAATTAAATACATGTTAAATACTGTTTGATATTGGAAAATTTATGTAAAATGTTACTTTAAGAAAGCAAAGGATATATAGTGTGTATCGAAATTAATAATTACTTTAAAAAAAAGTAAATATAAATAAAATAATAAATTACATTTGGATGAAGATACACCAAACAAATAAAGTTATATTTGTTTTTATACATAAATTAATATCGTAGAGAATTTTAAATAAAATAAAATGAGTTCACTAACAAAATGAATGAATAAGAATTAATCATTCAATAACATGCGTGTACAAAATAAACAAACAATACACGGTTCACTTACAAGTAGAATATCAGAGAAACTACTTGTTTATTATATTAAATCCCCTTACAACTATTTAAAATAGAGCATATAGGTTTCAGCCACTCTCTAAATTCTTTCAAGAAAAGAATAATTAATCATCTTTATAATTTTCATATGCTAAATTCTTATATATTTCCAGAAACTTCTTTAATAATGTCCAATTTATGATCTGACCATGGTGTTTGCTGTACAAAATATTCAGAAAACATCTAACGAAATAAAAAAAATCAAATATAGCTATAAATAAATTTAGAAATTACTTTTTACTTAAAAAAGGAACACTTATTCACATATTTACAAAATAATTTTGTTGACACTACAGATGTTCAAATGGTTTTAGAATATTCCGAAATAATGTTGTAGCTTTTCCTACACCGATCCGTTTTCTTAAGAAAATGAAGAAGAAATAAAAAAAAAAACCTTTTTTTTTATGTGTGGTCCAGCGGACCTTTTAGCTTGTTATTTTTGCCCAGGAGGGAACTTTCGCCACGGTTACAGCGACGTAATAGCGTCCGCTTATCTGCCGGAAGCGGTTGGTCTAGCGGGAAAAAAGGAGTTAAGTGATAGCGCCGTCACCCGCTATCGCCCCTACAAAATAGATTGAGCTGCATCGTCGCAACTTTTTTTTTCCCACTTGCTTTTAACTGCGCCGGGTAACATTTATCGTTTACTATAAAAAAGGGTTTACAAGAGAAAAGTATGCGTGAATCTGAAAACGTAATAGGGTTTTCTGGTTTTAACGTGTCGTATGTTTGCATCCATTGAGATTTTAAAGCTAAAATAAAGATATTTTGACGATAGAATTAAAAATGCATCAATTGTTTAAAGGCAATAATTGTTTTATTAATATCGCTTTTAATGCATAATACATTATTTTGATTTTCAATAATTTGAAGTAATTAAATGCATCATTTTTGTGTGAATTTTTATACGAATAACTAATTAGTTGAATCATTGCAAAATCTATAGTTTTTAAAAAACGGATAAACATAAAAAATTACTTCAAATAAAATAATAAATTCTACTGCTCCTTTAAACTTTTTGCAGTGGTTGACAAATTTGATTTCGGTATTGAGCATTTTTTTCCCCTGAATTTTTTCCCCCTACTGCAAAAGTCATCTGCGTATTTTTAAAAGTATGAGTGCATCTGAAAATGTAATAGGGTTTTATGGCTTTAAAGTGTGGTATGTGTACATCCGTTGAGAACTTCAAGCTTGAATAAAGAAATTTTAAAGATAGAATAACAATAATATGTAATTAAGTACATGAATTTAAGGACATGTTAAATACTGTGTGATATTGGAAAATTTTTGTTAAAAAGTTATTTAAAAAAAAACAATAATATACGTATCGAAATTAACAATTACTGAAATAATAATAATATATTAAATCATATTCGAATGAAAATACGCTTATTAAATAAAGTAACATTTAATTTTATATGTAAATTAATATTGTAGGGAATTTTAAATAAAATAAAATCATATTTCACTTATGAAATGAATTAATAAGAATTAATTATTCAAAAACAAGAGTATACAAAGTAAACAGAAAATACACGGTTCATTTACAAACAGACAGGTTCTACTTGTTTACTGTGTTAAATTCCCTTAGAACTATTTAAAATGGAACACATATGTTTGAACCAGTTTCTGAAATCTTTCAAGAAAAGGTTAATCTTTATAATATTCTTACGCAAAATTAATAGATGATTTCAGAAATGTCATGATCCGATCATGGTGTTTGCTGTACTGAATATTCTGAAAATATCTCATCATCATCATTGGCGCAATCGCCCCATTGTGGTACAAGACCGTCTGCCTACTGGACTGGCGTAGAGCTGTCTATGAGCCGACAGATGTTTTTCTTTTCATGGGGTAAGGTTGTCAGCTCTACGCCCAACATCCATATTAGACCGGTATCTACAGTGTAAAGTGGATTCCGAACCACTACAAATATCCATGGCACTGCCGGGACTCGAAGCTAAAAACTGTAGCGCCAGAGCGCTAGCCACTCGGCCATCAGGCCCTCTGAAAATATCTAATAAAAAAAAATCAAATAAGCTATAAATAAATTTAGAAAGTATTATTTACCTAAAAACGGATCAATTATTAGCATACTTACAAAATAATTTAATTGGCACTATAGATGTTCAAATGATTTTAGAATATTCTGACATAATGTTGCAGCTTTTTCTACGCAGATCCGTTTTCCTAAGAAAAACGCCCGCTATCGCCACCACAAAATAGATTGAACTACGGCGCCGAGACTTTTTTTTCCCACTTGCTTTTAACTGCACTGGGTAACATTTATCGTTTACTATAAAAAAGGAGTTTACAACAGAAAAGTATGCCTGTATCTGAAAATGCAATGGGGTTTTATGATTTTAACATGTGGTATATATACATCCATTGAGATCTTAAAGCTAGAATAAAGAAATTTTGATGCTAGAATTAAAAAAATACACCCATAATTGTTTTATTATTATCATATTTAATGTTTTTTTTTGTTTGTTTCTAATGCAGCTGGCAAGCACTTACACAATTGTCTTTAAAGCTTTAAGGCAAGCGTTGCAGAGACATTACTCACTTAGCACTACCAAGGAGGTGCGTGTAGCTTGAAGATAAGCTACGGACGCGGAGTAACAATACCTTTCCACAACTCTCTACGATCATGTTAAACCGAGACCTACGGTTTAAAGTGTATTCCGAACCACTACAAATATCCATGGCACAGTCGGTACATGAAACCGAAACATATGGCACCGCACGCCAGAATACTGTACAGATTTTAAATAAAATACAATGACAATTCATTAACAAAATGAATTAAAAAGAATTAACCGTTCAATAACAAGAATATACAATGTACACAGAAAATACACGGTTCATTTACAAACAGAACTTCAGAGATTCTACTTGTTTACTGTGTTAAATCCCTTTAGAACTATTTAAACTAAAACATACAGGTTTCAAAAAGTCTCTGAATTCTTTCAAGAAAAGGTTAATTTTTATAATTTTCTTATTCTAAATTCCTAGATGATTCCAGAAATGCCATGATCAGACTATGGAGATTGCTGAACGGAATGCTCAGAAAATATCGAATTGAACTAAAAAAAGTCAGTTAAACTATAAATAAATTTAGAAAATATTGACCTACTTAAAAACTGAACAATTATTAACATATTTACTAAATAATCTTATTGACATTACAGATGTTCAAATGATTTTAGAATATTCCGCAATAATTTTGCAGCTTTTCCTATACCGATCTGCTTTCTTAAGAAAATGAAGGAGAAATAGAAAAAAAAACCCTTTTTTTTTGTGTGTGCTCCAGCGGATCTTTTCGCTTGTTGTTTTTGCTCAGGGAGAACTTTCGCCACGGTTACAGCGACGTAATAGCGTCCGCTTATCTGCCGGAAGCGGGCGGTCATCTAATGGTCCGGTGGGAAAAAAGGAGTTAAGTGATAGCGCCGTCATCCGCTATCGCCCCCACAAAATAGATTGAGCTATAGCGCCGCAACTTTTTATTTTCCCACTTGCTTTTAACTGCGCTGGGCAACATTTATCGTTTACTATAAAAAAGGCTTCACAAGAGAAAAGTATGCCTACATCTGAAAACGTAATAGGGTTATATGGCTTTAACGTGTGGTATGTATACATCCATTGAGATTTTATGGCTGGAATAAAGAAATTTTAAAGATAGGATTAAAAAATTAATCAGTATTTGTTTTTTCTTTATTTCTAATGCAGCTGGCAAACACTTAGACAATTGCACATTTTTTGGAGTGAAAAATTGAAAAATAATGAGTTATTATTATTGTGTTTACCATTATTCTTACATGTAAACATATATAATATAATAATGATGATGATACTAAACGCACATTGTAAAGACATTTATTACACTAAAAATGAAATATAAAAATATTAAAAGTGAAATCATTAAATATATTTATTTTACTAGTGCGATATTTGTTTGCGCAGGAATATTATTTTAAAATCAAAGTTAATTTTTTCTCATAATTTCGCTGGTTAATTTTTGAATACGTAATGTAACACATAATGTAAAATTATGTTGCACACATAATGTATTTTTTAATACATTGGCTTTCACTACTTTGACCATTATAAAATAAGTATATTTTATAAAAAAAAGTAATCAATCTCACGGGCGGGAAAAATGTTTAAGGCGGGCCGAGGGTTGGCCACCCTTGTCCTAGATGATTCCGTAAATGTTATTGTCAGACCAAGGAATTTTCAGAAAATATCTAACCAAACTAAAAAAAATCAATTAAGCTATGAATAAATTTATAAAACATTATTTACTTAAAAAAATTTAACAATTATTTACATAGTTACTAAATAATTTTGTTAACATTATATATGTTCAAATGATTTTGGAATATTCCGAAATAATGTTGCAGCTTTTCCTACACCGATCCGTTTTCTGAAGAAAACGAAGAAGAAATAAAAAAAAAGCACCTTTTTTCTTTTGTGTGTGGTCCAGCGGATCTTTTCGCTTGTTATTTTTGAGCAGGCAGAACTTTCGCCACGGTTACAGCGACGTAATAGCGTCCGCTTATCTGGCGGAAGCGGTTGGCCATCTAATGGTCCGGTGGGAAAAAAGGAGTTAAGTGATAGCTCCGTAACCCGCTATCGCCTCCGCAAAATAGATTGAGCTGCCGCGCCGAATCTTTTTTCCCCCCACTTGCTTTTAACTGCGCTAGGGTAACATTTATTGTTTACTATAAAAAAGGGGCTTACAAGAGAAAAGTATGCGTGCATCTGAAAACGTAATAGGGTTTTATGGCTTTAATGTCTAGTATGTTTACAACCATTGAGATTTTAAAACTAGAATAAAGAAATTTTGATGATACAATTAAAAATATATCAATTGCTTAATTGTAGTAATTGTTTTACTAATATTATTTTTAATGCATGAAACATTATTTTTATTTTCAATAATTTGATATAAATAAATGCAAAATTTTTGAGTGGCCTTTATTTAAAAGCAGATAAAAAATAATAACTTCAAATAAAGTAGTAAATGCTACTTCTTAAGCCAATCTTGTTTTTTTTTAACAGTAAAGCTTTAAAACTTCAATTTTTCTTTTTGAGAAAGTTAAATTTTTAACACAATTATTAAATTTTTAACACAATCATTAATAAATATCAATCAATACCCTCGCGCACCTTAGAAGTATTCTCTGATTGGTTTACAAAAATAAGCTGTAAAGAAAAATTTTAGGATAAATGATTTTAAAGTGATAAAATATGTAAACATAACAAGTTGAAAATATGAATATACAACATTATTTAAAACTATGTGAATGTACAGTATTTTTCAAAAGTTAATTAGCCAACAAAACTTATTATAATAATAATTGTAAAGGATGTTTAAAATATGTAAACGAAATGTTATACAATATACACAATAATTTTTTTATCGTAAGCAAAACGCATAAAGTTATAGAATATATAAAATTATACAAATTTAGAAAATTGACAAAGAAGATATGTTTTATATATTCTAAAGTTATTTAAAATTGACTGGAATTTGAAACAACATAAAATTTTAACGAAATGTTTTTTGTAAAATATGATTCATTTAAATTACTGTATAAAAATCCGATCAGAAAATTTTATTATGTTTATAAGACAGTATAAAAATCGGAAGAGTTATTTAATTTAAAATATGCAAATTATGTATATAAGTAAAATGAATTTTATGTTGCATCATAAATAATTCTTTTATTACTAGCCTAAAATAAAATAATAGCTGATATGTTATATTTATTGTTTGTTATCAACGCATAAATAAGAATTGTAGTATTTCTTTTTTTTTACATAAGCACTCCTTTTTATTTCATACTATTTTATATATATTGAATATATTAGGAAAGTAAAAAATTGTTACAATTTTATCTATAAATTATATATTCTGCTAACGTACAATTGCAAATGATACAAAACATAATAATATTTCAATAAACTGATTTATTTATATAAAAAGAGATAATAAAAATAAATTTAAATATAAAAATGAAACCTAAGCATCGTATTTGAATTTTGATGTCTTATTTTAGAATGTATTGTATAATCCTGTTTATTTTAAATATAATACATGTGGTAATATTTTAAAACGAAAAAAAAAAAATTTTCTTTTTATTGAATTAAATTTAATGTATTCAAATTTCAATTTATCTTTTCAAATAATGCGGTTGCAGCTAACTTGTAAATTTATTATTTCTACTACTATTCCCAAATGGTGTATTTTGATGGGGAGAATATTCAATAAGAATATAAATTTTTAGAGTTATTTAAAAATATATTTCAATTTATTGTTTATTAGGTTTGTATTATTTATTTGTTTGGTTGAAATATTTTCTACAAAATCATTACGTAGAGTATATATTAATATAGATATAATATTAATATAGATATTCATGTTTCCTATATAATTAATGAGTTATGTTATTTATAATTTGTTAAATTCCAAGGATTTCTTTACAATAAAAATTGTAAAGAAGTTACTGAAATTGAATGAAATAAAATAACTGCATAGAATTGATTAAAATAATTCTTAATTCAGCTTTGTTTTTTCGCTTATGATTAGTTATTTGGTTTTTAATGGGGGCAATTTTCTTATACAGAGTAACTATATAATATCTGTTTCCACAAATTTAGACAATGTAACCCTGGATCCTCCTACCCATTCCAAGAGCGCCTCTGTGGGGTTCAAAAGAAATGGTCAGTAGGACTCGTGATTCTCACCCGAGAGGAAGTACAACTCAACCGGCGCTGCCGTTGAGAAACAGCTAATTTACAATCTTCCATCCAGAGAAAATATATTTCGCGCACCCTGTGCTTACCTGGGTATCTTTACTTTTAGCTTATTCGTGGAATGCTTTCAGGAATCTATAATTATATGGCTTAAAATGTGTTAAATATTGTATATATTTAAATGAAAGTGTGATCTGTTTGTGCGTGTGTAAGTAAAGCTATAAGTTCCCTAACCTATGGCTCAAGTCTCAACACAACCACACCCAATTACAATCCAGCTGCACAAACTCCACGCTACAGCAATTAATTAAAAAATAAATGTAATAAATATTTTTCCAGCATTTTCCGGTGGGCATTTTTTGTCAACGTTAGATATGTGACAGATTCAGCTTTATCTAATTTGCATCATACGGGACCTACTGCATTTCAGTCACATAATGTCTACATTATTTCAAACGAAATGCATTTGAAAGTTCTCACCTTTTTTTTATCTTCTAAAAGTGAATGAAATTACTTTCCGTCCTACGGATGTTTCGTTTCATTTCCAGCCATAGACGAGAAAGCTTCCGATCGCATTTGCTTGTCGAGTTTCGAACTTTTTTTTCAAGTTTTTTTTTTTATAAAATCTTTTGGAATTCTATATTTTTATTTTGTATTTAATTTGTTTTCGTTTTCCAATATTGAACGATAAATGATGAACATAATTTATTACCTGAATATGATTTATTGATGCTTTTCTTTCTTTGTTTAATTAAAATTGCTGCTATGCGGTTTATTCTTACATTAAATTCTAAGTTTCCCGTTTAACCTGTACATCGGCCAAGCCGATTATAACTTTTTTTTAATTCAGTTGTTAAAGTAGTTTAATTCAGTAGTTCTTAGTTTCTCATTAATTATTTTAAATTGGTGACTTTTAGATTGATTTTGTATACACATTAACATTTTGGTAGAATTAAGTTAGTCCACTTGAGAACAAATTTGGAAATATATCCAGTTGAGAGATCTCAAAAAGATTCTTCCATAAACTTAATATCAAAACCTCAAAGATTCTTATATAAACATTGAAATACAGAATCCTATTGAGGCTTATTACAATCCAGAAAGATCACAGTATTAAAGACTTTATTGTCTTTAAATGTCATGCTATTTTAACCTGCGAACATTTGCAAATGAAAAACAAACATACAGATATTCAAGATGCCTCACAGGAGACTTGATACCATTCATTAAGCAAATTTTGGTTGAAATACAATAATATTTGAAAAGAAATAAAAGCTTTTACCAAAAACAAAAATGTATGAGAACAACTTTTTCCATTCATTCTCTTACCTCTAGGGCTTGTCTACTCCACGTCTTAAAAAGAGAAAATAAAAACAAGTTATACTAGCGGCAAGACAAAAGTTAGAATTTAGTGACAGTCCATATAAAATGTATTTTTATTATTTTTTTATTTTCGTCGGATGTTACTTATTTTATTTTATATTGATCTGTCTGCATTTCAGGAACTAGACTGTCAGAGATGAAAGCTCAAAAACTATTTTTAGAAATAATGATGCCAAAACTTATGAACTGTTAAAGCATTCAATGCATGATTTTTAAAATAAATTATTTATTTCATTCGACATCGGGCCAAACTAAAAAAAATATGTGCAACTTGTCAACTTGTAAAATATGTATAGTAAAATAAAAAGTTATAAAAATATACCCTTTTAGTTTGGATAAATAGATTATTTATTTTATTCTATCCTTTGCCAACTTTTCAATTGTCCAGGTTGAATATTTCAAATAAGCAACACATTTTTATAATAAAGATACATTTAAATGTATATCATATAAGAACTATTTTTTCGAAATGGTAAAATATGTATAATAAAATAAAAACTATACCCATTTAGTTTAGATAAGTAGATTATTATTTTTAAATATATTATTTGTTTTATTCAACCATTTTCCAAACTTTTTAATTACCCACGTAGGGTATTTCAAATAATCAAAAAAATTTTATAATGAAGATACTTTTAAATGTATTTTGGACTATTTGAGGACTATTTTTTCGAAAATAGTAAAATAAAAAGTTATAAAAAATATACCTTTTTAGTTTGGATAAGTAGATTATTATTTTAAAATAGATTATTCATCATATTCAATCGTTTACCAAACATTTTATTATTATATAATTATCCAGGTAGGATATTTTAAAAAAGCAATATATTTTTATAATAAAGATAATTTTAAATGTATATCATATGATGACTACTTATTCGAAAATGGTAAAATATGTATAATAAAATAAAAAGTTATAAAAAATATATCGTTTTAGTTCATGTAAATAGATTAGTATTTTAAAATAGATTATTCATTTTATTCAACACTTTGCAAAACTTTTTAACTATCCAGGTAGGGCATTTCAACTAAGCAACACATTTTATAATAAAGATATTTTTAAACGTACATCATACGAGGAGTATTTATTTGAAAAGGGTAATGAATGAATAATGAATGGTATGAATGAATAATGAATGGTATGAATGAATAATGAATGGTATGAATGAATAATGAATGGTATAATGAAATAAAAAGTTATAAAAAATATACCATTTTAGTTTAGATAAATAGATTATTCACTTTATTCAACACTTTGCCAAACGTTTAAGTTACACAGGTAGGGCATTTCAAATAAGCAATGTATTCTTATAATAAAGATACTTTTTAATATTTATCATATGATGACTATTTATTCGAAAATGGTAAACTTATGTATAGTAAAATAAAAAGTTATAAAAAATATACCCTTTTATTTTATATAAATAGATTATTATTTTAAAATAAATTATTCATTTTATTCACCACTTTGCCAATTTTTAGAATAGATTAGATTAGATTTGCTAATAAATATATTATTATTTTAAAATAGATTATTCATGTTTTCACCACTTTGCCAATTTTTTAAATTATTTAAGATACGCAGCGAATTTTTAAAATAAAGATACTTGTAAATGTATAACATATGAAGATTATTTATTCAAAAATGGTAAAATATGTATAGTAAAATAAAAAGTTATAAAAAATATATCCTCTTAGTTCTTTAATAAACATTTTGTCCTTCAATAGAATGATAAGAATAGATAATAGAAAATATCTGTCTACTTATATATATATATATGAGTGGGTGTGTATATTTTTGTATATAAAAAGAAGTTCATATCTCCTTAAAAAATAAATAAAAAGTAAGAAATGTAACTTTAAATCTTTGCATAATGCTTTTCTTATTCCTCTGTCACGCCTCACATCACATTTATATTTATTTAGAGCTTGATTTTTATGTTTATAAAAATATATATTTGCTATTCATTTCGAAATACGATGTTGACATTTGAATCCTTTGTTAAATATCTATACTAAGCTAATAATTCAAATATCTGTATTTGCTTCACTTCTTTTCTTTTATTCCTAGATCAAAAAGTAAACATTTAAATTTATTCATCAGACGATATTTTCATGTTTTTTTTTTGTTGTATAAACATAACTTGTCATTATGTTTGCTTTTAATAATAGATAATAGTAAATGTTATGTTATTAAAGACTGTTAAGTTCTTTATTTTTAGACAATGGAATTTCATTTGCTTCCTTAAGTGGAGTAGCAGAAATTAATAAAATGAATAATTTCCCACATATAAAACATTTGTTTTAGAAATATTCTAATTTAAATGAAATTTGTTTATTTAACTTCTACTCAAGAGTTAATAAATAAGATATTTGACATAAACCAGATTAAATGAAGTTTACAATATTAAATTATTTTAATTTTTATAAACCGAATGCTTTTCTTTATTATGCATAAGAAGTTTTCAATTTGAAAATTTTAAATTCAAGAAATTTTCAATTATCAAATTTTTTATACGTATTGTTTATCAAATTTTTAAAGTGATAATATCACGAAGAAATAGTGGGAAAGGATCGAAAATAAAGCAGATATAAAAGTTTTATTCACATTAATTTTTTTTATATTTTTGAGTATAAACAGAATGTTTTCATTGAATGAGGTCCGTGACCAAAAACATGGCATATGTAAATCAAAGCAAAGATCTGTGTTTCAGTATTAAAATGATTTGAAATAATAGAAAAAATCTATTAATATTTTAAAATCTCCTGAATAAATCATGATTTGAAACTGACTTTAAAGAAATTTATGAAAATAATGCTATCAAAACAAATGAAAAAAAATTTCAATTTTCAGCTGAACTCAAATTGGCAGATGAATAAACTAGAATATAATGAACTCTGTAAATGTGAACGTAGTTAATAAAAAATTGGGATTATTATACAAATCTTTATGATTAGAATAATATTCAGTGACAATTAAACTTGATTGATGTTCTATTAACATAATGATATTGTAATATTTTCTTATTATTAAATCCAGGAAGTTACATAAAGTACAGTTGAAGCTTTTGAAATTCCAAATTGAGAATTTCCGTTCAAAGAAGATAATTGTAAACAAAATTCCTTATTATAAAGGGTTTTACAAATTTACCGCGTGAGTCAGGTTTAAAACAGCCCCATTGTAACTCGTGCATGTTGTTAAAGACGCAATGCATATCTAAAATGGGTACCCAGTGTCTAGGGGTATACCCGGGTTGGGTAAAGTCACACTTCTCCCTTTGGGTGTCCTATTCTTTGTGCCGCAAGGTTAATGACAAAAAGAGGCTGAATTTTTTACCCTTTATCATGACTCATCAGATTACTCGGAGCGGGTTTTCATTGTTTGAGAACACACGGGTTCATAGATATTTCTTGTTTATAGATCTAGATCGTGCTGTCAACCAAGTGTGATAAGAACAACAAATTAGTAAAATTAAACATTTCATTGATACTCCAATATGATTTCATTGATACTACAATATGACAAGCCAAATCTTGCAAGATTTGAAAAAGCAATTATACTGTGAGTTCACAGAAACATTTGACTGAAGAACCTCAACAATAACTGTAAGACATACATATCGGGTTTTATGATGAATATCATGTTGATTATTCAGCATGTCTTCCCTGGAATCATGCGAATAAAGTAATATCTTTCAATATTAGAGAGTTTTTGCATACCGTATTTCGGGCGTCCGTTAGCTTTTTCTCCCTAGCGCGCATGCTCATAGGAAACATTATTACAGACACGCATGCGCAATTTCCTATGAGCATGCGCGCTAGGGAGAAAAAGCTAACGGACGCCCGAAATACGGTATGCAAAAACTCTCTAATATTGAAAGATATTACTTTATTCGCATGATTACGTCATACAAGCTCTGAGAAAGTCAGTAATATCAGTTCATAACAAATGACTTCAATTTAAAGTAACTTCGATAACTTCAACAAATAAATTCAATTTGATTGAAGATAACAGAGAGTTTTTGCATACCGTATTTCGGACGTCCGTTAGCTTTTTCTCCCTAGCGCGCATGCTCATAGGAAACGTTATTACAGACACCCATGAGCAATTTCCTATGAGCATGCGCGCTAGGGAGAAAAATCTAACAGACGTCCGAAATACGGTATGCAAAAACTCTCTGTTATCTTCAATCAAATTGAATTTATTTGTTGAAGTTATCGAAGTTATTTTAAATTGAAGTCATTTGTTATGAACTGATATTACTGACTTTCTCAGAGCTTGTATGACGTAATCATGCGAATAAAGTAATATCTTTCAATATTAGAGAGTTTTTGCATACCGTATTTCGGGCGTCCGTTAGCTTTTTCTCCCTAGCGCGCATGCTCATAGGAAACATTATTACAGACACGCATGCGCAATTTCCTATGAGCATGCGCGCTAGGGAGAAAAAGCTAACGGACGCCCGAAATACGGTATGCAAAAACTCTCTAATATTGAAAGATATTACTTTATTCGCATGATTACGTCATACAAGCTCTGAGAAAGTCAGTAATATCAGTTCATAACAAATGACTTCAATTTAAAATAACTTCGATAACTTCAACAAATAAATTCAATTTGATTGAAGATAACAGAGAGTTTTTGCATACCGTATTTCGGACGTCTGTTAGATTTTTCTCCCTAGCGCGCATGCTCATAGGAAATTGCTCATGGGTGTCTGTAATAACGTTTCCTATGAGCATGCGCGCTAGGGAGAAAAAGCTAACGGACGTCCGAAATACGGTATGCAAAAACTCTCTGTTATCTTCAATCAAATTGAATTTATTTGTTGAAGTTATCGAAGTTATTTTAAATTGAAGTCATTTGTTATGAACTGATATTACTGACTTTCTCAGAGCTTGTATGACGTAATCTAGCATACCCTAGATCAGGAGGTTTAATACCGCAGTTAAATGCCCTGCTTACGTATACCGTATCTGAGAAAACTCTGAGAACTTCTTCAGGCATTGTGATTGCGAATGATAAAGCCTTTAACAATTTGGTTCCGAAAGTTGGTGATACCACTTCCTAAGGGAAAGTGGAACGATCAAGCGGTGGGATGATAGTATCTTCGAATACATTTGTGGGGCGTTAAAAAAAGTAAAATTGAGAGGGATATAAAGAAGGAAAAAATACACTGAAGTGACAAAAGTCATGGGATAGCAATATGCAAATTTTCAGATGGCAGTAGCATCGCATAGAACAGGTATAAATGCGCAGTGCTTTCGCAGAGCTTTCATTTCTGTTCAAGTTATTCATGTGAAGAGGTTTTGACGTGATGATGAACGCACGACGGGAATTAACAGACTTTGAACGCGGAATGTTAGTTGGAGCTAGACGCATGGGTCATGCCATTTCGGAAATCGTCAGGGAATTCAACATTCCCAGATCCACTCTGTCAAGAGTGTGCCGAGAGTATGAAATTTCAGGCATAACATCCCACCATGGACAGCGCAGTGGTCGTCCGCCTGCACTTAACGACCGAGACCGGCGACGTCTGCAAAGAGTCGTAAATTCTAACAGACAAGCAACACTGCGTCAAATAACCGCAGAAATCAATGTGGGACGTACAAGGGACTTGTCTGTTAGAACAGTGCGGAGAAATTTGGCTTTCTTGGGCTATTCCAGCAGAAGACCGACTCGAGTGCCTTTACTGACAGAACGACATCGCTTGCAGCGACTCTCGTGGGCACGTGGGCATATCGGTTGGTCCCTAGATGAATGGAAAACCGTGGCCTGGTCCGATGAGTCACGACTTCAGTTGGTGAGAGCTGATGGTAGGGTTAGAGTGTGGCGCAGACCCCACGAAGCCATAGACCCAAACTGTCAGCAAGGCACTGTTCAAGCTGGTGGTAGCTCCGTAATGGTGTGGGCTGTTTTTTCATGGCATGGACTGGAAATGCTTATGTTCAGCTACTTGGAGATCACTTGCAGCCATTCATGGACTTCATGTACCCAAACAACGATGGGATTTTTATGGATGACAATGCGCCATGTCACCGGGCCACAACTGTTCGGGATTGGTTTGAAGAACATTCTGGACAATTCCAACGAATGATCTGGCCACCTAGATCGCCCGACATGAATCCCATCGAGCATTTATGAGACATCATCGAGAGGTCTGTTCGTGCCCAAAATCCTGCACCATCAACGCTTTCACAATTATGGACGTCTATTGAGACAGCATGGCTCAATATTCCTGCAGAAGACTTCCAACGACTTGTTGAGTCCATGCCACGTCGAGTTGCTGCACTTCGCCGGGCGAAAGGAGGGCCGACACGATATTAAGAGGTATCCCATGACTTTAGTCACTTCAGTGTATATAAGAGCATTTAGAAAAACTATTCGTACATGGTTCACCCGTTGTGTAACACTTTTTTTCCCATTAAACAGACAAGATGTAAGTTAAAACCGATTGGTTGTCAGGTCCGCTGATAGTTCAACATGTATTGGTACTGTCGGTGTAAATCAGCAAAAGCATGTACTTAAAATGATTTATTGAAAATAGGCTATGAATAAATGAAAAGTCCAAATGTCGCTATAAAGTGTATATAATAAACACAACTTTTATTTACATATTATGTACAAATTATATTACTTTAACGCTCATAACCTATTTATTGTACCTTTTTGTTTGATACCTTAAAGGAGATAGATGTACAGGAAGAGACTGGATAATTTTTTTTTTCTTAAAATTGGGTGAGAGGACAAATCACTGTTCTAACACAGTTTATCCATGGAGTTACTCACTTTAAAAAGTAATGACTGTAGTCCGCAATTATAATATCCCTATCTTGTATCCTATTACTAACTGCTACACAAATGGTGAAAATTAAATAAATAGTAAGTTTCCATGCATCATCTATTTCGAGTAATGATTTTCAGGTGTAGTCTTTCCTATCTTTAGCATAACTAGATCCTGATAATGTTTCAGCTCTCCCAGGAATTGTGGAAACATGATTCTGGCAAGTATTCAAATTCCATATCAAACGAGAATCTGATTAATAATGTATACCGATCGCACAGGGAATTAATTATTACATACATGCAAACTCGGGATTATGGCGAATTAGAATCTCTATCTCCAGTCTTCTAATCTGTTTGGATATTTTGTGAGCATCAATAATTAGTGGGAGAGTTTCCTATTTTCTCTGTCAAATGGTTTAATAATTGTATTGTATTAAGTTGTTCTACTTTTACTTTAAAAAAATTTAAATGAAAGTACAAAAATAATGACTTATGAATTTAAAAATTTTATTCAGGATTTAATAAACTGGCTGTATGTTTTTTTTTTAAATAAATTTATTATACAAACTCAAGAAAATTGTTCATCGAAAATTTGAAAAAGAAAATGTTAAAATTAGTGTCTTCATTTTAAAAATTAAATGTAGTTATTTCCTTAAATTCTGAAGAGTTGAGATTTCTCATAATCAAACAGTAGGAAAGTATAAAACTTAATGAATAATAACTGACTTTGATAGCGTTAAAAAGTTCATAAATATAGATTAAATTCAAAATATTTGTAAACTGATGACAAAAAAAATGATAGCTAAAAATTGCTGAGGGCCATTATTCGTAAACGAAGTATTTATTGTAAGTTATTTCTGCCAATAGTGAAGCTAGCAGTTGTATTTAAACAACCCAATACATAAAGCAGTTGTGTAGTTTTGTTGATTGTGCAGCTGTATTGTAACTGGGTGTGATTGAGTTTAGACTTCAGACCCAGGTGAACTCACAACTTTATTTACAAACGCACAAACACCACAAACGTACAGCAATTAACACATTTAAAGACAGATAATTTTAGATTCGTGGAAGGGTTCCACTTCTAAGCCAAAAATAAAGATACGCATTGGATGCACAGAATATACTTCCACTCCATGTGAGAATCTATAGGCCAATTTATACGCAGGTTGCGTTAAGTATATTTCCCCTCGGGGTGAGAGTCTCAAGACCTATTGACCAGTTTTCCTGAACGCCATAGGGGAGCTCTCACCAATGCGTAGAAGGAGATGCATAAGAGGAAGCATAAGTATAGCTGTCTAATCATGATAATATTTGTTGGACAAACCAAAAGACAGGAAACATTCAATTTTAATTTCAAAGTTCAATTCAACCACGGTTTTTTCACATTTAAGTGTCATACAAATTAACTTGATTTGAGAAAAGAAATAAAAATGTACCAAAATCGCTATTGCTACAATTTTCATAAAATCGTATGCAACAATTGGCTAACATATTACCCATCATGGTTAAATAAATAAATTATTGTTAAACGAAAATTGAAAAAAAAAATAATGTTTGTGTAATGCAATTTATTTTAAAATTTATTTCATTAGAGCTTTAAAAAATTAAAAATTGCATGAATTAAATAAAATCTCCATAGAAATTCGACCCTAAAAATACACCTGCTGATGTTTATTCCCTCTATTATTACAGAGATAACTTAAAGAATCACAGTTATTTACTTAAAAGCGTTTATTTACGTCATTGTTAATACTCCATTTCTACATTTAAAAAGTATTTATTTACTCTATCTCTATTCCATCGAATATTTGACGCTGTAATCCCTCAACTGAGACAATTTAATTAAGAAACGTTCCCTGTAATCCTCTCTCGTGGCATTATTTGGGCACAAATACGCAGTAATTAAGACTCGCATATCTTAAAAACATAAATAGTTAATCTGTCTGACGCAGTTTCTATCATTCACTCCACCAAAAAAACGTACTCTACACTTAGAGATACAAATTTCAGTATAATAGGAATTATCTGCATAAAGTGTTTGCTAAAAGGTTATAGGAATGAATAAAACTAATTCAGACAGAAAATGTAAGCAGAGATTTATTTAAAAATCACGCCAAAAAGAAAAACTTGTGTAATTTTAATTAGTTTTAGTTCTAGTTGTAGTTCTAATTTTAGTTCTCATTCTCAGATATCTTTTGTTGAAGGAATGCTCTTATTTTGGAGTACAGGCTGTTTGTTCATAATTATGCAAATATACCTTGATTAGTATGCAATAAAAGAGCTATTTTAATTAGGATATTCCTCTCAAAATTTCACATTGCTTGAGTTGATTAAAAAAGGCGACAATAGAATTTTAAGTCTTTATTATAAAGGTTAAAAATTTATCGATTAGCTTAATACGTGTTTCATAAATAGATTGAGATACTTTATGTAGATTTTCTTATTTGTTATATTATATAAAAGTTAAAATGGCAAAATAGGGACCGCTGAGATTTGGCGTCAAAAATTTGTTTCGTAAAAGTGCGCCAAGAAAAAGGTTGATATTGTTAATCTGCTTGATGTTGTTTCTAGAAAAACGTACTCTACACTTTAGATACAAATTTCAGTATAATGGACTTATCTGCATAAAGTGTTTGCTAAATAGATTGAAATAATTTATGTAGATTTTCTTATTTGTTATATTATATAATATTTAAAATGGCAAGATCGCAAAATTGAGGTCTCTAGAATTTGGCGTCAAAAATTCGTTTCGCCAAAGTGCGCCAAGAAAGGGGTTACGATTGTTAATCTATCTTGCAGTATTTCTATCTTTTACTTAACTACAAAAACATATTCTACACTGATACCTATTTCAGTATAATATACTTATCTACATAAAGTGTTTTCTTAAAGGTTATAGGAATAAATAAAACTACTTCATACAGAAAATGTAGGCAGAGATTTATTCAAAAATCACGCCAAAAAGAAATGTTTGTGTATTTTTAATTAAACTTGCTAAAATTTCTTATTGCCGACCATCTTTTGTTGAAAGTATGTCCTTATTTTGGAGTACAGGCTGTTTTCATAATTATGCAAATATGTCTTGATTACTGTACAATAAAAGAGTTATTTTAATTAGGCTATTCATAACAAAATTTACACATTGCTTGAGTTGATTGAAAAAGTGATAATAGTGCTCTTATTTTAAAAATTAAAAAGTATCTCGACTTTTTAATGCATGCTTCACAAATTGATTGCGATGATTTATGAAGATTTGCTTATTTCTTATATTATATAAAACTTAATATATTTTGCAGCAGAAACTTTCGGTGTATGTTGGTTGTCTCAGCTGCATGTTTTATAATGAATTATTTTTCATAATTTTCGAATTTATTTTTATTATTATTATTATTCAGTTATTGTTTGTGGCCTCTACAATTGGAGTCTTCCTTAGAGTAGTAGGTGTGCAACAAATTCAGCTTTATAGAATGTTCATTGTGGATTGGCTGTTTTCAAATATAGTAAAAGAAACAACTGTAAATTCTGAAGAGTGTACATAACACTAATTACTGCTGTTTGTAATTCCTTTTAAGTACTAATTTCAGTTATGCGTTGTCTATATCTAATCCTCAATACCCTGCAGTGCGGGAAGGACATCATATGAGTAATCTACTCATGGAAATACGGAAAGGGGAGCAGCTTCTGTTGTGATGGAGCACCCGTAGGTAGAAGTCTGACTTGGCTCCGTGTCGCTGAAGAAAGGTAGTGCCTTCCATGAGTACTTTGGGGGAACTATTCCGCATTTGCGTACCGTATGGGAGAAAATCCGGAAAAGTCCCACAGGTAGTCTGACTAACGAGATAAGATGAACACATAAACGTCATCGAGTCTCTTCATCGTTTGAAACAGTGCCCTAATGCTCACCAACAGCGCTTGTTGTCACTGAGTCAAGAGTACACTTTTTATTTTTTATTTTTTTTTATATATAAATAAAAAAATCTTTTAAGAGAGGGAAGAGGAAAAAAAAATGGAAATTAAATATGTTTTGTAATGAGTAATTAATCAACTATTTAAATTTACTTTCATTGTTGTTATCACTTCTATGATTATATGATGTTCAAATATACGTTGAACACTGTTGTAAATCTTTAAGTATCTGACAGATATTTTTTAATTGAGAAGGATATTATATTAGTATTTGAAGAAAAGATTCACAATAAATTACATTAATAATTTTTGAATGCTATTAATTGTGTATTAGTAAAAAAATACTTTTAGTATTTTATTCTAATTATATACTTATATTTACAATGTTATTCATTGCAAGTTGAGTTTCAATCTAATAGTCTTAATGCATTAAAATGCATATTTATAAATTATTTTCAACCTTCTTTATACAAATTTCTCAGATGCATATAATTTCGAAAATATATCATAATTCCATGAAATGGATCAGAAGGACAATGACCTATCCAGACAACGATTATTCCCCCTTGGTGCATCTGAATACGGCTACAGTAATGTGGTGGCGCCGTAAGCAAAAACAATATTAACTAAAACCACACTGTGATATAATTAATTTGTCTCATATGCCTTGTTGAATGCACCATTGAAACTGAAGATTCCTGTTCAAACAATTCATCTTTTGTTGATAATTTTTCATCCGTAATGCTTAAAATTGTCTCTCCCAAATGAAGAAATTTTTAATAGTGCTTTAATTGCTTTGATTTTAAAGAGGTTTCTCATCCTGATTCTGTAGCAAAAATTACAGTCTTAACAATAACCTGAAAATTATAACAAATACACTGGTATTGTAACGTCACGCGCCCATAACGGCTTCAAAAAGAGGGCCACTTTCAGATTTCTAAGAACACTTTAATTTTTATTTACAAGCACTATATATATAAATATATATATACAGAACTGTGGGCTATTACAAATTATTATTTAGAAAAAAAATAAAATTAAAGATTTAATTTGTTGCACAAGGGCAGTTCACTCCAAGCACAGAGATTTTCAGAGTTCTCGAGTCTACGACGAATCTAATGTACCTGTTCTGCGACAGACCTTAATTATCACACGGCGTGATACCCGAAAGGCTATGGTGGACCACGGCCGTCTGCCTGTTGAAAGTTATTTTTTACAAATAATTATTATAGAAGTTATATGGATGATTCCATAAGTATTAATCTTTAAAAAATGAACTAAACTGTTCAAAATAAAAATTTTTAGAGGTTATTTTTCTTCTAGACAAATTTTAAAAAAACCTGAGCAAGGATATGTGTTAAAATATAATTCTCAATATGCAGCTGATGCTCAGTGGTAATGTGCACAGCTAGCCTACTGAAAATATCAGATTCTAATTTGCTAACAGTGTCCGTTGTAGTTTTTGCTTTCAGAAGCGAGGAGGCTCGATGGCTATGTGCTAAAGTGTGTAAAGCGTCTTGCAGATATACTCAAACTACCTAATGGGAATTTTCCTGGTTTACTTCCATGCGACATGCGAAGAGGATTTTTAAGCCTAAATGCAGGGTAGTTACCCTCAGAATTCATTCTGCAGGATAATGTCCAGCCCCTCATTTATTGTTGGTTTGCTGTTCATTGCATACTTCAGTGGCACACGAAGATCATCGATTTTCGACAGCAACAACAGATTGTTGGCGTTTAAGAGTATTTACCCCTAAAAGTCCTCCTTTAAGACAGTTACTCCCTCATTAAATATATGATAGTTACGGATTCTCTTAATACACTATTAATTTGTGTGCAAGCTTTGATTATTACTTTAATTGTTTTCAAAAAAATTTAAATACACTTTTCATTTTATTATAAAAGAAAAATTAAATATATTTTTTTAACATTAAAAATGTGGTAACACTGTAAGAATAATGAATGCTTTTATATAACGGTTTTATAAAAATAGTATTCATTTTCCTTTCAACATACTGAAAACTATTTTCTTTTACTTAAAATATTTGTTTTACCATAAAAGAGATTTAAATGCATCATTAAATATAAAAATCATTTTCTCGTTTTTTAACCTTCTCTAGCAATTCTTTTATTTTGGAAACGCAATTGAATAGAAAAATGAAAACTGTATTAAACATTTTTAAGAAAAGTGGAAATAAAAGTGTCTGATTTCCCTTTCGTCTAAAATAATTTAAATAAATATTTTCTCTGAGTAAATACATTTTTGTTTTGTGAACTTGAAATTTATATCAATTCTATTACATAATATTTTTATTATTTTCAATACTTGTTTTCAAAACGTTGATGGAAAATGAGGGAAAAAAAGAAAAATAAATTTTTCAATCCTCTTTAGAATTCTTATTTTAGAAGTAAACGAAAACAAAATGAGTTTCAGAGTAAAGATGGTGTTAATAAGATTTTATGTTTCAATAAATTCCCGATCATAAAATAATCCGTTGAAGGTTTTCTAAACATTTTTAAAATATTATTTGTGGCATATTTTTGTTTTAAAATGGATAAACGCAAAAAAAAATAGGAGTCTTAAATAATTTTTTTAAAGGCTGTCATTTTAGTTTCAAAATATATTTTTTTAAGGTAAATAAAATTTACGCTTTTAAGTCCGAAATGATAAGTTATCGACAGTAAGAAATCATATTCTGGCGACTATGTTTAATATTCTACATTTTCGAAATATTTTTGTACTCAAAAATAATTCTTTGCACGTTTTTTTTATATGATTTTATAAAAATAATTTAAGGTAAATAATTATTTTAATGTTTAAACATAATTCTTTTAACGTTTTTTATATGATTTTTTAAAAAACAATTTAAGGTAAATAAAGTTAACGTTTTTAATTCCAAAATGATAAATTATTGACAGTAAGAAAATATTTTTCTGGCGACTGTGTTTAATACTCTACTACATCTAACAACTGCAAAAATACTATACACCTAATTATGTCTTGATAGAAGCGTCCCCGAAAAATACGGATAAAACAATTCGTATAAAAACATGTTACATCAATGAAAAAATAGCAGAATTATTCCGGTCCGAAGAAATCAACAGAAATATTACAATAAACGATGAATTTTCATGTAAGATTTCATCATTTTCATGTAACATTTCATCATTTTCATGTAACATTTTCATATTAAACATTTCATTTCATAAAACTTGCACATGAATCACAAAAAGTAAATTATCATTTGAAAAGGGAAAAAACATGTCACTAATTCATGAATATATACATTAGGCTAAATAATATGAGTTACATATAAAAAGATTTTATTGGTTGTTACTTCTGTAATAAACGCATACGTTTGAGTAAGACTGCAGCATTATAGCTATCACTAGAATGTCTTGGTTATCATTTTTTTGTGTTCCATTGATGAAATTCTTTCTGTAATCTCTTGAATAAAATTAGTAATTATCTTCCTCTATTGCCTATGTTGCAGTGATTTAAGAACGAATTCAGTAATAGATCGTTGTGTTTGTGTTTTGGCTAGGTATAATTCTCTAATATCTGCATTGTGTAATTCTCTAATAATTTTTTGTCTCGCATGTTTTTTGAGAAATCTTGATATCCAACTTGTGTTTGCTGTTAATTTATACTTTTTGTTTAACTCAGATGACATGAGTAACTTATTCTTTCCAGACAAATTTATAAAACTCTTTCGGGGATTTTAACTAAATTGTATTGCTATGAATTTAGTGCTTTATAAAACATATCCTTAATTTTTGGATGAAATTATTTAAATATTTTTGTATAATTTTTTTTAGTGTAATAAATTTCAACATAAAAAGAGAAGACTCGAATACATTTATTCGTTTATTCTAAGAGAGGAAAAGTAATTAATGCGTTGTTTTTTTTTATGTCTTCTAATTTTGACGCCCATAAAGAAGTTGAAAAAAAAAAATTAAAAAATTGGTGATTAAATATGTCGCATGATTTTTTTTTCTTTGTAGAAAACTTTAGAAAGAGGGAAGTGATTACAATATTTAAAATGACAGTCCAAAGCAATCATTAGACAAAAGAAAAAGTTATTATTTTGGGAGTATTAACTAAAAGTTCCTAGTTAAATATTAAGGAGACAATAGAGTGCATGTTATGTTAGATGGGTGGCAAAATTTTGTTATATATATATACAGAACTCTGGGTTATTATTTCAGTGGTTTTATAAAGCAATAAAACATATCTTTAATTTTTGGTTTGAAACTATTTATATATTTTTTTTTTGTAGAATTTTTTTTTTTATAATTTTTCTAGCCTTATGCGCTATTTACAACATAACAAGTAATATAAAAAAAAATTCAATCTACTGTTCAATCTATTCAATCAATTCTCACTTTTTTTCACTATATTGCAGAAAGTCCTTTATAAATAAAGTTGAAATTTTCCTCTTACATCTGGTGCCATCTATTGGTAGATACAAACTTAAATCTAAAAAAAACTAAAATTAATTAATTAAATTTAATTAATGCATTAATATTTGAAAAACCTGTATTAACATCCAGTGTCCTCCACTACAAGTTTAAAAAAACCGTATTTGAACCTGAGCGGATGAATAAAAAGTATTTTATGAACGATTGAAAATTTGAACAAGATATATATAAGGAGAGTGTGAGCTAATAGAAGGAATTGAAAAAGAAGACTAGAATATATTTATTCATTTATTCTACGGGAGAAAAAGTAATTATTGTGTTCTTTTTTTTACATCTTCTAATATTAACCTCCATAAAAAAATATAAAAAAATAATAAAAAAAGCTGATGATTAAATATGTCGCGTAATTTTTTTTTTCTTTAGAGATTAGAAAACTTTAGAAAGAGGGAAGCGATTATAATCTTAAAAGTGAGAGTCCGAAGCAATCATTAGACAAAAGTAAATGTTATTATTTTCAGGAGCCTTAACTAAAAGTTCCTAATTAAATATTAAGGAGACAATAGAGTGTGTGTTAGATGGGTGGGAAATATTCTGTTACAAATTCTTGTTAAAATAATTTTTATTAAAGACGAATTCTATAGAATCAGGGATTTAATGAGTGATTATTAAAATATTCAGAAATATAAAAAAGTAAGGATTAATTAGTTTCTTTATAATGTTAGACAAAAACTTGAATTAGTTTCTTTAGATAATGAAAAAACTTAGAAGTTCGCATATTTTAAAAGTAGGAGAAAATAAATATTTAATTAAATTTAGGATTTACATTCTCATTTAATAAAATATAACAAAATTATTCATTATTTTAAATTGAAGAATCAACTTAACTTTTGTAAATGATCGTTATGTTTGTGATTTGGCTAGATATAATTCTTTAATAACGGCATTGATAATTCTCTAATATCTGCATTGTAAAATTCTCTAATGTTTTTTTGTCTCGTATGTCTTTTGAGAAAACTTGTTATCCAACTTGTGTTTGCAGAAAATTTATACATTTAACTCAGATGGCATGAGTAACTAATTTTTCTTATTCTTCCCTGACAAATTTATAAAATCATTTCGGAGATTTTACTGTATGTATTGATATGAATTTTAATGCTTTATAAAGCAATGAAACATATTATTAATTTTTGGATGTAAAATATTTTGTAGTTTTTTTAATAATTTTTTTAGTATTATATATATTTCTACATAAAAAAAAACTCGAATACATTTATTCTAAAAGAGGCAAAGTAATTAATGCGTTGTTTTTTTTATATCTTCTAATTTTAACACCCATAAAAAAAGTTGAAAAAAAAAAAAAAAGATAATTGAAAAAAGTTGATGATTAAATATGTCGCGTGATTTTTTCCTTGTAAAGATTAGAAAACTTTAGTAAGAGGGAAGCGATTATAATCTTAAAAGTGAGAGCCCAGAGCAATCATTAGACAAAAGAAAAGGTTATTATTTTCAAGAGTATTAACTAAAAGTTCCTAATTAAATATTAAGAAAACAATAGAGTGTGTGTCAGATGGGTGGTAAATATTCTGTTACAAATTCTTGTTAAAAATAATTTTTATTAAAGACGAATTCTATAGAATCATGGATTTAATTAATGACTATTAAAATATTCAGAAATAAAAAAATTGAGAATTAATTAGTTTCTTTATAATGTCAGACAAGAACTTAAATTAGTTTCTTTAGATAATGAAAAAACTTAGAAGTGTGTTAGATCACACGTAAATTTTTAAAGTAGGGGAAAATAAATATTTAATTAAATTTATGATTTGCATTCTCCTTTAATAAAATTAAAATTATTCATTATTTTTGCTATATACGTTAAATAAAAAGGAAAATTTAAAGAATCAACTTAAATTTATTATCAAATTTATTACAGCAATGTATTTGGAAAATTTGCTTATGACTGGATAAAATAATAAAAAATGTATTTTTCAACATTATCGTAAATGGGTTCATCAATTATGTATCATTTTAAAATAAAATACTTCAATAATATATTATTCATGTGTCTGATACTTAAGAAAGATATAAAATTTATTTTATGTAGTAGATAGACGTATCAGTATAGTTATAAAAATTATTTATTGATAAATATGTTTTATTTATCTTAAAAATAAATTTTACTTTAAATGAACAGAAATGCATTAAATAATTTTAATTTTTAAAATATCTATCTAATAAACATGATGCTTAGGTTAATTTTCTTTAAATTTATCGATGTGCTCATATTTAAATTTATGGTGATATTATTTTCTACTAAGCATGATAAAATTACTAAATAAATCTTGCATTATAAATCTTTATATATGCTGTTCATGATCAAATTATTAGAAGCACCATAATAATATTTATGAAGCGTCTCTTTCATCAATTTTTTAAATGAAATGATATCAAAGAATATTATTATGAAATCTTTATTATAAATAATAAAAAACTTTAAATGTTTAGCACTATTTTTAGTTGTTTTTATAAAAAATACAAAGGAAGTAATAAGTGTTTTTCTTTCTTTTTTATTAAGTTGAGCAGTGATTCTTTTTGCCATGCTCTTGATAGTTAATGGTGAATACAGTTGTAAATAATCTTTTCTAACTTGAGTTTGGCGGCTATCATCTCTTTTGTCAATTTTCTTTTTATAAAGACCCACATATTCAAATTATGTTACAACCACAAAGTAACCTCTCGGCGTATAGTATACTTATAACTGCTTCAAGAACAGGATCATTTTCAGGATCATGGGAATATTTTTGGATTTACGAGCGTTATTTATATATATACAAAACCCTGGGTTATTATACGTTTTGCAAAGAAATAAAAAAAATATATAAATTTTATTCACAACTTCAGTTCATTTCAAGGCGGGAGATTTTCAGAGTTCTGGGGTCTAGGACGAATCTAATGCACCCAGTATGCGACAGACTTTAATTATCACACGGCGTTATACATGAAACCACAAGGGCTCGCTTTGTAAGGAGGCGGAGTCTCTGGCCTGTTCAGTCGCTTCAGAGAAAAAAAGAAAAACATTTCTTTTCGATTCGTCGCAGAACACTCTCCCTTCTTTTCCAAAATGCACCCTTTAAGGATATACGTCAAGATGTGAAAGGGTCAGCTTCAATCACTTCTCAATGGAGTGGACACTTCTTCAGCCCATGGTCTATCACCCATCAGGATGCAACATCTCATGATATAGTCCATATGCCATCTGTAATTGTTTTCACCTGTGTAGGCCAGACAGACAATCGCTAATTGCATGCAGTATAAATATTCACGACACTGCTGTCAGATTTGCTGTTATCTGCTGTCAGATTTGCTGTTATCTGCTGTCAGATTTGAGTGATAGATTGTTATTATGCACTTGTTAAATAATTTGCATTCCTTTCTCTTGGGACCGGAAATGCTATACTACCATGCCATTTTATATTTTCCTAATGCTTGTTTTTCTGATGACGGGTACTGGGACCTGAGCTCATTAACTACTAAAACAGCAGATATGTAGCAGATGCAGCGTTACCCAGGCTGCAAAGCAGAGGGGTTCATCAAAATATCTCATAGTGTTAAAAGAATACTATTCTAGTCTTCAAGAAGAATTGATTTTAATAAAAATTTTAATAAAATTTCCGTCCATTTAACGCAAACTTTATTGTCTTCTTTATATTTAACAAACAGCATTTAGTGAATAGTTTTAAAAGTAATATTTTCGTTTGTCCAATTACCCAGGCTTTTACTTCCAATATTATAATCGCTTGCCTTATTTTCTAAAGTTCTCCAAATTTTACAAAAAAAAAAAAAAAGCGTTTAAAAAAAAATCTCAAGCTAAATGAACATTTAATCAACAACTTTTTTCCTTGCTTCCTATTTTAAACCCTTTTTTAACATTAGAATTAGAAGTTACTTTAAAAACAATGATCTAATTACCTTTTTTTTTCTAGGAATTAAAATGGGGAATTAAGTTTTTCTTTTTTCATGTTAATACATTACATTAAAGTAACTTTTAAAAAAAAGTTACAATTTTTTTTCAACTAATTTACATTTTAAAAAATAGGATATATTTCGTTGTTTTATAAAATTCCTTAAATCGTCGAAGAAATTTATAGAAACTTTAAAAATAAGAAATATTCCATAACAAATTATTGTATCACGTCACATTAATCTAATTTAGTTATTGTTAGTGTGCTCTTGAATGTGAGTTGTTCCTAAAGAAGTAGATGTGCAGCAAATTCAACGTTACACAAAGTTCATTGCGAATTGACTCTTTTCAAATGTAGTAAAAGAAATAACTGTAAATTCTGAATATACAATTCCCACCACTAATTACTGTGGTTTGTAATTCAATTTTAGATACTCATTACAGTTATGTGTTGTGTGTGTGTCTAATCCTCAGTGTCCTTCAGTGTGGGGCGGACATGCCATGAGTAATCTACTCAGGGATGGACGGAAAGGGCAGCTTCTGTTGTGATGGAACTCATGCATTTAGGGAAAGGGCAGCTTCTGTTGTGATGGACCACCCGTACGTAGAAATTTGATATCGCTGAAGAAAGAGGGTAGTGTCTTCTTAGTGTGTCTGTTTTAGGGGAAACCACCCGGCATTTGAATATCGTATGGGAGATAATCCGGAGAACTCCCACCAGGGAGATTCCACCACTGATTGAAGAGGCAAGATGTTGAACATCACAAACGCCATCGTGCCACCTCAATTTTTGAAACAGTGTCAACAACAAAACAATATATTACAATTAATATGTCGTACATTACTTAATGAATTATATAAACTGGAAGTGTCTTCCGGGAGGACTTTTAAGGAAAACTACCCCTCATGTGCGTGTAACATGGGAGAAAATCCGGAAAAACTTCCACCAGGCAGCCCGACAAACGAGGCAAGATGCTGAACTTCAGAAACGCCATCGACTCTCCGCGTTTGTTGAAACCAGCGGATTGAACTTCTGCCCTAATGCTCACCAACGTGCACGTTGCCACTGAACTACGAGTTGGACATTTCAGTTATAGAACATATAGAAAGTATTTATAGAACAATAATCAAATGTTTAATTTATTATAAATGGGTTATTTTATTCTTGTATAGTTAAAAAAATATTTAAATATGTAAGCTTTATAAATAATAAATAATACAAGCCAACGGCCATACCATGCTGAATATATCGGTTCTCGTTCGATCATCGAAGTCAAGCATCACTGGGCGCGGTCAGTACTTGGATGGGTGACCACCTGGGAACACCGCGTGCCGTTGGCATTTACAAATTTGGGACCTGAATGGCCGAGTGTCTAGCGCTCTGGCGCTCTGTGCCACAGGTTTCGGGTTCGAATCCCGGCGGTGCCATGGATGTTTGTAGTGGTTCGGAATCCACTTTAAGCCGTAGGTCCCGGTCTCCTATGACTGTGTAAGAGTTTCACGAAGCCAAAGTCAGACTTCTACCTACGGGTGCTCCATCAGAACAGAAGCTGCACCCCTCTCCCCTCCTTCCGTGAGGGACACGACAACAACAACACAACAACAAATAATACCACATTGACAATTTTTTTTTATTCAAATAAAATTTGACTGATTCAATTTGATTGATTCATGAAAAATTTGACTGATTCAATTAAAATTTGAAATTCAAGTGAACTGCAGACTACCTAATAAATGCCAAGTTATGACATTTTGTATGAAGATAAATGGAATAAATTCAGAATTTAAAAAGAATTAGAAAATATTTCAAGGAATTTTCCTTTAAGAATCTCATTTTTATTTTAAGTGACATCTTTTATCCTTCTATTTAATTCCTATCATAGATGTTATCATCTGAAATTGCTTTCTCATTTCCGCATTATCACATTTTCTTTCCTACATTTACTTAACGGAACGGGAATTCAGGATTGAGTAATTTTAAAAGTGTCGGGAAAAGGGATTTAAATGTCATTAAAAATACACTTTAATGGTTGCAGTTAGAAGATTGAATTCACGGTCTCTTAACACAACGATGTTCATTTAACTGCTTGGAGAAATTTGATATTATTATATATTCAAATGATTAATTTTCTTATACGCCTTTACTGCATAGAAATTAGCATTTTTCAAAATCTAAAATAATTTTTTTGTGTTCTTTTGTTTAAATATTTGAATTGTATTTTTCATATTATGTTATAGTATTTATGTATTATATATGATAATATGGGGACTGATGGACGAGTGATTAATGCTCTGCATAGGGTTCGAGTCCTGGTGGTGTCATGGATGTTTGTAGTGGTTAGGAATCCACTTTAAACCGTAGGTTCCGATCTAATATGATTGTAGAGCTTTGGGCGTAGAGCTGACATCCCTACACCGTAAAAAGAAACTTTGTTTCGAAATCTGCCAGTAGGCCAATGAAGAAGATTTGGCTTGTCGTTCTACGGTCATTTTTGCACACTATGGGCTAATTAAACCAGGACCTACAGTTTAACGTGGATTCCAAACCATTAACAAACATCCATGCAACCGCCAGGATTTGAACTTGAAGCTTGTATTTCCAATGAAGAAGAAGAAGAAAAGATTATAATTTGTTACACATTAAAAAAACCTATACTGAAAAATTAATTACGTTTGTTACACATGGAATAAATAGGTATCGTTTTGGGGAGTGGGGTTTTTTCGTGTCTTTCATCACTTACAATTTCGGTTTTAAATTCTTTTTCGAACTTTTTTTATACATAATATTAATTTTTAAAATAATTGAGCAATTAATAAATAATTTAGTGAAAAAAAAATAATGTAGATGTAAAATAGTTCTAAAAGGTCGTCTGGTAAAAACAAAGACAATTTTATTTCAAGGGGAAAATGAGATTTTTGCGGGAAAGAGAATTGTTTGGTATTCTACATTTTTTTATATTTTTTAAGGCTGCTGTTATGGGTTTTGTTCTTACACTAAATTCTGAATTTTATATCCGTATACAAGCCTGTCTAATTTTTTTTTAAATTTAATATTTCCTTTTAAGACATTAAATTAGATTTTTAAGAATTCTGATATTTTTTTTTAAATGCGTTACTAATAGCAGATTTTGTTTTTCATCCTTTCTATGAAGTATATTATCTTTTCAGTCTATACTCGTTACGTTCTGCTAGATCATTTAAACCAACTAACGGTTTACGTTTCCTGCTAGATTCGTCTTTTTCTTATTCTATTATATCCTTTTTCTAAAAGTTTTCGTTTTCCTATCCATTTGATGTAACTATATATCCAAGATTTTCGAAAAACGCATTATATTAGTTCGATATGAAATCCTGCAGACTGGTTTTAAGGATTGAATCTGAATCTACTTAGAGTTGTTTCAAGGACTCATCGTTTCTGTCCGTTTTAAACCATCTACCATGTTCCTTTTCGTTTCTTCAGAAAAAAAGTTGGATGCAATGGCGCATATCGCTAATTCCAGCTTCTTCTAGCTCGTGTCGTTGAAACTGGTATCTGAATAAACTTATTTTGAGTAAGTAAATGGCATTCTCCATCCATTGAAAATGTTGTATATTCCTCCTAGAGCTTTGAAGTATTTTTGGCTTTCGAGGAATTTCTCTCCAAGAAGTAGGATAGTAAGTTCAGAAAGATTTTTATAGTCATCTTGAGCATGGAATACATCAAGTTTATATTTTGCAAATTCAATGTTATCTAATGGTTACTTTTTCATGAATTGAAACATTAGATTTAGCAGTCATTCACTGAGATCGATTGAGCTCATGGAGTTTTAAACCGCTTCAACAATAGTATGTCAGGTTCTATTGGAATTTTAATTTATTTAAAAATGATTGCAACAAGCATGATATCTAGGGCATGGAATTCTTCAAGTTGATATTTTGCAAGTTCAATATTAACTGATGCACTGTTGATTACTTTTTCATGAATTGAAACATTAGATGTAGCAGTCATTCACTGTGATCGATTGAACTCATGGAATTTTAAACCGTTTCATCATCAGTATGTCAGGTTCTATTGGAATTTCAATTTACTTAAAAATAACCGCATGATATCTAGTGCATGATGTGAGAAAGTCATACAGAGTGTTTCTTTTCTTTAACTTTTACTCAATAAGAATATTTGCTTCTCTCCATAATTCTGTGTTTATTGAAGTTGTATCAAAACTGAAATATTTTATTTAGTTGTATTAAAACTGAAATATTTATATACCTTTTCCATTTCATTATGTCGTTCCTTTTGTCTTTGAGATAGTAAAATGCTTTCTTCTTGGATTTTGATATTAAATATTTAAAATATTATTAATATAATAATAAAGATATTAAAGCCATGAATAGGAAAAAATATGAAGCAGATCTTGCAATTCTATGCATTTCTATCTATTTTAATTGTTCAAACGTTTCGTTTTATTTATATGTTTTAAGCTTTTGCCGTTTTTTAAAATATCCTCTGATTTTTAGTAATGATTTTTTTTTAATTTAGTAGAAATCTTAGCCTTTTTTCAAATAAAAAGCACAGCGCTATCACTGTAATGAATGGGATGACGACTATTCATTTTTGTTTCATTTTGTATATGGCAAAATTATTTGTCACAAAAATGTAGATATATCAACAACAAGCTGATTATTTACAGATTTTCTTGTTAAACTGGAAGGTTTACTACTTGTTGACATTGCTAAAATGTGTTATTAATTAAAATATTAGACATTTTGATATTTTTTACTATTATAATATTTAAATAAATTTTTATTAGACTTTATGATAACTTAAGAGTCAAACATGGCCGAAAAAAACTGGTGAAGTATGTTACGTTCAGTATAGTAATTTGTTGTAAACTTGCAGCGGGGAATTTGACGTGAGTATAGAGACATAACCATCTCGCTCAACAAGAAAATAGAGCTTGTAATTCAGAGGAGAAGGGAAAAACCAGAGGAAATACAGTTAAGCAATTAGTTGGTATCGACTGTTTTTTATGTATTTACCAGCTTGTTATGAAAAGCTTTAAAATTTTGGGAAATTTCTTCCTTCTTTAAACTTTAAGGAAAAGCAGAGACTCCCAAAACTTATGTTTAAAATTCTGAATGTTTTAAGGAAGTTTTTTTTTTTTTGGGGGGGAGGATGGGGGGCTAAATTAAGATGAAAGGGGGTGGCTTTTACACAAATCGATATGAACCACCAGTTTATGTTTATATATATATTATTTTATTTATTATTATTATTACCAGTTTATGTTTATGTTTATATAAAATTCAAACCATACATGTGATACAAAGCGAAATAAATAAATAAAAAAATATCTAAAAGCTTAATTAGCAAAATGGGTCAATTAAATAACTAATACTAATTTATTTATTTATGTAACATAACGCACCGACGTGTGATGTTTTATTAAAAGAACATGTAAAAAAATAAATTCGTCAATTAAATAGTGATAACAATTTTTGATTAAGGAAATTTCACTTCTGAAAATCTCATAAGTTAACTTTCGAACTTTTTCAAATTGCAATCGAAAAATAAATATTGTCCTAAAAATGCTGTAAACCTTAATTTAATTACTTTCTTACCTTAAAAAAAATCACTGTAAACTACTTCAAACCTTTGTGCTTACAAAAATAAAAAAAATAAAAACTCTTCACTTTGACAGATTTAGTGGCTCCAGATTTAATACTTCTACCACCGCTATCGATCTGTTCGGCTTATCTGCCGAACTCATGATGAAAGAACAGACAGTCCACCACCCATCCCCACCCCCAGAAGAAAAACACGACAATGTTAGGTGCTGAGGCATCAATTGATTTACGGAGGGAAATTCTTCTCCAGAAGACTCATTTGTTTTACAAAGACACCCTCTCTTGATGCCCTCCCACGAGAATTGTAATTAATCATTTGATTTTGTTTTACTGCTCTTCTATTCTTTGTCTTAGAAAGAGTTTTTTTCTTCTTTCAGTAGTTTACTACAATGTCCTGGTATCTTATTTGGAAGAATTCTGTAGAAAAAATTAAATTAGAGGCTACCATTTTTCCATGGCGTTGAGTGATGTTTTTTCTCAGTTTTCTGCATAAACAACGCCTTGTAGAATGAGAAAAATACTTGAGGTATCGAGTTATTTTCTAAGATAAACTAGCATAGGAAGTAAATCTTGTAGGTAGATTTGTTTATTTTTTTTAATCTCTAGAGAAAAGGTTTTCTATTCGTATAAAAATGGCTGTATGTGTTTGCGTATGTTCCAAACTAATTTTAAAAATATAATGTTTAGAAGTCCTTTTTTTCCTCTGAATTTATTATATTTTATCTAAAATTTCGTAAATTTTTTTTTTTTATTTAATTAGATAATAAAACGCTTATTTTTTACACCATTAGATTTTTCACATCACTACAGGGTTCCAGATTTAAAAAACTAGCTGGTTACATTGATTAAATACTGCAAAAAGTGATGCTAACATACTAAAGATATATATAATATATATATATATATATATAATGTAGTTCTTGTGAAGGAAGGATCTTTTAATTCAATCAATTTATATTATTTAAGATGGGTTATTTCAAAACTCTGACGCTCGGTCATACATGTTTCATGTACGAATACTGGCATTGCCATGGATGTTTGTAGTGGTTCGGAATCTACTTTAAATAATAAATTCTTGTCTCATGTAACTGTAGAGCGTAACAAAGCCAACTCAGACTTCTACCTGCGGGTGCTCCATCATAACAGAAACTGCCCCCTTTTCCCTTCAACCAGGAATCCATAAGGTTTTGTGGGCTTGCTGTAGATATCTACCAAGTGGGATAAGAAACAACAACAGGTGTCAAGTAAAACCAAATCCACATCATCGTGTATTTAAAATGTCTTTTGTCAAAACTCGAGTATAACCATTTATTGTGGAATTCAAACCAGACGTGTTAAAAAGCAAAATAAATAAATAAATAATAATAACTAAAAGTTAGTTATTATCAATGAAATAACTATTACTTATTTTATTTATGTAACCTAACGCGCCTAAGTGTGTGGTCTCATTGCTAGAAATTTTTTAAAAACTAATGCATCAATTACGTATAACGTTTTTTTTTTTAAGAGATTTTACTTTAAAGGTCTCATTAGTTAACTTACGAAATTTTTCAAACTGAAAACAAAAAATAAATATTATTCTAAAAATGCTGCAAACCTAAATTTAATTACTTTCTTATCTTAATAAAAATCACTGTAAACTGCTTTAAAACTGTGCTTACAAAAAAAAAAAAAAAACTCTTCAAGGCAAGTAATCCAAAACTCTTCACTTTGACAGATTTAGTGGCTCCAGATTTAATACTTCTACCACCGCTATCGATCTCTTCGGCTTATCTGCCGAACTCATGATGAAAGAACAGACAGCCCTACCCCCTCACCCCCCACTCCTCAAAAGAAGAACACGACAATGCTGAGACATCAATTGATTTACGGAGGGAAATTCTTCTCCAGAAGACTCATTTGTTTTACAAAGACACCCTTTCTTGATACCCTCCCACGAGAATTGCAATTAATCATTTGATTTTGTTTCACTGTTCTGTTCTTTATCTTAGAAAGTGTTTTTCCTTCTTAAAACTATAATATGATAGTATAATATACTAGTGTGTTATTTGGATATATAATATACTAGTATGTTATTTGGAAGAACTCGGTAGAAAAAAGTAAATTAAAGACTAACATTTTTTCATGGCGTTGAGTGGTGTTGTCTTTTAGTTTTCTACATATTCAACGCCTTGTGGAATGATAAAAATACCTCAGGTACCCGAGTTATTTACTAAGATAAACTAGCATAGGACGTAATTCTTGTACGTAAATTTATTTTAAAAAAACTCTAGAGAAACTGCTTTTTATTTGTATAAAAATGGATGTTTGTATGTGCCTATGTTTCCGAATAGCTTAAAAGCTATAATACTAGAAATTAATTTTTTTTTCTTTGAATTTTTTATTTTTAAACTATTTATTTTTTGCATTTTAATTAAATAAATAATTCTTATTTTTCACTACCACTAGGTTACCCACTCGGTGACACTAGGTGTTACAGGGTGTCATATTTAAAAATTAATTAATTAAGTATTGTTCTATTAGTTAAATACTGATAAATATATATCTTCTTTTCATTAGCGCAACAGCCCCATGGATGGTCGTCTGCCTACTTTCAAATTTCGACACAGAAGATATTTTCTTTTTTTTACCTGGTTGTCCTCCCAATGCTCTACAGTCATATTATACTGGGATCTACTGTTTAAAGTGTATTCCGAACCACTACAGGTATCCATGGTACCGCCAGGAATAGAACCCAAAGCCTGTATCATCGAGCGCCAGAGCATTAGTCACTCGGCCATCAGGCCTCGTAATTCCTACTTAGTTCCATAAAAAAATAACAAAGAATCGAATTTACAAGAGAATTTTTAAACAACAATGGATTCAAGCTGCAATAGTATTCGATATAACTACCACAGTTTAGAATTTATGTTATTTCTGCTTGTTGAAAGACTAAAACTCCTTCAGTGAGTCATAGTATTTGTTTTATATATATAAAAAAATTTATACTATCTCTGATTCATTAGCAGTTTTCAAAAAATAAAATAATAAATTATTATCATAAAAACATATGTTATAAGTTATCTATTTAAGCAGTTGTATTTTTATATGAACAACAGATTATTTTTTCCGGATAAGACAACTTTAAATTGTTGACATCCGTTGCAACACGTACCTTAAAATATTTGTCGAGTAAATCCTATTAAAAATCTCAGCAGATACAGAAAATGTCTTCTTTTAGCGGCATTGAAGTTTAGATTATTTTTATGTGAATAAGAGATTATTTTTCCTAGATTAGACAACTTTAAATTGTTGACATCCGTTGTAACACGCACCTTAAAATATTTGTGGAGTAAATCATATTAAAAATCTCAGCAGATACAGAAAATATTTTCTTTTAGCGGCATTGAAGTTTAGTTTATTGCAACAAAAAAAGAAGTTTTCCGTTTTTTTGCTTAGTCTTCGCATTTCCGCTTTAGTATGCACTTCAAAATTCTTTACGAGTAGATATAAAAGATATGCTGAGGATAGAGTCAGTGTTTCTTATTTTTCCAAATAAAAGTGCGTGGTATTTCTCCTGGTATTGAAAAGGTTGCAGTTGATTTTTTCGGTGCTAGAATCAGGGCATGCATACAGTATTTTGGAAAAAACTGAGAATCAGTTTTGGGTTAAAAGATGAGCAGTTTTTTTTAACATTTACTATCTATTAATTAATAATTTAAAAGTGAGTTAATAATTTTGAAATTTTCACTGTGGTTTCATCATTTATTTCAATAATTGAATAAAAGGTAAAAGTGCGGTATGAAATCATTTTAGATATATTTTTTAATATTAATATATTTTACAAACATATTTGATTATTATATTTGGTGTCAGCCTTAAAAAAATTACTGGCTTTATTGGTTAAGCTAATGTGAAATAAATAAAAGTAAATTTTTTACAATATTAATATTATATATTTTTTTCCAAACTGACATTATTGTGTTCTTAAAAATAAATGCTTACAGATTTAAGATGTTATTGAGAATTCTTGGATAAAAACGATTGCATATTTAACCAAATTATGGTATTTAAGGTGAGTTATTTAAAATCTCAAACCTTTAATTCTGCACGTATATTTTTTCTTAAATATTTTGTAATTAAAAAATATCTGGATTAAAATATATATAATTAAATTCAATTTATATATATGCGTGTGTATGTAAACTGGTGGTCTTTAAAGATTTGGAGACTTGAATAGGCTACCTACCTATTTTGATTTACTGGCAGAAAAGGCTTCCCTAAAAATTTCAGCTTTTAAAAATAAGTTTTATGTGTCTCTACTCAGTTTTAAGGTTTGAAGAAACAAAAAACGTTTCACATCAAGCTGGTAAACACATAAATAACAGTCCATAACAACTACTAAATATAGGATTGTAACTGCCATAGATTTCCATGTTGTGTGGGAAAAAACTTGGAAACTTCTATCAGGAACCTAATTATCGATAAAAGACTTTTATACACATACTATCAAAACTACCATCAAGTTTCCTCGTTTTTAAACGCAGTGATTGCAAAGAAGAAACACTGCGTGTTCGAATTAAAGTCTCCCTCCACACTAATTATTCAGAATCCAAATTAAACTTTAGGTCCCAGTCTATTTAGCCTAAAATGTGCACAAATGGACCATAGAAAGACAAACCAAACTAAACTAAACAAACTACACGCTAATTAAGATATATATATATATATATCTTAATTAGCGTGTAGTTTGTTTTAGTTTAGTTTAGTATATATATAGCGATATATATAGCGAATTGTATATATATATATATATACAATTCTCTATATATGATACCACTACGTCCAGGACATTAGTAAGCCACGAGTAAGGCAAGACTATAAAAATTATTATATTGGGGAATTATAGTATACAGTATATTAGAATATACATTTTATCTATACATATATATACACTACGTAAAAAAAGTAGAAGGACACTTGATTTTGTAACAATAACCGAAAAATAATTTATTTTAACTAAAATTTTTTATTGGAAACATTTTACAAATATTTTAAAAATACAATTTTAGCATCAGAATTATGATATTCAAACATAAAATATTAATGGCAACAAAAATTGTTTCTCTTTTTTGAAACTTTGTAAAAAAAGTAGAAGGACAGCATTATAATGAATGAAAAAATAGTGATTTTAATAAGGAATGTTACCATTGGCATTTATAACTTCAAATATTATGTTTGGAAGTGAATTGTATAGAGATTGAACTTCTGATTGACAAAAATTGTCCCACGAGTCATTCAATGCTTCTCGAAGCTGAGTTAGCAAATCAAATTACCTTCCATCAGCATAAAACTCGACGAACTAGCATTGCCCAGAGGTTTTCCACTATATTAAGGTCAGGACTTTTGGCTGGCCATGGTAAAACATCCACATTATTTGTTAGGAACCAATTTTTGACTCCAGTCGAGGCGTGAATGGAAGCTCCGTCTTGCTGAAACATCCACTCTTCACCCCCCAAGTCAGAGCCATAAGGAAGAAGCTCGGAATTCAGCCCTTGAATGTAGTCTGTATGTTTTTGCCTACCATTTAAGAAAACCAGACTTGTCCTTCCTCCTTATCCAACAGCCAACCAAACCATTAAACTCCCTCCTCCCATTTGTCGAGTTGAATAGTATTCGTCTTCATTCCCCCGACAATGCCAGTAGTGTTAATATCGTCTGGACCGTCTAAGTTAAATTTCTTTTCATCGGAAAATATCACAGAAGTCCATTCTATAGTCCAAGACATGTGCTCCTTAGCCCATGCTAAACGGTTATCAATGTGAGCTTGTGTCCACTTAGGATGATGTTTCCGTTTTTTGAAAATGAATTTTTTAGATCTTTTAATATAGTTGTAAACTGTTTGTTTCATCACATGATTAAGTCCTGCTTGATTTCTTGCCTTTGAAACACTTCCTTTGTTCTTCTTAAGCACACGAACACGTTTTCTTTCATCACGTGGTGTTAATTTTTTTGGTCTACCAGTCTTCTTTTTCTTTCCATTTTTATAAGGATTTCTGATAAAGTTTGAAACTGTATTGGGGCTCACCTGCAACAATCGAGCAATCTCTCTGACACCTTTACCATCATTTTGATATGCGGAAATTTGGCCTTTTTGAAAATCGTTCAAAGGTATTCCTTTAGGCATTTCTGAGAACGGAGAAACAGCGTAACTTTTAAACAAATTAGATTTTTTTGACAGAAAAGGATAAAACAAAGAACAAAATCACTATTTAACTAAAGAACAACTCACTAAATTAAATATATTAGCAAGTGTCCTTCTACTTTTTTTACGCATCGGAAATTACATATACTAATTTTATTATAAATATTAGTCGTAGATGTTTAATATTTGCCTAAAATGAAAAAAAGGGTAATTAAACTAAATCTGCATAAATATCTGGTAGTTAGGAGAAAATAAGTGATATTAATTGGCAAAAAAACACTGTCCTTCTATTTTTTTTACGCAGTGTATATTAGCATCTATTTTAGCATTATTTAACTAATGCAATCAGCAAGTTTTTAAATCTGATAACTTTGATTTTTTTAATCAAGAAAATCTTGTGACAGTGAAAAGAACATTTTTTTTTATTTACTTAAAATTTAATTTTTTTTTACATAATTCTGGACAAAAATTATACACTTAGAAGAGAAAAGAATGATTTTGGAACATACGCAAATACATACAACCATTTTTATATCAATAAACATTATCTCTAGAATTTTTTAAAAAATAAGTTCATCTACAAGAATTACTTTCTATGATAGTTTATTTTAGTAAATAACTCGAAGTACATCACAGGGAAGAAAACAGCACTCAACGCCATGGAAAAATGTTACCCTTTAATTTACTTTTTTTAACCCAGCTCTTCCAGATAAGATACCAGGACATTGTAAACTTACTGAAAGAAGAAAAAACTCTTTCTAAGATAAAGAATAGAAGAGCAGTAAAACAAAATCAAATGATCAATTACAGTTCTCATGGGAGCGCATCAAAAAAGGGTGTCTTTGTAAAACAAATGAGTCCTCTGGAGAAGAATTTCCCTCCGTAAATCAATTGATGCCTCAGCACCCGACATTGTCGTGTTTTTCTTCTGGGGGTGGGGGTGGTCGGTCTGTCTGTTCTTTCATCATGAGTTCGGCAGATAAGCCGAAGAGATCGATAACTGTGGTAGAAGTAGTAAATCTGGAGCCACTAAATCTGTCAAAGTGAAGAGTTTTAGATTACTTGCCTTGAAGATTTTTATTTTTTATTTTTTTGTAAGCATAAAGTTTTGAAGTAGTTTGCGGTGATTTTTATTGAGATAAGAAAGTAATTAAATTTAGGTTTACAGTGTATTTGGTATGATATTTGTTATTTATTTTCGGTTTGAAATATTTTGTAAATTAACTAATGATATCTTTAAAGTAAAATTTTCTTAATCAAAAAATTTCATCCGTATTTAATAGATGAATTAAATTTTTTTATAAGTTCTGGCAATAAAACCAATCAATTCGGGGCTTCAGTAACATAAATAAATAAATTAGTATTAGTTATTTAATTGAAACCTTTTTCTAATTAAGCTTTTAGTTACTTTTATATATTTATTTATTTTGCTTTGTAACACGTGTTTAGCTTGAATTTTATAATAAATTATCATACTCGAGTTTTGATAAACGGTGTTTTAAATACAAGAAGAACTTGGTTTGGCTTTAGTTAACACCTGTTGTTGTTTCTTATCCCACTTAGTAGACATCCAGACCAAGCCCACAAACCCGTATGCACTCATGGTTGAAAGGAAACGGGAGCATCTTCTGTTGTGATGGAGAACCCGTAGGTAGAAATATGATTTGGCTCCGTGACGCTCTACAGTCAAATGAGACCAGGACTACGGTTTAAAGTGTATTACGAACCACTGCAAACATTCATGTCACCGCCGTGATTCGAACCAGAAAACTGTGGCACCCAGCGTCAGAGTTTTTAAGAAACCCATCTTAAATAATATAAATTGACTGAATTAAAAGATCATTCCTACACAATAACTATATAATACATACATACACTCAAGAGCCAAAACATTATGACCACCTGTCAATAACGAGTTGGCCCACCTTTGGCGCGCAACACAGCTTTAACCCACCGTGGCATGGATTAATACCACCACTTAATACCAGTTAAATGCCACTTCCACATGATCACGTGCCTTCCACGTCATCCAGGCGAGTTAATTGCAAAATGTAGGGGTGGTCATAATGTTTTGGCTCTTGAGTGTATATCTTTAATATGTTATGTTATGTTACATTTTCACATGTTTTATATGTTTACCAAGTTGGATAAGAAACAACAACAGCATATGTTACCATCTATTTTTAGCAGTATTTAACTATTGGAGCCAGTTAGTTTTTAAAATTGACACCTTCTAGAGACGTAAAACCTTAGTGGCAGTGAAAAATATATATTTTTTATTTAATTAAAATATTTTAAAAATTACGAAATTATGGATAAAAATAATAAATTCGCCGGAAAACACTGAACTTCTAAGTATTTCAGTTTTTACATTATTTTGGTACATACGCACGTGTATACAACCATTTTTATACCAATAGAAAACAATTTCTCTAAAGAGTTTTTTAAATAAAATCTGCATAAAAGAATTACTTCCTATGCCAGTTTATCTTAGTAAATAAGTCAAGCACCTGAAGTATTTTTCTCATTCTACAAGGCGTTGATTATGAAGAAACTAAAAGAAAGCTTCACTCAACGCCATGGAAAAATATTAACCTTCAATTTACTTTTTTAACAGAGTACTTCCAAATAAGAAACTATGACATTGTAAATACTGAAAGAAGAAAAAACTCTTTCTAAGATAAAGAACAGAAGAGCAGTAAAACAAAATCAAATGATCAATTACAATTCTCGTGGGAGAGCATCAAGAGTCTTTGTAAAACAAATGAGTCTTCTAGAGAAGAATTTCCCTCCGTAAATCAGTTGATGCCTCAGCACCTAACATTGTCGGGTTCTTCTTCTGGGGGTGGGGGAAGGGGGGGTCTGTCTGTTCTTTCATCATGAGTTCGGCAGATAAGCCGAAGAGATCGATAACTGTGGTAGAAGTAGTAAATCTGGAGCCACTAATTCTGTCAAAGTGAAGAGTTTTGGATTACTTGCCTTGAAGATTTTTTTTTTATTTTTGTAAGCACACAGTTTTAAAGTAGTTTGCAGTGATTTTTATTGAGATAAGAAAGTAATTAAATTTAGTTTTACAGCGTATTCAGCGTAATATTTATTTTTCGTTTTCAATTTGAAAATGAGGTTAATTAATGAGATCTTTAAAGTAAAATTTTCTTAATCAAAAAATGTCATTAATATTTAATTGTTGAATTCAATTTTTTTTAAGTTCTCTCAATAAAACCATACACTTCCGTGCCTTAGGTTACATAAATAAATAAATTAGTATCAGTTATTTAATTGAACCCTTTTGCTAATTAAGTTTTTATTTATTGATATTTATTTATTCACTTTTTTGTAACATCTGGTTTGAATTCTACTATAAATTATTATAATCGAGTTTTAATAAACGACGTTTCAAATGCACGATGAAATGGATTTGGCTTTACTTGAGACCTGTTTTTGTTTCTTATCCCACTTTGGTAGACATCTAGACCCAGTCCACGAACCCGTATGGACTCCTGGTTGAAGGGGAAAAGGGACAGTTTCTGTTGTGTTGGAGCACTCGTAGATAGAAGACTGTTTTGGCTCCGTGACGCTCTACAGTCATATGAGATCAGAATCTACTGTTTAAAGTGGCTTCCGAACCACTACAAACATCCATGGCACCATCGTGATTGGTACCCGAAGCCTGTCGCACCGAACGTCAGAGTTTATAATAACTTATCTTTAAAAATATAAATTGACAGAATTGAAATGTTAATCCTACCCAAGAACTGTATATAAATATATATATAAGTTAGCCTCTATTTTTGACAGTATTTAACAAATCGAAACAACTAGTTTTTAATTACCCTGTGGTGATGCAAAAAAATCTAATGGAGTAAAAATTAATTCTTTTTCTATTTAATTAAAATATACAATTTTTTTTCGAAATTTTGGATAAAAAATTAAAACTTTAGCGGCATAAAAATCTGAATTTCTAAGTGTTATATTTTAAAAATTATTTTGGAACATACGCAAATACATACAACAATTTTTTTACCTATAGAAAACACTTTCTCTAGATATTTTTTAAATAAATTTACAAGCAATAATTACTTCCTACACTAGTTTATCTTATTAAATAACACGAGTACCTCAAGTATTTTTCTCAGTCTACAAGGCGTTGATTGTGTATAAAACTAAAAGAAAACATCACTCAACTCCATGGAAAACTGCTTAGCCTCTAATTTATCTTTTTTACCGAGTTCACCCAAATAAGATACCAGGACATTGTAAACTACTGAAAGAAGAAAAAACACTTTCTAAGATAAAGAATGGAAGAACAGTAAAACAAAATCAAATGATTAATTGCAATTCTCATGGGAGGGAATTAAGAAAGGGTGTCTTTGTAAAACAAATGAGTCTTCTGGAGAAGAATTTCCCTCCATAAATCAGTTGATGCCCCAGCACCTAACATTGTCATGTTCTTCTTCTGGGGGTGGGGGGGGGTCTGTCTGTTCTTTCATCATGAGTTCGGCAGATAAACCGAAGAGAATCGATAGCTGTGGTAAAAGTATTAAATCTGTCAAAGTGAAGAGTTTTGGATTACTTGCCTTGAAGAGTTGTCTTTTATTTTTTATTTTTGTAAGCGCAAAGTTTTGAAGTAGTTTGCAGTGATTTTTATTAAGATAAGAAAGTAGATTAATTTAGGTTTACAGTGTGTTTAGGTTGATATTTGTTTTTCGTGTACGGTTTGAAAAATTTCGCAAGTTAACTAACGAGATCCTGAATGTAAAATGTCCTTAATCAAAAAATGCCATCAGTATTAAATTGATGAATTTAATTTTTTTATAAGTTCTCTCAATAAAACCACACATTTCGACGCGTTATGTTACATAAATAAATAAATTAGTATTAGTTATTTAATTGAAACTTTATGCTAATTACGTGTTTAGATATACTCGAGTTTTGATAAACGATGTTTAAATACACAAAGAAGTGGATTTCTCTTTACTTGACTCCTGTTGCTTCTTATCCCACTTGATAGACAACTAGTCGAAGCCCACGAACCCGCATGGACTTACGGTTGAAGTAAAAGGATGGCAGCTCCTATTATGATGGAGCACTACTAGGTAGAGTCTGATTTGTCTCCATGACGCTCTAAAACAATATGAGACCAGGACCTACGGTTTAAAGAAGTTTCCAAACCACTACAAACATCCATAGCATCTCCTGTGGCACCGAGAGAGAGAGTTTTGAAATAACCCATCTTAAATAATATAAGTTGACTGCATAAAACCAACATTCTTACCCAAGAACTATAGATATATTTAAAACGCTAGCATCTGTTTTTAGAAGTATTTTACCAATGGAACCAGGTAGTTTTTAAATCTGCAACCTTGTAATGATGTGAAAAATATAATGGAATTTTTTTAACTTAATTAATATATAAAAAAAAATTTCAAGTTTTTGGATAAAAAATAATAAATTCAGAGGGAAAAAAGGAACTTCCAACAAATATATTTTTTAGGATTGTTTTGGAATATAGGAACCTACCTAAAATCATTTTTACACCAATAGAAAATTCATACCAATTTTCTCTCGATTTTTTTAAATAAAATTTTCGTGCAAGAACTATTTCCTATGATAGTTTATCTGTAAATAACTCGAGCACCTCAAATATTTTTTTCATTTTAGAAGGCGTTGATTATGTAGAAAACTAAAAGAAAACATCACTCAACGCCAGGGGAAAATGTTAGCCTCTAATTTACTTTTGTTCTACAAGAAAAAAACTCTTTCTAAGATAAAGAATAGAAGAGCAGTAAAACAAAATCAAATGATTAATTGCAATTCCCATGGCAGGGCATCAAGAAAGGGTGTCTTTGTAAAACAAATGAGACTTCTAGAGAAGAATTTCCCTCCGTAAATCAATTGATGCCTCAGCACCTGACATTGTCGTGTTTTTCATCTGGGGGTGGGGGTGGTGGGTCTGTCTGTTCTTCCATCATGAGTTCGGCAGAAGATGATTCGGTGGAAGTATTAAATCTGGAGTCACTAAATCTGTCAAAGTGAAGAGTTTTGGTTTACTGGAAGTACAAAGTCTTTTTGTAAGTACGAAGTTTTTTTGTAAGTACAAAGTTTTGAAGTAGTTTGCAGTGATTTTTATTAAGGTAAGAAAGTAATTAAATTTAGGTTCACAGCCTATTTTGGATAATATTTGTTTTTTATATTTCGTTTGAAAAATTTTCAAAGTTAACTAAGGGCATATTTTAACTAAAATTTCCTTAATCAGAAAATATCATCTCTATTAATTCGATGACTTTAATTTTTTAGAAGTTTTCTTAATGAAACCATACTGTTAAGTTAAATGAATAAATAGATTAGTATTAGTTATTTAATTGAACTTTTTTGCTAATTAAGTACTTAGTTATTTTTACTTATTTATACTTTACAACATATTTGGTTTGAATTATGCTATAATTGAAACTGTAATGTCTCGGCCTATACTAGACATATAACGGCTTTAAGATGAGGGTTACTTTCAGTTTCATGGGAAGACTTTAATTTTTATTTACAAGCATTATACATACATACATACACTCACACATACACACACACATACACGCACACATACACACACACATACATACATATATATATTCTATTTATTACAAATTTTTAATTACAAAAAAAAATGAAAACTGGCGACATAATTTTGATTCACAAGTGCAGTTCACTCCAAAGTCAGAGATTTTCAGAGTTCTAGAGTCTACGTTAATAAAATGCGGATGCAGTTAATATGCCCTCATGCAGCATTCTGTATAACACTGAATCTGCTGATTATCTTTTACTTTTGTGGCGAATGACTTCAAATCAAAATGTCCAGCATTAGGAAACATTGCTTCTGTATATTAACTGTGAATTATTTTGTTAGAGATGAAATATCAACTAGAATTTATGACTATTTTGCATTTTAATAAGTAGTGAGCATTGTGTAAGTAAAAGGTTAAAACCAATTATTGTAATTGTTATTCTTTAATAAACCGAATTTTGTTAATAAAAACATTTTATTAAAATGATGATAAAAATTCGATAATAAGTCATCATAAGTCATTTTCGATAATAAGTCAAAAATATTTTATGCATTTTACTTATTTGTACAGTAAGCAATTACGTCATTTCATTTGTGCTTTTAGGGAAAATACTTTACTTTTCCCAAATTTTTATTTCAGAAAGTCGGAATTAGCATTAAAATTGCATTTGATTTCCTCAAACAAAGTTCAAGGCGGTGAAAGTCTCCTATGTTCTTTAAAAGTCTAGTTATTAAAGAACCTTTAAATAGAAAGTTAACAAAAGAATTTTGTGTGCGTGTTATTAAACTGTTGGTTGAATTTTAACTTGTTGTTCTAGACTTTTCCTGAGGGACTTGCTTGTTCTAGATTACTTTTCTTAAGTGAAGATTTAATTAGTGTGATCCTGTTGAAGCAATTTCAATTCATTAACATAAATCTGAAGCTATGACGTACTAGATTCTAAATCCTTTTAACTGTCTCACATGCTAAATATTTTGTTTAAGCCAAACTCCTCATAGGACAAGTTTCTACGGCAAGAATTTGCTCCATGTTTTAGACACGAGAAAATATCCTATAAAAACGTATCTTTTTTATAAGAATTTACAATTTAATAAGTTGTATTCTTATTTGGATGAAAATTTATTGGTGTGTATTATAACAACTACGGAAAGTTTATATCTAATATTAATATTTCGTTATTATTATGCAAAATATTTTCTTGCGAAATAATTTGCAGTCATCCACAATGTGTGTCTGCAACAAATCTCACTAAATACAAATCATAGATTTTTCATTGTTTTAACTGCAGTTTTTATAGCAATAACAAAAAAAACCCATTTAATATTACTACTTTTGATCAAATATTCTGTCAATTTTTTGGCTTGTCATTTAAGGTCATTTTGTGCACACTTTGGACTAATTTAGACCGGGACCTACAGTTTAATGTGGATTCCGAACCACTCACAAACATCGACGCCACCGTCAGGATTTGAACATGAAGCCCGTGGTAACAAAGGCCAGCGCTAGCCAATTGGCCATCCGGCCGCATTATTCTGTTAGAGATTAAATATAAACTAGAATTTATGACCATTTTGTATTGTAAAAAGTTAAAACGAATTATTTTAACTGTTATTTTGAATCTATTGAATTTTGATAACATAAATATTTAATTAAATGAAGATAAAAAGTTTGTCGAAAGTTTGTAAAAGTTTGAGCCATTTTTTAGTTTGTCGCTCTACGGTCATTTTTTGCACACTTTAGGCTAATTAGACCTTCACCTATTGTTTAATGTGGGGATTCCGAATCTCTGACAAACATCTATGCCACTATCAGGATTCGAATATGAAACCTGTGGCACCAACGGCCAGAGCGCTAGCCAATTGGGCATCAGGCCGCTACGACTAAGAGGAGGAAATCGGAAATACTTCGGGTTTTCTTAAAAAGCTGCCATAACAAAATGTGGATGCAGTGTAATGTTAATTTTCCTCATGGTATATCCTGCGTAACGCTGCATCTACTGTATATATATATACCAATTTTGTGGCAAATGGCTTCAAATCAAAATGTTCAGCATTTGGAAATTTGTTTCTGTATATTAAAGGTGTATTATTTTGTTAGAGATTCAATATAAATTAGAATTTATGACTAGTTTGGATTTTAATAAATAGTGAAGTAAAAGATTAAAACCAACTATTATAATTGTTATTCTTTAATCGATTGAATTTTGATAATATAAATATTTAATTAAATGAAGTTAAAAATATGTTCTTTCCCTTTTTGAAAATATATCAAAGATATTTTATGTGTGTGACTTATTTGCACAGTAAGCAATTACGTCATTTCATTTGTGCTTTTAGGGAAAATTCGTTACTTTATATTTCAGAAAGTCAAAATTAGCATTAAAATTGCATTTGATTTTTCAAACAAAGTTCAAGTCGGTGAAAAGTCACCTCTTTTGTTCTTTAGAAGTCTAGTTTGTCAGTTATTAAAGAATCTTTAAATAGAAAGTTAACAAGAGAATTTTGCATGTGAGTTATTAACTGTTGGTTGAATTTTAACTTGCTGTTCTAGACTTTCTCTGAGGGACTTGCTTGTTCTAGATTACTTTTCTTAAGTAAAGATTTAATTAGGGTAATCCTGTTGAAGCAATTGCAATTCATTAACATAAATATGAAGCTGTGACTTACTCGTAGTAGGGTCTGAATCCTTTTAACTATCTTACGTACTTAATATTTTATTTACAGCCAAATTACACATACAAATTTTTACGGTAAGAATTTGCTCCAAATTGTTTGAGAAATATCCTATAAAATAAAAAATAAAAAATATCCTATAAAAATGTAGCATTTTTACACGAATTAACAATTTAACTAATTAACAAGAATTAACAATTTTTAATTAACAGTTGTATTCGTATTTAGACGAAAACGTATTGGTGTGTAATATAACAACTTTTAAAAAATTTCATATAATATTAATATTTCGTTATTATTATGCATATTATTTTCTTGTGAAATAATTTAAAGCCGTCCACAACGCGTGTCTGTAACAAATCTCATTAAATACAAAAAGGCAGATTTTACATTATTTTAACGTTTTTATGACAGTAACCAAAATAACATGTAATATTAATACTTTTGATGATAATTCTTCTTTTGATGAATCATTTATCTTAATTAAAGTAATTATTATTTCCCTTTTATGAGCCTGCATACAATGTAAACTTTTTCTTTCGTTACAATGTATACAAGAATTTTCCGTTCATTATTAGATTATACAGACAACAGAATGCATGATACAGAAATCAAATGCCGTGATTAGCTTGTAATCATTTCTCTCTCTCTCTCTCACATGTATGTATGTATGTATGTATGCATGTATACATATATATACATATGTATATAAATTTTACAGTATTAATTTTAAATTTACTTTCCAAATTAACACTATTATATTTAAAAAAATTGGGCCTGATGGCCGAATGGCTAGCTCTCTGGCGTCCGGTAAAAAAGGTATCGGGTTCAAATCCCGGCTTTGCCCATGGGTGTTGTAGTGGTTCGGAATCCACTATAAGCTGTAGGTCCCGGTCCTAATAGGAGCGTTGCGGGGGCATCGTTACTCCGCGTCCGTGGCTTACCATCAAGTTACACGCGCCCCCTGGGTAATGCAAAGGGAGTAACGTCTGGTGCTGCACTTGCCTTAATCCATCCAAGACGTCCATGTCTGTTTGCCAGCTGTATTAGAAAAAAAAATATATTTAAAAAATGAATGCTAACAAATTAAAGGTGATATAATCATTGGGAATTCTTTGATAATAATGATTTCTTTTATTAAACCAATTATATTATTGAAAACATATTATTTAAAATCTCAAGCTATAAAGCTTCACAGATACTTTTCGTAGTAAAATTTACCAAAACATGTTTTTTATTTTCTCTAATAGGGCATCCCTTGGACAAACTTAAGACATCCCTTGGTTGCTCATTGTACATCCAAATAATACTTGTTTTGTCATGCCATATATTAGCAACTAACTAACAACAGCTGTAATGGGCTGCTCAATTCCTCAAATAAGTACAAAGTTTCACTCACCACTTAGTACAAGAGTCACCATCTTTTTATGAATTTATTAATAAGTTTCATATAAAAATATAAACATACATTTTCTTCAAGTAATAAAAATTACAAAAAAAATATCTACATACTCAAAACATTCTTATAATATACTTTTTTTTTAAATATCTAAAAATTTAATTAAAGTATTCATCATCATCAATGGCGCAACAACCCCATGGTGGACCAAAGCCGTCTGCCTACCGGCAGATTTCAAAACAGGGGATGCTTTCTTTTTACGGGGTAGGGTTGTCAGCCCTACGCCCAACGCTCTACGGTCATATGAGGCCGGACCTACGTTTTAAAGTGGATTCCGAACCACTACAAACATCCATGGCACCGTCGGCACTCGAACCCGAAAACTGTGGCACCGAGTGCCAGAACACTAGTCACTCGGCCGTCAGGTCCCTAATTGAAATATTGCTAGACATTTTTATTATTCCTAAATTTTTAATTTTCTTTTGCATATTAACAGAAAATAAATCTCTTTTTAATAACACCGTCAAACTGTTAAACGCAATTAAACAAAGGGCTAAACCCATCTTCGACATTGCCAGAAAAGAATTTTATTAAAACAGAATAATTACCCATTTTGCAGGCTAAACGAAGTTTCTAATGCCGGATTTAAGCACCAAAAGAAACAGCTCTTTGAAACACTAACAATACTCTTGGGTATTTTAAGGAAAGTAAGTCAAATTCAGTCGAAAGGTCGTCTTTAATTTAAACTCTTATCTTAACTCACTAGCATTTGCAGAAAATAATTTATTTAATAGAGATTCATGAAATGGGAGTGAAATAAAATTACAGAACGCATTGAAAACAAGAGTTTTGAGGAATTTTTTTTTAGAAAACAGAAGATTGTATTTAATGAAGAAAAAGTAATTTACGAAAACGGAAAATGACCACATCCTCTTAGAGTTTTATCTCATTGTATTAGAAACATTTCTCTGCTTTCTCTTATCTAAAATGTTCTAGAAATTTAATTATTATTTTAAGTGGGATTGGAGTGAAATAGAGAGCTGTTTTAATGTCATTTAATTAAAGATTTATATGAGAATTAAATTGAATGTGAACAACCTAAAATCATTAGATGAAAATTCTCAAATTAATATCTAATTTTACTCACAACTTAGTATGAGAAATACTTAGTACAAAAAATTCTGTGACTCTAAGGTGTCACAGAATTTTTTAATATGTTTTATATAAAAACATAAATCGTCATCGTAATGATAATCAAAACAAATGTCTACATATTCAAACCATTATAACAATAATTTTTTTTTTCAAAATATCTAATAATTTAATTGAAATAGAAATTTTTATTATACCTAAATTTTTAATTTTCTTTTGCACGTTAGCTCAAAATAAATCTACTTTAAATTTCACCATCAAATTATTAAATGCAATTAAACAAAAGACTAAACCCATCTTCGACTACTCCATAAAAGAGTTTCATTAAAACAGAATAATTACTTCATTTTGCAGGCTAAACGAAGTTTCTAATGCCGGATTTAAGCATCGAAAGAAACAGCTCTTTGAAACACTAACAATACTCGTGGGTATTTTAAGGAAAGTAAGTCAAATTAAGTCGAAAGGTCGTCTTTAATTGAAACACTTATCTTAACTCCCTAGCACTTGGAGGAAAGAATTTATTTAATAGAGATTCATGAAATGGGATTGAAATAAAATTGCAGAACGCATTGAAAACGAGATTTTTGAAGAATTTTTTTAGAAAACAGGAGATTTTATTTAATGAAGAAAAGGTAATTTACGAAAACGGAAAATGACCACATCATCTAAGAATTTTATCTCATTGTATTAGAAACATTTCTCTCTTAAATGTTCTTGAAATTTAATTATTATTTTAATTGGGGTTGGAGCGAAATAGCCAGCTGTTTTAATGTCATTTAATTAAAGTTTTATACGTGTATAATTAAATTTTATTCCAGTAACAGAGAAATCGGGAGATGAAAGTTCTGTATAAGTGATGCATTATTCGTTAATATGTATATAATGATGATGATAATAATAATAATTATTTGATGTCTTCTTATTGACTTAATTAATTGAATTTTATTTACTATTTATAATTACTATATAGCAAAAAAATCATTACAAAAAAAAATTGATTCCTGAAAAAGCTATACTATGATAAATTAAAATTACAACACATTAAACTGCATATGTGAAATGTTGAACAGTACAAGTACATAGATACATTAGTTTTTTTAAATTAATTCGAGGACTGGGTCGTATTGACCATGTCCCTGTGAGCAGCCCAAAGTGGGCTGTACAGACGAACGCTGTTACTCAATAAGTACAACCCAGGAGGCACGTGTAGCCTGAAGATATGCTACAGACGCGATTAACAGACAAACAGTGTTGTGGGTAGTTATATTACATGCAATTAGTACTTTGCACTAATGAGAACAACTTGTCACTCAAATCTGACAGCATAAATACTCGGTAGCATGCATAATGAGACTCATAAAATTAGCGAATGTCTGTGCAACTACAGATTGAATATGGACTAGACCATGAGTTGTTCCAACGTGATGGGTGATCGACCATGAGCTGAAAAGGTCTACTTCAATGGTAGACATTTTTTCAATAGTACTCCAATGGTAGATGAATGAGGGAAAGTGACCCTTCCCCCTCTTGAGTCTCATAAAGGGATCTTTATGGGGAAGAAAAGTGAAATTTCTACGACGAGTAGACCAGAAGTGTTGTTTTCTGTTTTTCTCTGAAGTGACTGAATAGGCTGGAGTTTCCGCCTGTTTGTGAAAGTGAACCCATTGTGGTTTCGTGTATCACGCCGTGTATTAATTAATATCTGCCACAGACCAGGCAATTAAATTCGACGTCGACCTCGAGAACTCCCATAATCTTGAAAGGGTACCACTTCTTGAAGCCGCTGTAGGTCTAAAATAAGCCGAGTCGTTGTAAAGAAGACGACATCATCACCATCAAACTCATCATTAATTACATCAATAGTCAATCGAAGAGAACAATAAATATCTCAAATAGTACCATAAAATTCAATATAGTCGAGAAAAGGGAAAGAAAAAATTTATTCAATACACTTATTCCAGAATAAGGAATAAAGTCTAGATGTGTAAAAAATTTCAACGTATTACAGAATTTAGACATATTTCGAATAGACATGAGATGAATAACAATTCAGAATTCGGTATTCCCCCTTATTTCTTCACAAAATTCCTAGTATCACACATCTTTGATGGACTACCCTAGAATATTTAATCCAAAAATACATTTTTCGTCTATCTCGTATGAGCTGGTGAAATACATAACTCCTTTTCCAACCCACAATTTCTGGCATCGACTGCTTCCATTTGGCGCTTCATTTTTCGAACACCCCCCCCCCATTTTCTTTAAAATCCCCATCTATTTTTAGAATGATAGCAGTGATCCCTGATTGGGTCCATGCGTGGGAAGACGATGTCGGAGAAACAAACATAAAAGCTTTATTTGGTGAGAGTTCGTATTTGGGTTTAAGTAAATTATGTGGGCGTTTGTTAAAAAAAGTGTAAAATGTTTCTTCTTTTAATTTGGCCTTGGCATTTTGAAAGATCATTATTCACTTAAACAAAGTAAATTATATTTAAATATGCATATTATTATAATTTGCTTTAAAAAGAGACCTTTTATAAATGCAATCAATTGTAAAAAAATTACAAAATTACAACTTTTCTTCCACCAGAAGAGATATCTGTTGCAGTGAATAGTTATTTTGTAACAGTGGATATTAAATATTAATCTGATGATGTAATATTGCTATAATTAGCAACTGATCTTTGAGGATTTTTAATTTCGTAATTATCAATTCTTAATTGGCTTTTTAATACGGAATGATTTTTTTTACATCATTTAGCACTAAAAACTTAAGTGTAAATGATGTATTATATTGGCATGGAAAATAACGCACTTGGAAACACGGCATGATATATTTGTCTTGACCTCTGCTTTATTTATCTTGAAATTTTGACAACACTTTTCAACACCGTAGAAAACCCTGAATTTCTTCGATTTAAGAAATATTAATGAAACCAATAGGCTGTCATATCAGGTTGAAATTATATTTGATTTTGACACTAATGGGTACGACATTATCAACATCGTTATCATCGTACCCATCATTAATTTTATCAATAGTCAAACGAAATGAGAAATAAATATGTTGTATAAAAGTTGTATCATAAAATTCAATATAGTTGAGAAAAGTTAAAAGAAAAAAAATTATTCAATATACTTATTCCAGAATAAGAAATAAAGCCTGGAAGTGTAAAACATTTCAAACGTATTACAGAATTTAGAAATATTTCCAAAAGACATGAGATGAATAACAATTCAGTATTCGGTACCCCCATATTTCTTCACAAAATTCCTAGTATCATACATTTTTGATGGACTACCCCAGAATATTTAATCTCGCAATGCATTTTTCGTCCATCTCGTATGACGAATAGCCTTAAGCTGGAGAAATACTTAACTTCTTTTCCCCACCCACACCTTCTGGCATCGACTGCTTCCATTTGGCGCTTCATTTTTCGAAACCCCACCCCCACCCCCATTTCCTTTTAAAATCCCCCATCTATTTTTAGAATGATATCAGTGATCCTTGATTGGGTCCATGAAGATGTCGGAGACATAAAAGCTTTATTTGGTGAAAGTTCGTATCTGGATTTAAATAAATTATGTGGGCGTTTGTTGAAAAAAGTTAAAATGTATCTGCTTTTAATTGGCCTTGGCATTTGGGAAGCTCATTATTTTCGTTAATTATGTAAATTATATACATATATATTTACATTAATGTAATTTTCTTTAAAAATGACCTTTTATAAATGTATTTCATTGTAAAAAAGTTACAAAATTACAACTTTTCTTTCAACCGGAAGAGATACCTATTGCAGTGAATAATTATTTCATAACAGCGGATATTAAATATTAATCTGGTAATGTAATATTGCTATAATTAATTAGATTTGTGATGCATTTATAATTTTTTAATTATCATTTCGTGATTTTGTTTAATATGGAATGGTTTTTTTTTACATCATTTAGCATTGAAAACTTAATAAAGTTAAATAATATTATCAAACAAATATAAAATGTTTTGGTAAATTTAAAGTTACTTTTTCAAATTAATTTTTTTTATTTAGTCATTAATCTTGCTTTTATTTATTATTGTATTTTTTTAAACGAGTGGCTAGCGCTCTGGCGCTCGGTACCACAGGTTTCAGTTCGAGTCTCGACGGTGACATAGATGATTGCAGTAGAAACCGTAGGTCCTGGTCTAACATGATCGTAGAGAGTTGCGGAGGTATTGTTACTCCGCGTCCGTAGCTGATGTTCAAGCTACACGCACCTCCTGGTTAGTGTAAGTGAGTAACGTCGGTGCAGTGTTTGCCTTAAGGCATCCAAGACAATTGTCTAAGTGTTTTCCAAAAAAAAATGTTTTTAATTAAACCAATATAATGACTCACTTATATAAATTTATTATTATATCATTTAACAAGGAGTTAATAATTTCAAACATTTCAATGTCATTCAGTACCATTTTGTCACTGCATGGTATAGTAATTTGATGATGTGATGTAAAATCTTGTAATTTCTATCCAAAAATTGAAATGAAAACTCATCAAAAGTGGTATCTAGCAGTTCCTTCCTTAACCTCTGTACCGACGAAAGATTTTCTAGACTACTCATTTACCATGCACGTACGTGATATAAACAAAAGGCTTTCAGTTTGGCTTAGCCTTCCTTTTTTGATCCTACTAAACTACAGTAGAATTCCTATTATTCAATATATGTTTAATCGAGTTTTTCTTTAACTGGGTTGCCAAACGAAGAAGTCTTTATGGGATATTTTCCTCCATTCTCATTATATAAAGGGTTTTTGAATATGAAATTCAATTGGAATGAGTACGAAAGATCATAAAAAAAGGAAAAAGCCATAGCTTCAGTTGATACCTCGTTGAAAAATTGATTGAAGGAAGAATTGATTTCCTTCTTATGAAATGCCTATGGAGAAGAGCTCTTTTTCAGCTGAAGATAACCTCTTCTTACTGCTTGTCGAGTGGATTAACGCAAATGAATAGCAGAAAATTATAGATGACCTTCTGAAAGCTAACAATAAAACAGTAATGATGAAAATGATGTCCCATAAAAGAACACAAAGTTCCAACATCTAAGTTCGATTGAAAAAAAAAAAAATTGAATACATTGAAGATCAAGAGGCAAGATCATCTTGTAATTTTAATGGCACACAATGACGTAACATTATACAAGTGGCACCTACGATGTATACTTGTATACTTGTTAAACGACACCTACGATGTGTTACTACAATATGAAATAAATAACCCTCAAAAATGGTATCTAGCAGCTCCTTGCTTAATTTGTATCACAATGAAAAAATTTCCCAGATTACTCATTTACCATATCCCTAGGTGATATATGCATACAGCTTTAAATTCGGCGTAGCATTCCTTTTTCGCTCATGGTAAACTATAGCAGAGCCCTTATTATCCGAGATTGCTTACCGAGTTTCTTTTCAACTAACCTGCAGAAATGGCAAGTGTTTATGGGTCTTTTTCCCCATTATCTTCGTGTAAAATTTTTTTTAAAGATTAAAATCAATTGGAATGAATATGAAAATTAATGAAAAAAAACAGCGTTGTGTCAGTTGAAATCTTGTTGAGAAACTGATGCAATGAAGAATTGATATCCTGTTTATGAAATACTTATTGAAGAAGAGCTATTCTCTTGTTTCTGAAGAGATTGTCGAGTGGATTAACGCAGATGAACTGCAAAAACTTATAGATGGTCTGTTGAAAGTCAACAATAGTTCAGTGATGATGAGAATGATGCCCTTTAAATGAACACAGAAATTCCGACATCTAAGCTGGATTGAAGAAATCATTGAATATATTGAACATCAAGAGACAATTCCTAATGGCACTTAATTCTTTGGAGGCAACCTGTATTTCTAATGGCACTTACACAATGGCGTAACATTACAACAGGAAACCAATCACCCTTTAAACAAAGCAAAAAGGACTTTTCCATTTTTATGAAAGCTTTCTAAGCATACCTCAAGAGTTATATTGTATATAGTCCCATAAAAATTAATAAATTATTTGTTAATTTATATTTCATCTCTTTATTTAATGGTGATTAATGTAAATCTGGTTTATTCGAGTTTTCTGCTTGTAATACGCGAACTTGGTACATACTGATCTAGATAATTGAATATCTACAGTATAGCAATTTTAACAATAATTAATTTAAATTGGTCTGACTCATGTCTCAGTAGCAGCATAGTGAAATAATAAATACGAATTCAACTCAGTCGCGATTGTGACAAATTCTAATATCGACTTTGGCAGATTGATTGGATATCTAATTTATGTACACAGGGCGACTACTGATTATTTCAATATATAAAAATGCAAACTGATAAAATTTTTGCTGTCAATTCAATTGTGACAAAGAATCACAGTGATATACTACTGTGTATAAAAAGTCAAAACAATTTTCAATTTAAAATTCCCGAGGCTTATAGAATTTCAATTTTTTCGTTTTTAGGTTGCTGGCACTGTCCTTGACATATGTGTGAAATTTTACGTCAAAATATTCATTAGTGTTTGAGTTACGCTTGGCTTTGTAAGACGCTAAAACTAATTCCGGCGATTTTTGAAATATCTGAATTAATTGAGCAAAGAACTTGCATTCAATTTTGTTTGCGGAAACGTATAGAATGCTGCAGAAATCATTCGGTGAGCATTTCTATAGCGGAAAGAAATGTTTAGAAGTGGTAACAACAGTTCAAAGAAGTCAGAGAACGCGTTGAAGACAAAGAGCCCTCTGGTCGACCCTCAACCGACGAAGCTCACGTCCAAAAAAAATTAAAGATTTGGTGCTTGCAAACCGTCTATTTACAATTAGAGACCTTGCTGCTAATACTGGAATATCAAAAGGATCGGCCAATTCCATTTTTGGATCTCAAACGCGTCAAATCTTGATTGGTACCGAATACACTGAATGCGCCAGCTCACACTGCATTGATTCTTCGTGACGTTTTCACCAAAAATGAAACCCATATCTTTCCACAACTACCGTATTCACACCGTCCGCCGTCTGGCTATTCCCTAAACTCAAAAGATCATTCCGGGGACACTGTTTTGAGTCGATTGAAGAGATTCAACATGAATCGCCACTCGCTTTGAAGGCCATCCCTGCCGATGACTTTTTAACATGAATTGAGGATTGGAAAAAAAGTTTGCATAAATGCATTGTGTCCGTAGGGGATTACTTTGAAGGCAATGAATTAAATGGTAAAGAATAAATAAAAAAATTTTGAAAAAAGAATTGGTCTTACTTTTTGGGTAGAGTAGTGTAACAACACAAAGTGATAAATTAGTTTTAACTTCTATTCAATTGTGACAAAGAATTACAATGATATTTTGCAAACATAAAATTCCATCCTGATGGTAATAAAACCATATAGATGTGATGATACTGAATGATCTATACTAGATTAGCACTAATATATTCTGCATATATTAAAATTATTCGAACTGATTTATTATTTAATATTGAAAGGATATGGGTTAAAATAAAAAAATATATATTTCCATTTCAATAACTCGTTTTCAATCGAAACAAAAATCATCGAATCTCAGTTACATTAATCAATTTCATTTCCATAATTTATTTTTAAATGAAATAACTCAAATCAATTTTCCATCAAGATAGAACTATTCTAAGAACGAGCAAATTCCATTATCGTTTGCTGAAGCGTAAAAATTCCATCTTCTATAATCAAATTCAATCTATTACTCCCTGCACCCCCACCCCTGTGTGTTCCATAGGGGTCTTCCGAAGGCTGCACGCCAAGTCAATTTACACTCAATCAGGGCTACGGTTGCCTTCAATATCGTTTGCTCCAGTGAAAAATTATTAAATGAGCTAGAAAAACATGTCCGCCAAAATCGTCTGCAACACGCAATGCCGTAATAGAACAGAATGGACTTTTAACTTTTATTTCTTTTAAAAAAATGCTGTTGGTAATTAGGGCAGACATCGATTGTTTTGTTTTTTAACAGAAGGAAATGATAATTTAAGGGTAGCTGTTCTCCATTGTAAGTCAACGAATGAAATAAATAAAAAATAAATGTATTAAAGAAGAATGAAGTCGAAAAAATATCAATAAATAAAAGGTTAATTTGATAAAGAATTCAATTTAATTTTGGTAAATAAAAAAAATGGAAGTGGAGTTTTACAAACGTTATCTTTAAATGGAACATCTTTGGGAATAAAATTTTCCCATTGCAATCAATAGAATGCAGAATGAAATTATTAAGATTTTTTTTTTTTTTTTTTTTTTTTTTTTTTTTATGCAAGAGGCGAGGAATTTAAACCTCAGTTATTCACGATTATCTACTTGATTTTTTCAAAAAAAAAAAAAAAAAAAAAGCAATCATATATATATCAGTGTTATATATATATATATAGCACTGATATATCTGAATTCTATTTAAATAATATATATATATACACTCATGTCCATAAATTAAGGATAATGAAGTTCATACAAAGAAAGAGACAGAAGCAAAACAAATTTGACTTACTTGTAAAGTCTATTTATTAAACAAAAGGTAAAGAGCAAAAAAGATGCTATATGTTTGACATAGTTAATAAAAATTGCGATTTTTACTCCCTGGAGCAAATTTCAAAAAAGAACCTAATTACAAAAAACAGTATAACATGGTTAGTATGATGGTTAATATGGAATATGTCTCCCGGACGATGCAATACAGGCCTTACAACGCCTAGGCATGCTGAGTATCAAATTATCAATCTTATCATGGGGAATATTACACCACTCATCAAGCAATGCCCTCCGAAGTTCCGGTTGACAGGTGGGAGGGGGTTGACGGGCTGCAATTCGACGGCCAAGCAAATCCCACACATGCTCTATTGGATTCAAGTCCGGTGAGTATGCTGGCCAATCCATACGGGTGATATCCTCCAATTGAAGGCATTCGTCTACAATGTTTGCACGGTGAGGACGGGCGTTGTCATCCATAAACAGAAATTCGGCACCCATGGCGCCCCGAAACAAACGTACATGTTGTTCCAGAAGGACATCCCGATAGATGTGGCCTGTCATCGTTACACTCTGAACATGCAGGTCAATTCTGGAACCAAGAATAATTTCTCCCCAGACGAGTCATCCTGTACCACCGTAACGGTGTCGTTCAATGGTGTTCTATTGGTGGTAACGGGTACCTGGCGCTCTCCATATGAAAGTCCGGCGAGAATCAGACTGCAAACTAAACCTGGACTCGTCGGAAAACATCACACCAGACCACTGTTGCGGTGTCCACAATGCATGCTCCCTACTCCAGGTTAATCGCAGGCGGCAGTGAGTTGCGGTAAGTGGAACACATCTGACAGGCCTACGAGCATATAGACCAATGTGCCCTAAGCATCTGTACACGGTCTGCCTTGAAACTGTCGTACCGGTAGCTGAAGAGAGCTGACGAGACAGGTCGGATGCTGTGCTCCGTCTGCTTCTTTTGGCAGTAACTGCTAAATACTGGTCCTCATTCGGCGTTGTAACTCGCGGGCGACCTGTGCTGTAACATCTACTCACATTACCATCATCTTGGAATCGTTGCCAAAGCCTGGAGATGACACTCTGGGCAATTCCAAGTTCCTTGGATACTTCCAGCTGGGTACGCCCACATTCCAGTCGTCCGATAATTCTACCACGTAAAAAATCATCCAAATGCTTCCTTTGTGCCATAACTATGCGGTAACTATGAAAGGCTTTTAAAGCGCTTGTGAACAATTTTACTTCTTTGACACCATTCCTTATATACCCTCTCTTACACTCTCGTCATTGTGACGTACCATCCGCGCCATCTGGTGGTTTCCCGTAATTTGCATATTCTTCTTCAAGATGTGTGTGATAATTGTACAGGTGAAATTTTTATTTTAGAGTTCAATTTCTTTTGATTCTGAATTATCCTTAATTTATGGACATGAGTGTATATATATATATATTGTATGTTGTGTTTAAACCTCGGTGTCATGCAATGCAGGCTGGACATTCCATGAGCAATTTACTCATGGATGGGGGAAAAGTGTAGTTGTTCTTATAATATGGTGTACCTGTAGTTAGAAGGTTCCGTGTCGTGTAAGAAAGGAGGTCAGTGCCTTCCGGGAGGATTTTTTAGAGGAAACTACCTCTACCATTTGCGTATCGTGTGGGAAGAAACCCGAAAACTGCCCCCCAGGTTGTCCGATTCATGAGACAAGATGCTGCACATCACAAACGCTATCGAGCCACCTTGTTTTTTGAAACAGTGTCTACAACAAAGCCATCAGTAGATTGGACCTCAGCCCTTATGCTCACCAGTGGCGCCCGTTGCCACTGAGTAACGAATCAGGTGTAGAATGTTATTACATGCAGATTCAAATTTGAAAATTAAAAATATATATAATTTAATTTTGAATAATCATGTTTTATAAAATTATTATTTTTGTTTCATTTTACTAAATTTTTAGTACCAATAAGAAACAAATATGTAATGAAAATTATGCATGTCAATTTCTAAGTTTTTAGATTTATTCATTCAAAAAACGTGATGGGAAAAAAATAATATAAATAGTTTCACAAATCACCTCTTTAAAATACATAGTAGTGGTCAACATTATCTAAAAATATGTAACTATACCCTTTTGTTCAATATCCAAATAACCTTCATTTGATAAGTGATATGACTGCATATTTGCATAGGACAATAAATTCATAATTTTTGACTCGAAGTGTGATAGAACATATCCCTCCATACAGCTACTGCAATTTCACCTAAAATATCAGTTGTAAAACAGAAAAAAGGATATTTGAGGAACAATATTTTATTTTTCTTTTCGTATCTTGGCATTCTGGATTATGAAAGTGAATAAAAGTAACAGTATTTTTCGAAGAGGTTGAATGCACAGAAAAATTGATTTTTAAAATAAAATTCAGTATCTATATTTTTTTTGTATTTATTTTGTTACAACCAGTTAAGCTATTTGTATTTCCAAAATTAAAAATAACAGATGCAATTTTTTTTTTTCTTTTTGTGTATTTTAAGACTGAGTACAAGAAGTTAACGACATTAAATGTAACAAACTGTATTCAACTACGGAAAATGCATCATATTAATTAAAAATTAATTAATAAAACCATCAAAAATTATTATTATTTAATTCTTTTAACAAGACAACAACAACTATTATACTGAAATTTTTAAAAATTTCTTGTTGTTGTCGTATCCCACAGGGAAGGAGGGATTGGTTTGGTTTGTCACCCTACGGTCAACATGTGCACACTTAAGGCTAAACAAACTGGAACCTGCAGTTTAACGTGGATTCCGAACCACCAATAAATATCCACTCCACCGCCACGATTCGAATCTGAAGCTTTCGATACCAGCGGCAAAGCGCTAGCCAGTTCGCTATCAGGCAGGTAGGTTTACCAACGGCCATACCATGCTGAATATACCGGTTCTCGTTAGATCACCGAAGTCAAGCATCATTGGGCGAGGTCAGTACTTGGGTGGGTGACCACCTGGGAACACCGCGTGCCGTTGGCATACACAAATTTGGGACCTGAATGGCCGAGTGTCTGGCGCTCGGTGCCACAGGTTTCGGATTCGAATCCCGGCGGTGCCATGGATGTTTGTAGTGGTTCGGAATCCACTTTAAGCCGTAGGTCTCGGTCTCCTATGACTGTAAGAGCGTCACGGAGCCAAAGTCAGACTTCTACCTACGTGGTGCTCCATCACAACAGAAGCTGCTTCCTTCCCTTTCAATCACGAGTGCGTATGGGCTCGTGGGCTTGGCCAGCCAAGTGTGATAAGAAGCAACAACAGGTTTGTGTTTTGATGGTGCAGCAGTAGGTAGAAGTCGGACTTCTGCTTCGTGTCTTTGAAGATAGAGGGCAGTGGATTCCGAGAAGACTTAATGGGGTAAATAGTTTGCATTTTCGTATCGTATGGAAGAAAAACCGGAAAAATCCCACTAGGTAGTCTGACTCCCATTAGGTTACAAACGCCCTCGAGTCTCTTCGCTTTTTAAAACAGTGTTTACAACAAAGCCTCCAGCGCATTGAACCTTAGCCTTAATGCTCACCAGCGGCCATGTTGTCACTAAGCTACGAGTCGGGCATTTCACTTATAAATATCCTATTAATCCTCACTAATAGTTATCCTAAAGATTAGTAAAATTTTTATAAAAACATTAAAAAATTTTAATTAAATTTTCTTCCTTTCAAATATGGATTCGGTTTGTAGAATTCGTGATCCTTTTAAGATTTCTGATTTGACTACGATCACTTTTTGCACATTTTAAGATCGTAGTCCTACAGTTTAATGTGGATTCCGAACAACTAACAGACATCCATGCGACCGCCAGGATTTGAACCTGAAACCTGTGGTACCAAAGGCCAGATCGCAAACCAATTAGTCGTCAGGTAGCTCAAAGCTTCTGACTGTTTCAAACTGTTTTAATCAATGTGAATTTTAGTCGGATTTCAATAAATGTTCTTTTAAATGAATCTTCAAGGAAAGAAAAATAAAATAAACTGAAAAAAAAAGTAGTGAAATAAAATGGACTAAAAAGAATTAAACTAAGAATAAGAAAAAGAATTTAAATGAAGTTCTAAATTAAAGAATTTTAATGAAGAAAATTAAAAGTAAAAAAATGAGTCGGAATGGTAATGAAGGAAATAATTGATTACGGTAGTTTTTTTTTTTTTTTTTTTTACATGATATTTACAACATATACAGGAAATTGAAGAAACTGAAGATCTTGTTTACTCTTCTTGAAATAGAAGAAACTGAAGATCTTATTTCACCTCAAGGGAAAAAATTTGCTTTTTATCCTTACTAGTAGTCGATTAGAAATTTATTCCAGAATTAAATTGAAACTTTTTGACCAAGCGTGGGATTCGATGTTTATATTCACTATTTTTTGCCTCAAGATTACTTAAAATTGATTAAATGCTCCATTTTTTAAATATTATATCTGCCATTTTTAAAAAATTTGTAATTATTGACAATTATAATATATTTACAAAAAAAATTCTCAATTATTAATCAATAGTTTCATATAATTTAATTTGCTGAAGTAAATTAAAACTAAATCAAGTCATTTATAGAAAACATCCAATTAAAATTTATAAAGTTATAATCAAAAGAAATTTTGATTTTCAGATAAATTACAATTAAATACCCTAATTTTTAAGAAACTTGTTAATAATAATTAAAAAAATAAATTAGATTTTACGTAGCGATCTGTTATATTAAAAAACGTTCGAGTCTTGTATACATCATAAACTAATAGAGCATGTTATGTTATTTATAGATTCTATTAGTCGGCGCACATGGCGCACACGTTGCTATTGAACCCCGAGTCAGAAAGTTAACGACGACGACGACAATTTGTAGGTTGACGGAGCTCCTTGGTATGGGTAACCGCTAACTCCTTCTTTGCATGCGAGAGGGAAGTTACTTTAGCTTTAAGCCCATTGCATTAAAAATAAACACTTAATATAGAGATAATAATATATGGAGAAGAGAAGTTTTTTTCCTTCTTTTCAATAAAGTATTTAATAATAATTAATTATAATTTAATAATTAAAATAACAAAGTAAAAAGAGGAGAGTACAAGTTAAAAATAACAAAAACGTTTAAGAACAGTTTGTTAAGAGAGGATGAACTGATAATGACGGGGGAAATCTGCGAATCGTACAAGGTCAGTTGTAAGTGAACGATAGAAGAGCAGAACCTGGTGGACGGGAAACGAAAAAGTTTCGACTAACAAGTCCTGTAAACAATATAGTCACTACGTGGCATTGTTAGATGGTTTGAAGCATATACAGTTGGCCAAGATTTGTAGCTTGTCAGCTTTATTGTTGGTAGAATTAATTTGATTGATTAAATTTGGAAGATTTTTGATATCAGGGAAAAGAGAAATAAATTCTTTCATTAATATAACAGCATTTTGGAATAAGTTGAGATCTTCAATGCCAGGTAGTGAACTTGGTTGGTTTTGATTTACAAAAGTTGAAGGAGGTACAGCTGTAGTTGCGTTTACGTTGTTTTTAAGCATGAAAGCAAAACTGATGTTTGGGGTAACTTGTCTAGGAGGAATAACTTTGGGATAGGCAGTCTGTCTGTTAGAGTTAGTATTTATCTTTGGAAATTGGACAGCCCAGAAAGTTAACGCAAATAAATACTGTCTTTTATTTTGAAAATGCAAAGAAATTAGTGGTGCAAAACTTAATTACTGTAAAATACAAGTAATATAAAAATTTCTTTTTAAGGTCAATTCCTACTTTTTTTTTCACTATATTGCAGAAAGTTCTTTATAAATAAAGTTGAAATTTTCTTCTTACATCTGGCGCCATCTATTGGTAGATACATACAACTTTAATCTAAAATAAACTAAAATTAATAAATTTAATTTAATTAATGAATTAATATTTGAAAAACTGTATTAACATCAAATGCCATCCACTACAAGTTTCATAAAATGTATTTGAACTTGAGTGGATGAATAAATGTATTTTATAACCGATTGAAAATTTGAACAAGATATATATAGCGAGTTTGTGAACTAATAGTAGGAATGGAATTAATAATGGTACTAACATAACTAATAACATAATATAATAGCATTAACAAAAAAGTTTTTATTTTGTGATAAATGTATCTATTATTATCTATTATTATGTGATAAATATATTTATCACATTACGTCACATAATTATAAAACTAAAGTAATAAAAAATCCATACATGAAATTTGATAACAACAACCATGAAATTCGCTATGCATATAAATAATATCGATACATTATTAAGACAGCATGTTTTTATAGCTCAACTTCAACGACATCATATTCTTGAATCAATACGCTCGTTTACCAAACTATCTTTAAGGTACATAGAATATCCTTTATTTATCATCCATCTTGTTACTGTGATGACTGTATTTGCCCATTTATATTTATGGAGGGCATATTTTACTGCTAAACGACAGCCATTCTTAAAATATCCAGTTCACTGTCTTAAAATAAATGACATTCACTACGAATTCCATTTAAATGATAGAAAGGGGGGGAAGGGTATTCTGTTACATTCTATTTACTACAGTCACAGAACTAGATCCGATTAATAACGTCGTTACTTTATTCTTTAACTGCAAGAACGAATCGGTGACTACTCCGATTCCCAATGGCGAATCCCAGCTGACAATGAATTCCAATAAATGAGAGAGCATTAGAATCGTCTGCAAGAATCGGATGACTTGAAGTGAAGGCAGCATATTGCCCTAATGGCCGTCTTCAATGGCACCTCGTTACAGAATTTCGCTCCGTAAATGACCGAACAAATAGAAGACAGCTGCAAAGTTCCCGAACTGAAATCTCCTCATCTACATATTTTGCCATCAACAGTCATTATAGCGAATGTGTTGTGATCATATTTAACTGCCTTTTATAAAAGTTAGAATACATAATTGTAAGAGTGAAGCAATTTCACAGTTTCTTAAAATGTAGCACATTTAGACATGCAAAGGAGGTAGTTTAACTTTTCTTACAAAATTAAAATTTAAATGGAGTAAAGTACATCATGCAAGGCAGCCTTCTTTACATAAAATATATTTCATATAGTTTTGTTTTCTTTTTATATTGCAAATTATGTATTTTCAATATTGCAAAACATTAGATTAAGATTTAAAATGTTTGCACATTACTATAGGGGCAGTATTATGCACATTAATACTAATTCTCTTTTCTAGTAAGGTGGCCTGATGGCCAATTGGCTAGCGTTTTGGCCTTTGGAACCACAGGCTTCATATTTGAATTCTGGTGGTGGAATATTTGTCCGCGGTCATCTTCGAAGGGATGTGCGACAACGTTTAAATTCAGCTGCCCACTTTTTAACGGTTGACATGGAAGGAGCAGAGGCCCCGTAAACTTTTGTCAACTTCGGATGAATTTCCTTAGGGGTTAATTCATCCAAAACGATTATTTTAATGACTGCACGATATTCAAGTTCATCCATTTTAATGAAACATACAAAAACGTCTAATGCAAAAATTCGTATAAACAAACTAATTGAGAGTACAAGTTGAAACTTGTTATACGAACTAATGACGTAGGTACCCAGGAAGAAACATAAATTTTTGCTGATTGGAGGGCCATCTCTGTGTCAGGCCGAGAACTTTTCACCTGATCCTCGTACATATATGACTTAGATTTTATTCTTTTTTTATAACTTCAGCCATTCAAGATTATCCAGTTGAATATAAATGCATGCATATATACACTCAAGAGCCAAAAGATTATGACCACCTGTCAATAACGAGTTGGCCCACCTTTAGCGCGCAACACAAGCTTCAACCCGCCTTGGCATGGATGCCACAAGTCCTTGGTAGATGGCCGGCGACAGGTTGTACCAGATGTTTAAGCAACAGTCACGTAAATCCGAGATATTGCGAATTGATGGTCTTTGAACTCTAAGCTGCCGTCCCAGGACATCCCAAATGGGTTCTATCTGATAGGGATCCGGTGAGTTAGGCGGCCAGGACATTAACAGGAATTCAGCATCATGTTCCTGGAACCACTCCAACACAATTTTAGCCTTGTGACAAGAGGCGTTGTCCTGTTGGAACATTCCATTTCCAGCTGGAAAAACAGAGGCCATGTAAGGATGCAACTGGTCCGCAACGATGTTCAGATATCCTGTAGCATTCATGGTCTGCTCTACCACAACCACGGGTCTCAGAGACGCCCAAGAGAACGTCCCCCAAAGCATAATACCGCCACCACTGGCCTGTGTATGACCTACTGTACATTGAGGGAGCAACTGTTCGCCTGAAAGACAGCGTATCCTGACACGGCCATCGGCGTGATGAGTGACAAACCGTGATTCATCTGACCAGGCAACTCTCTCCCACTGATCCATGGACCAGTCATGATATTTCCGGGCCCAGCACAGGCGCAGTTGACGATGATGCTTTTTCAGCAAAGGCACACAAGTGGGACGTTTGCAACGTAGCCCCATATTTAACAGTGTCCGCTGAACAATGTGCTCCGATACTATTCTACTTGACCCTGCATTGTATTGGGCTGTCAGCTGAGTCACTGTCTGGCTCCGGTTTTGCTTCACCACGCGAGACAGTCTCCGACGACCTTTTCCTTTGATAGCGTGTGGACGTTCAACACCATGTCGTCTACTGCTGGTTTCACCATCATTTAACCGCTTTGCATAAGTACTAACAACTTTAGATCGCGAACAACCCACGAGTCGTGCAGTTTCGGAAATTCTTGTTCCGAGCCTTCGAGCCCTTACAATCTGCCCTCTATCAAAGTCGCTTAGATCCGTAGCCTTTCCCATCACACACAGAAGTAAGTGAAAGAATGATTCTTCAGACTCTCCAGCAGCAGTTAAATACCACTTTCACCTGATCACGTGCCTTCCACGTCATCCAGGCGAGTTCATTGCAAAATGTATGGGTGGTCATAATGTTTTGGCTCTTGAGTGTACATGACATTCTACAGGGAAAAGACTTCTCGCAAGTTAATATTTCAAATTTTATATTTTTGTGTTGGTTTTAATGCTGTCGATAAAAAATTTCTCAAAATTTCTATAAAGATCTATTTTGAATAATTAAAATAAAAAAATATATTTGTTGATTTTTTTATTTGATTACATTAGCCTAACTGCCTACACTTATTGAGTTAGGCATTAAGACATTTAGCCACTTAGCATAAAGTCATCATTATTAAATCAGTTAGGTTATTGAACATTTACCACGATTCTCTCAGGAATGAATTATGTACATAAAGTAAAAATATATGATTTAAAATAGAAATATCCCCCTATTACATTTTCTATATAAATAGGAAGCCCATTTTAGAGCTATTTTATATTTTATCATAGAACTTTTCTTCATCATGATCAATATATTTTTAATCTAAATTGGCATGCATTAAAAATAAATATTTGTCATATTCTCTTGCACTGACACATAACCAAAATAGATTTTCATCAAAGAAATTTTATTTATCGACAAATACATTTTTTTCTATATATGTAATCCCTCACTCTTGTTATGTAAAATATGAATGTTATTAATAACCTATGATAATGAGATTATATTTCCTATTATGTAAATAAGTGATTACTGACACCAAATCTCTTGTAACTGTTAGCTGAGCATCCAATGCCTTGATATCCACTGAAGCATCAACACCCAAAATCTAACTAGTTCCAGTCCATTGACTTCATGGACATCCAGAATTACTGCTCTGATAATTTCGCATCCATCAGGATTATATTTTCCACACGGAACAGCAACAGTTTCTGTCTGAAATTCGGGAATCTGCCCGTCTCTACCTGCAAGCTGCAATCAGAATGCTTTAATAGACAAGGATCGTTTCCATGGTGATGGATTTCAGTTTGCCCGGATTCACGAATCCGCATTAATATTAAGAGTATTGTAACCCCTGATAGAATTTTGTTCGGTCGAGTTGCGTTTAATTAGTGAGTGGTGTTGGGCGCCTGTATTTTGTAAATGAATTAGTTACGTGATCTCTTTAATGTAGCAAGTTTTAATCATATGATTATTATATACACCATATTTATTTGTGCGTTAAGTTTGTGTTTAGTTTTTAAGCATGATTTTTAACTTAAGAATACTTTTTCTAAAAATGTGAAGCACATTGACTATCTTTATAATCTAGTATATAGTACGAAAATATAAAATAAATACTTCTACTTATATTTTTAAAGCAGAGAATTATTTTCATTCGAGTACAACCTCTAAAAGATAGTAATATACGTTTAAATTTTTCGGAAAATGATTTAAGAGACAAGTTTATCAGTCAATTTTTTTTTACTGTACTTGAAATCGCGTACTGTACTATCAAATTCACAGTGTTCCACTTGTATCATTCAAATTATCATACAAGTGTAATACTGTGACAAATTTAAACGTTGTCCGAAGTTGTTGTGTACAAAATTTAAGAAACGCTATGTTTTGAAAATTTCAATAAAATTGCAATTTTTTCATTAAATACATGCAAAATATAAATAAAGTCTATAAATGTACTTTATTTATAATTTTGTTTTATTTCATATTCGTGTTTTTTAATTTTATTATAAAACTTTTCTTCGTCATTATAAATATATTTTTTATCGAAATTAGCATAAAACAAATTAATATGTATATAATACTCTCTTGCACAGACACGTAACCAAAATAGATTTGCATCGGAAAAAGTTTATTTATCGTCACATACATTTCTTTCTATATATTTAGTCCTTCACTCTTGCTATGTAAAATATGAATGTTATTAATCACCCATGATAATAAAAAGATATTCCCCATTGCATAAACAGATGATTACAGACACCAAATTTCACTGTAACCGTTGACTGAGCATCCAATGGCTTGATATCCAGCGAAGCATCAACGCCCGAAATCTAAATAGTTCCAGTCCATTGACTTCATGGACAGTCAGAATTACTGCTCCGGTAATTTCGCATCCATCAGGATTATATTTCCCGCAGGAACGGCAACAGTTTCTGTCTGGAATTTAGGAATTTGACCGCTTCTACCTGCAGGCTGCAATCAGAATGCTTAATAGCCAAGGATCTTTTCCATGGTGATGGATTGCAGTTAGCCCGGATTCACGAATCCGCATTAATATTAAGAGTATTGTAACCCCTGATGGAATTTTGTTTGGTCGAGTTGCGTTTAATTAGTGAGTGGTGTCGGGCACCTGTATTCTGTAAGGGAATAAGTTACGTGATAATACAGATAATTTTAATCATATGATATTCATGTATGCCATATTTATTTGTGCGTTATGTTTGTTTTTAATTTCTACACGCGATTTTTAACTTAGGAATCTGTTTCCTTAAAATGTGAAGCATATTGACTATCTTTATAATCTAGTCTTTGAAAATTTAAAAGAAATACTTTTACTTATATTTTTAATGTGGAGAATTTCTTCCAGATAATTTCTAAAAGACGGTAATATGCATTCAGATTCTGCGGAAAGAAGACTTAAGAGGTTAAACATGGCAGTCAAAATAGTAGCCAATTTTCTTACTGTACTTGATTTAAACGATGCAAGTGTAATACGTTGTTGTTGTGAACAAAATTTAAGAAATGGTATGTTTTGAACATCTTAATAAAATTGGAGTATTTTTATCATAGACATAAAATTATAAATAATATATATATATATATATATATATATATAGAGAGAGAGAGAGAGAGAGAGACTTTATTTTGATTTTTTTTTAATAGTCATGTATTTTTATTATATTATAGAACTTTGCTTCATCATGATAAGTATATTTTTTATCGAAAGTATAAAATCGAAATAAATAATTAAATAATTATATATAAATAATAATTATATATCAGACTCTCTTGTACTAACACATAACCAAAATAGTTTTGCGTGAGAAAAATTTTATTTATAGAAAAAAACCTTTCTTTCAGCATATTCAGTCCTTCACACTTGCTGCATTAGTAGAAAAATATGAATGTTATTAATAATCCGTAATAATTAAACGATATTTCCCATTGCATAAGCAAATAATTACAGACAACAAATCTCGTTGTAACTGTTGACTGAGCATCCAATGGCTTGATATCCAGCAAAGCATCAACGCCCGAAATCTAAATAGTTCAAGCTCATTGACTTCATGGACAGCCGGAATTACTGCTCCGGTAATTTCGCATCCATCAGGATTATATTTCCCGAAGGGTCGGCAACAGTTTCTGTCTGAAGTTTAGGAATCTGCCCGCCTCTATCTGGAGGCTGCGATCAGAATGCTTAATAGCCAAGGATCGTTTCCACGGTGATGGATTTCAGTTTGCCCTGATTCACGAATCCGCTTTAATATTAAAAGTATTGTAACCCCTGATGGAATTTTGTTTGGTCGAGTTGCGTTTAATTAGTGAGTGATGTTGGGTTCCTGTATTCTGTAAGGGAATAAGTTACGTGATCTCTTTAATGCAGTTAATTTTAATCATATGATTATTATGTATGCATAGTTATTTGTGCGTTATGTTTGTTTTCATTCTTACACATGAGGTTTAACTTAGGAATTTTTTTCCTTAAAACGTGGAGTGCATTGACTGTCTTCATAATCTAGTATATGAAAATTAAAAAAAAATACATTGAAAATTTAAAAGAAATACATCTATTTACGTTTTTTGAAGTGTAGAATTCATTCCCGTAGAACTTCTAAAATACAGTAATATGCGTTTAGGCTTTTTAGAAAGATGACTTAAGGAACAAACATAGCATTCAAAATAACAGTCAATTTTTTAACTGTACTTGATTTAAATGATACAAGTGTAATACTGCGACTAAATATTTAAACGTTGTACGAAGTTATTGTGAACAAAATTTAAGAAATATTATATTTTGAACATTTCAATAAAATTTTAGTCTTTTCATAATATATATGGAAATTATAAATAAAGTATATAAATATACTTTATTTATAGTTTTGTTTTATTATATAGTAATGCTTTTTTAATTTTATTTTAAAACTTTTCTTCATCATAATAAAATATATTTTTTATCGAAATTGTCATAAAATAAATAAATATATATGATACTCACTTACACTGACACACAACCGAAATAGATTTGCATCATAAAAATTTTATTCATTGACAAATACATTTCTTTCAACATACTAAGCCCTACACTCTTGCTACTCTAGTATAAAAATATGGATGTTATTATTAATCCATAATAATGAAAAGATATTTCCGATCATATAAATAAATTATTCATCATCATGATTGGTGCAACAGCCCCATGGTAGGCCAAGGCCGTCTGCCTACTGGCAGATTTCGAAACATGAGATGTTTTCTTATTGCGGGGAAGGGTTGTCAGAACAACGCTCTACAGTCTCATTAGACTAGTGCCTACAGTTTAAAGTGGATTCCGAACTACTACAAACATCCAAGGCACCGCCGGAGGAAAACAAAGGCATGCCGGATCAAACTCGAAACCTGTGGAACCGAGCGCCAGAGCGCTAGCCACTCGGTCATTCAGGAGCAAAAATTCGGCCATTCAGGTCCAAATGATTACAGACACTAAATCTCACTGCAACCTTTGGCTGAGCATCCAATGGCTTGATATCCACTGAAGCATCAGCGCCCAAAGTCTAAATAGTTCCAGTTCATTGACTTCATGAACAGCCAGAATGACTGCTCCGGTAATTTCGCATCCATCAGGATTATAATTCCCGTAGGAACAGCAACAGTTTCTGTATGAAGTTTAGGAATCTGCCGTCCTCTACCTGCGGGCTGCAATCAGAATGCTTAATAGCCAAGGATCGTTTCCATGGTGATGGGTTGCAGTTAGCCCGGATTTACGAATCCGCATTAATATTGAGAGTATTGTAACCCCTGATGGAATTTTGTTTGGACGAGTTGCGTTTAATTAGTGAGTGGTGTTGGGCTCCTGCATTCTGTAAGGGAATGAGTTACGTTATCTCTTCAATCCAGTTAATTTTAATCATATGATTATTATGAATTGCCATATTTATTTGTGTGTTATGTTTGTTTTTAATTTCTACATATGATTTTCTACATAGGAATCTGTTTCCTTATCATGCGGAGCACTTTCATTACCTTTAATATCTAGTATTGAAAACATTTATAAGAAATACTGCTTGAGGAATAACATTTTTAATGGAGATAATTCCTTCCAGCTAATTTTCGAAAAGACAGTAATATACGTTTTTGCTAAAATAACATACTAAAAGATGATGATATACTAATGATAAATGATAATAAATAAATAAATAATATAAATAAATGGTATAAATGAGTAATATAAATAAATAATATAAATAATTGATATAAATAAAGGATATACTAAAAGACAACGATATACATATTTCGGAATGACGATTGATGAACAAAAAAAAACCAGTTAAAATAGAAGCGAAATTTATTATTTTTTAATTAACGATTTTTAACTTTAAGACTTGATTTTTAACTTAGGAACCTATTTCCTTAATATGTGGAGCACATTGACTATCTTTATAATCTAGTATATGAAAATTTACAAGTAATACTTATACTTACATTTTTAAGGCGGAAAATTCCTTCCAGTAGAACTTCTAAAAGACAGTAATATACTTTTAGATTTTCTTGAAAAATGAGTTTATAGGCAAAACATTGCAGTCAAAATATCAGTCAATTTTTTTTATTGTACTTGATTTGTACGATGCACGTGTAATACTGTGACTACAAATTTAAACGCTGCCCGAAGTTGTTGCGAACAAAATTTTTGAAAAGGTATATTTTGAACATAAAATAATAAAACTGCAGTCTTTTTATAATATACATGCAAATTATAAATAAGGTATTTATAAATATACTTTATTTATAGTTTTGTTTCATTTTATAGTCATGTTTGTTCTATTTTATTATAGAACATTTCTTCATCATGATAAATATATTTTTTATCGAAATTGACATAAAATAAATAAATATATATTACACTCTTTTGCCCTGACACGTAATCAAAATAGGTTTGCACCAGAAAAATTTTATTTATCGAAAAATATTTTTCTTTCTATGTATTTAGTCCACTCTTGTTACATCAGTACAGAAATTTGAATAATATTAATAACACGTAATAATGAAAAGATATTTCCCTTTACATAAACAAATGATTACAGACACCAAATCTCGCTATAACCTCGTTGGCTGAGCATGCAATGGCTTCATAACCATTGAAGCATCAACGCCCAAAATCTAAATAGTTCCAGCCCATTGACCTCATGGACAGCCAGAGTCACTGCTCCGGTAATTTTGCATCCATCAGGATTATATTTCCCTCAGGAACGGCAACAGTTTCTGTCTGGAATTTAGGAATTTGACCGCTTCTACCTGCAGGCTGCAATCAGAATGCTTAATGGCCAAGGATCGTTTCCATGGTGATAGATTGCAGTTTGCCCGGATTCACGAATCCGTATTAATATTAAGAGTATTGTAACCCCTGATGGAATTTTGTTTGGTCGAGTTGCGTTTAATTAGTGAGTGGTGTTGGGCGCCTGTATTCTGTAAGCGAATGAGTTACGTGATCTCTTTAATGCAGCAAGTTTTAATCATAGGATTATTATGTATGACGTATTATGTATTTGTGCGTTATGATTGTTTTTAATTTCTACATATGATTTTCTACATAGGAATCTGTTTCCTTATCATGCGGAGCATTTAACGTCTATTATATGAAATACTGCTACTTACATATTTAATAGTTAGAATCCTTCCAGTTAAACCTCCAAAAGACAGTGATATACGTTTTTACTAAAATGATATACTAAAAGATAATAATACACTAATTATAAATGATAATATATAATTAAATGGTATAAATAAATAATATACTGGAATACAATGATATACATTTTTCGGAATGATGACTAAAGAAATAAAATATGGCAGCCGAAAAGTAGCAGCCAAATTTTTTACTGTTCTAAATTAAATGATACAAGTATATTACTGTGGCAACAAATTTTAACGTTGTTTATAATTGAGTTATTTTGAACAAAATTTAAGAAATGATATGTTTTGAGCCTTTTAATAAAATTTCAGTCTTCACTTTACATACATACAAACTTTAAACAAAGTGTATCTTTACATATGTATATATATAGCATAGCATATTATCATCTTTTAGTATATAACTTTAGTAGAAACAGATATCACTTTCTTTTAGAAATACAACTTGAAGGAATTTTCCGCATTAAATATGTTATTCTCAAAGCTGTGTATCTTTTTTATTAACATATTAACATTTATTATATGTATATATATATATATTGAGAAATAACTTCGAGACTTGTAAGAGATAGAGGTAAAAATTAACGTTATATTTCAAAAAACCAAATATATTGAATTATTATATAAAACCTGTATATTTATGAACTATTGTACTGAAATAATCGTAAAGAATAAGTATGTTAAAACAATCGTAAATAAAAGCCAAATAAATTCATTGTAAAGGATAAATGAAAATATACTTTTGAATTATTTATGACAGCATATTCTAAAAAGATTGACAATATTTTAAAATTTTCTCTTCGTCAATCAACACCTCAAACAATGAAATAAATATCAAGTCTTTGATTAAAATACAACTTGAAATCTGCTATTATATTCAATCGAAAAATATTTCTTTAAGTTTAATACATACAGCAAGAAATGCTATTTAATGTAATGCAATTTAAGTTTATTAGCCTGTAATGCTACACTATGTGGAAGAAAGTGACGGGACGCGACACTATAACGACATAAACCCATATTTATTAAAATTAATAGGAGGTAGGGCTTCCTTTGGCTGCGATCGCAGCTGCAACCCTTCTGGGCATGCTTTCCACTAAATTAGCCTTAGTGGCAAGAGGAATTTCCTTCCAAATGTTTAACAGGAAGTTCCATAGTTCAGGCTTGCTTTTGGGGAGTGGGGTGCAGGCCCTCAACCGATGGTCCAATTCGTCCCAGAGATGTTAAATTGGGTTAAGATCAGGGCTCTGCGTCGGCCACTCCATGCGTTTAGCGTTGCTATTCACATACCAATCAAGAGTCCTCCTTGCAACATGGCATGTTGCGTTGTCGTCTTGATACCAGCAATCCTCCCTACCGTACGTTGCCCACAAGGTAGGAAGGATATGATGGTCGAGAATATCACAGTATCTATCGGCATTCATCGCACCATCAACCTTCATCAGTGGGCCAGCCCCATACCAGGAGAAACAGGCCCATACCATCAATCCTCCTCCACAAACTTTACAGTTGGGACGACACTCTCGGGCAAAAGGCGTTCTCCTGGTAAACACCATACCCAAACACGTCCATCGGGACGGAAAAGGGTAAATCGTGACTCGTCACTCCAAAGGACGCGTTTCCAGTCATCCAGAGTACAATTACGATGGTCTTTGGCCCATCAAAGGCGCGCTTCCTTGTTGGTTTTCGTAATCAAAGGCTTATGGGCCGCCGAACGTCCAGTGTAACCTAACTTATGGGCCTCGATACGAAGAGTCTTGGTCGAAACGGCCATACCTGTGGCTTGTCTAAACTCATTAGCGATGTTATCAATGGAATGTTGACGGTTACTTCGAATCTCCCTGCCGAGCACCCGCCGGTCCCTGCTGGTGAGAACTGTAGGTCGTCCACTTCAGGGTTTGTTCTGACAGTGTCCCTCAGTCTTGTAGCGACACACAACACGTGCTACAGTTGATTTTGAGCAGTTACGGAGACGGGATATCTCCCTAATTGACACCTTGGCAAGATGCAATCCAACCAACACACTTTACTCGAACTCAGACAACTCTTCCCGTGGCGGCATCTTGACAAAAAAACAACTCTAGTCGACTCCACAGAGTATTTATAGGTTATGGCCGACACGTGATACCTATTATTGCGCATGTGTCAGCTGTATTGTCGACTTTTCTACTTTTCGAAGGGTGTCCCGTCACTTTCTTCCAGATAGTGTATTTTAAATTATCGCATTTTAGTGAGATAAATTTAAGTAATAAAAATAATAAAATAAAAGTTGTTTAAAAAATCATTTAAAATATTTATTATTTAATCGACTTCAAGTTATAATTCATTGTAGAAAGTTTTCTATATAATCTCAGTAACGCTATCAATATTTACAGAGATTTGCAAAGTTGAGAAACTTGGAACATGCTTTTACAATGATCCCTTTCACAAATAGGGTTTAATCTATGCCAATAAATTTGTCAAGTTATCGTATATGTTAAGCTGAACCCCTGAAACACATACTTTAAAGTTCTTTATGGACCAATATCTAATAATGTCCCTAAATATCTATAATACCCATAGATATCTATCTAATAATGTCCATAGATATCTATCTAATAATTCCCATAGATATATATCTAGTAATGCCCATAGATATATATCTGGTAATGCCTATAAATATATATCTAGTAATGCCCATTAATATCTATAATGCCCAGAGATATATATCTAGTAATGCCCATAAATATCTATAATGCCCATAGATATATATCTAATAATGTCCATATATATCTATCTAATAATGCCCATATATTCATAAATGGGCATTATAGATATTTATGGAAATAAAAGTTACTTATTTAACATGTCATATTCTGATATAGACTACAATATAAATCTGGCACATGCACTCAAATTGTTTTTGATGTATAGATATTCATCAGTATAACTAATAAATCAATTCTCACATAGCTTTAAAATTATAAGATCTTCCTTTCGCAAATGTCTCGATACAACTACAGTGCCTTATTTAACCATTTGTAATAAACAAAACTATAAGTCCCATAAAAATCAATCGGAGAAGGATTGAACTAATAGCTGCAGTTGTATCAAGTATATTGGCTTCATACTAGCAATTTTTATGCGCTCTCTATTTTATTGTTACTATGATTCAATAGTTTTTCTGACGTGTCATGTATATAGTTGTGTATTACGTGACACTGGCATATCACTGGCATTTACGTGTCATATGACACATTGACATGAAACACTGACATTCATGTACCAGGTCTTATGACGTTGACGTGAAAGGTATCATGCCATATGAACGTTCTCCAAAAACATCTTTTAAAGATATATAGTAAGTTATCTTAGAAAGATACTTAGAAAAATACATTTGCATTTCTTGTAAATATGTAAATAATTGTCTAATTTTAATTTATTGGCGTACTTAATAATTAATTTTACGTTGCATTATTTATTTGATTTGTTTTGATATATAAAATATTTCATTTTTAGAAGTATATTACAATTTTATTAGGTACTAAATATAAAACTGAAATATGATGAACTTGGCTGGAATTTAAACAATTACAATCACAAATTCGCTGTAATAAGGAGCTTTGGTTTTCAAAGCGCCATTGCAAAGACATTTTTTATCATCAAATGTTTCCGCAATGTATATATACAAGGAATTTAAGCATAAATCTTTAAAGCGTTTTTTTTTTCAAATAATAACAAAAAGCATTGATTCTTCCAAGTTAAATAATCGGATAGAAATAAGATTTTTCGGAAAGGATATGGTAATGACTTCTGTCCGTTTTATGTTGTCTTTGTTCTTTCGTTGGACCTTATTGATTTCTGAAATTTCTGTAAGTCTTTTACTTTTTCATGTTAGAGCAATATCAACAAATACAAATCATTATTTCCAGATAATTCCCTGCTATTTGTTTATTGTTTTGCACATATTTTCTTGAGATTCTTATGTTATTTTTAATTTATATGTATCGATAATTTCAATTACTTAATGATGTTATGAATATTAATTTAAGAAACCAAATACACTTGATATTTTACAGTATCAATTAAAAATAATTCGGTTATATAGGAAATTTTTTTTACATAGAAAAAAATACGTTCTAACATGTAAAAATTAAGGACAATATTTAACAAACTTCAATGTTTAGCTAAGCAAATATTAATGACAATTTTCCTGAAACGCAAATAGTATTTTAAAATTTAAATAAATACTATGAAATAACCCCTGTAGAAATTTTCAATTTTCAGTTTCCCTGTATGAATTGCAATCGTTTACTGAAATACGAATTGGAAGGGCTGGAGCTATCTAGTGGAAAATGTGTCTGAATGCTCTTTTGTGAATGTTCTTTTCAATTAAAAGGCAGGGGGGAATTAGGGAACTGGATTCTTCGACAATTGATAGGGCCCCCCTGTCAGTTGCTACATTTTTTTACTACTAAAAAAATTTAGTCAATACAGTCAAACAGTCAATCTGTTAAATTTTTTTACTGGTATTGGCAAATAAGTTAAAGCTTCCTAATGCTTCAGGTTCAAATTCTGGCGGTAGCATGGATGTTTGTTACTATTTCGGAATCTACGTTAAACAGTAGGTCCCGGTCTAATTAGCCTAAAGTGTGCACAAAATGAGCGTACCAAACCAAACCTATGATTGAAAGGTTTTTTTTCAATTAAAATTGTTTTTTTTTAACCCGGTTCCTTTTTAACTTTTAGGAGGTTACAAAGATGTAGATAAGTAGGTGACGTGTAGAATAAAGTAAAGTAAAAATAAATAAATAAGGAAGCTTTCAACTTCAGCACCATGAAATTCATGTCCATCTTTTCCATTTCCGTGTAATTAGTTAACAATTCTGCTGTCCACAATATAAATGACGATAAACGGCTGAACCAGCATTTTGTATGTCCTATGTCAAAGCTCCCTGGTGGTTCACTATGTGCATGACACTCATTTTTTTAGATGGAAATTGCTTTTTTTAAATGTTTCTCTCCTTAAAATTTTGCCCATGAGATTTGAGTTCCACTGTATAAAGCATATCTCATTTCTCATTATAAAAATTATATTATTTTAATTTAATTAAAGAAGATTAATAAACCTCCCATGGGAGTCCTGGTTAGAATAGCCCCACTGTAGGCCATGCATATCGAAAAAAGCGATTAAAATGAGTATCCAGTGCCCGGGTGTATAATCGGGTGGGGTAAAGTCAAACTTCTCCCTTTGGGGGCCATATGTCTTTGTTTTGCTGCATTTTTTACCCTTTATCATGACTCGTCAGGTTCATGGTTTATGAATCAGGTTCATGGACTTGGTCTAGATGTTGCTGTAGACCAAGTGAAATAAGAAACAACAAACAAATGAATAAACAAAAAATATTACAATGGAGTTGTCAAATAATTGGTCTAATTAATGTTAAATTTAAGGGCTATCTATTTATTGTTATTAATAATATTTGTAACGGTATCCATTTATTGTTATCAATTATATTTGTAACGGTATCGATTAATTGTGAGCAAAATATTAATTAGTTATAGTGTTATCAATGACGTATAATTCTAGTTATTCTTCTCACTACAGAATACCAATTAAGTTAAACTGGAAGTAGAACCTTATTCAAATATCCATCAGGTAGTGTTTTAGCCATCCTTTAATTTCCAATTCCAATTGCTTCATTCCAATCCCATTTGAGGATTCCAACTGGCATGTAAACAATTGGGTTAGTTACTAAATAAATTTAAATAGTAGGTTATTAATTAAATATTTATTAATATTATTATTAAATTGTTTATTGTTATACTAATATTAATTAATAATTTCAATGATATCAATTAATTGTGAAAATGATATTAATTAGTTATAGTGGTATCAATTAACTCGGCGTATAATTCTAGTCATTCTTCTCACTAAAGAATACCAATTTAGTTAAACTGGAAGTAGAGACTTATTCAAATATCGATCAGATTGTTTTTTAAACGACCTTCAATTTCCAATTCCAATTTCTTCATTTCAATCCCATTTCAGGATTCCAACTAGGATGTAAAGTATTGGTCTGATTACTAAATAAATTTAAATGGTAGACCGTTATTAATTAAATATTTATCAATAAATATTATTAAATTGCTCATTGTTATAATAATATTAATTAACAATTTCAATTATATCAATTAATTGTGAGAATGATATTAATTAGTTATAGAGGTATCAAATAACTCGGTGTTTAATTCTAGTCATTCTTTTTGAGTTATGATTGCAGAAATGTATAGAATGTCGCAGAAGGCATTCAGTGAGCATTCCTATATCGGAAAGAAATGTTTAGAAGTGGCATAAACTGTTCAAAGAAGGCAGAGAGCGCGTTGAAGACAAAGAGTCTTCTGGTCGACCATCAACCTAAACCGACGAAACTCATGTCCAAAGATTTGGTGCTTGCAAACCGTCGATTTCCAATTAGAGACCTTTGCTGATGATGTTGGAATTTCAAAAGGATCGGTCAATTCTATTTTCGGCTTTAAACGTGGCAAATCTCGATTGGTACCGAAAACACTGCGCCAGCTAACATTGCATTGTTTCTTTGTGACGTTTTCGCCAAAAATGAAACCCAAATCGTTCCACAACCACCGTATTCACACCGTGCGATTTCTGACTATTCCCTAAACTCAAATGACCACTCCGGAGGACACCGTTTTGAGTCGATTCAAGAGATTCAACGTGAATCGGAGAGCGCTTTGAAGGCCATCCCTGCCGATGTCTTTTTAGCAAGCATTGAGGACTGGAAAAAAAAAGTTGGCATAAGTGCATTGTGTCCGAAGAGGATTACTTTGAAATTTGGAAGAATAAATAAAGAGTTTTTGAAAATAAAAATAATTGGTCTTACTTTTTGGGCACAGTAGTAACTCGGTGTTTAATTGTTATTCTTCCCACTAAAGAATACCAATTGAGTTAAACTGGAAGTAGACACTTATCTAAATATCGATTAGACTGTTTTTTAAACCGACCTTCAATTTCCAATTCCAATTGCTTCATTCCAATCCCATTTGAGGATTCCAAGTAGGATGTAAAGTATTGCTCTTTGGTTTCAAATGCTATTATCCTAACAACTTTTATTTCCTTTTTATCTGCCAGAGAAGCACCATCGCTGCCTGCAAAGTCTTTAGCATGTACGGCTTCCACGTCTCCAGGGACCTGATTAAATGGAGTATTGATTGCGATGTGATACATCGCAGAATCAGTATCACGTGCCGTTTGGGTGGGAGGGGGGAAGGGATGTTGTTTATTGAGAGGGAGTGTTGTTCATTAACGTGTTTGGAGCATTATTTTTTTTAATGAGGGTACATTGGGAATTATTTTTTAATAGAAAAATTTTTGCTTTTAGTTGGATGAGCAAAAGTTTTAAATCAAAAGTTTTAAATAAAAATGTAATTATTGTTATCTTTAATCATAGCCTAATATGTATACATTTACGATCTACCATACTATTTTTTTATAGAAGGACGGTACATTTGGAGTATTGGTTATTATTATTATAAAAATCTTTACTTTTAGATCGAGGAGAAAAGTTTTAAACAAAAGGGCATTGGATTTAATAAATATCTAATTATTATTATCTTTAATCATAACCTAATATGTATAAGATCTAGCACACTATTTTTAAAAATTCAAAAACGGTGTGATACATCGCAGAACCAGTATCACGTGTCGTTTAGGCGTAGGGGAAGTGATGCTGTTTATCCAGACGGAGTGTTGTTCATTAACGCATAGTTTTTTTAATGATGGGTACATTTTGAGTTATTATTATTGTTATTATAAAAATCTTTACTTTTAGGCGGATGAGAAAAAGTTTTAAATTAAAAGGTTTAAATAAAAATGTAATGGATTTAATAAAAATATAATTATTATTATTTGTAATCGTAACCTAATGGAAGTAGCCTAACCGTTGAAGATCTAGTATACTATTTTTTTAAAATTCAAAGACGATGTGATACATCGCAGAATCACTATCACGTGCTGTTTGGGTGAGGGGGAAGTGATGATGTTTATCGAGAGAGAGTGTTGTTCATTAACGTATGTGGAGCATTGTATTTTTAATGATGGGTACATTTGGAATATTATTTTTATTGTTAGAAATGTTATCTTTACTCGTAAATGGATGAGAAAAAGTTTAAATCAAAAGTTTGAAATGAAAGTGTAATGGGTTTAATAAAAATTTAATTATTATTATCTTTAATCACAACTTAATATGCACAAGTTTGAGGTCTAGCATACTAATATTTATATCAACCTAATCTGTTCATCCTTAATTAATTTTTCTTTTCAAAATAGTACTTAAAATATTTTTTTAAAAAAACTATTCAATTTACGACAATACTAAGAGGGGAAAGTACTATGTTGAAATTCACAATCCTTTATAAATTCTTTATTGCATTGGCTATCTTGTTAGATGACATTGCTTAAGTTGAAATTTATTTTTAAGATTTAATCAATAAATTTTCATTTCTGTAAATAGAAAAAAGTTTTTGATAAGTAGATTTAAAACTATACTTAAAAGAAAAATAATGTAATTTTAATGTTTCAATGCACGAAGAACCCTTCACAAAATTTCTTTGAAACAGACTTTACACCTTCAAATAGCTTATTCAGGTCCTTTTTTGAATATCTAAATTCTTTCTCTGAAAACTCGTTCTCTGAATTCAAAGCGTCTTCAAATCGTTTCATCCTTTGAAATTGGATCATTTTGACTATTGAAATCTGATATATTCGGCGGAATATATCTTATAAAGTGAATGTGAGAAATTTTCGAAATTCAGTACTGTTTTGCATTATAGATAAGCTCATGAAGATAAACGACTTAATTTTCACCTTCATTTGAATGCTTAATATACTATTTCGAAACAATAAGAATTGTCACAAATTTTTGGACTTGATAAAATTCTGTAATAATGAACAAAAATATATTATTCTAATATTCTATGCCTTGTCGGTATAGTTTAATGTTTGTATTTATAATAACAGGTTTTTTTAAATCAAAATACTATCAAAAATATAAGAAATACATTTTCATTTAGATTGAATTATGACAAGAACTAGTGTAATATTTTTTCCCACGGGAAGAGTTTTGGCATTCATTCCCAGAGGAGAGGAATGTATATTCTTTGACAAGTACATAATAACAACCCATCACACAAATTTAACAACATACAAACAGTATTGTGGGTGGTTTTATTACATGCAATTATGGTTTTGTACTAATGAGAACAACCTGTCACTCAAAACTGATTGTAGATATTCGGTGTCATGTATAATGAGACTTACAAAATTAGCGATTGTCTGTGCGACCCTTACAAGTCGAGACAATTACAAATGGAATATGGACTACACCATGAGTTGTTCCCTCGTGATTAGTGATAGACCACAAGAGGAGAAATGTCTACTCCAATGAAAAGTGAGGAACGCTGATATCCTTTCTTGACGGATTGTCTTAATGAGATGTTTTTGGTGAAGAAAGGAGAGAATTCTGCGACGAGTGATAAGAAGTGCTATCTTTTTATCTGAAGTGATTGAGCAGGCCAGAGTTTCCACCTGTTTTCAAAGTGAGCTCCATGTGGTTTCGTGCATCACGCCTTGTGATAATTATGGTCTGCCGCAGACCAGGCAAAAAAAAAATCGTTGTAAACTCAAGAACTCTGATAATGTCCATCCTTTTGGTGAACTGCATTTTTTAATCATATTTAAATGTGTAATTTTATTTTTTTGTAAATAATTAATTATAATTACGTGTTCTGTATTTATATATATATATATATATATATACATGTATAGTGCTTGTAAACAAAAATTAAAATGTTCCCATGAATCTGAAAGTGGCCTTCAAGAAGAAGGCCACTTTCAGATTCATGGGAACATTTTAATTTTATTATTACTATACTAGACCGTTATTGGTCTAGTATAGTCCGAGACGTTATACTAATAAAAATTCATAGGCTTCAAAAGGGATAAAATCTATTTTTTTTTTTGTTGATTCCCCTGCTATGCTTATTATGATGATTTTTCCTTTTGCTGTTATATTCTTTTATTTCAGATTTTCTGCAAAAGGATGTCTTTTTAGAAAGAAAAAAAATGTACGTGTGGCATTTTTTTTTTTTTTTTTTTTTTTTGTCTATTTGATTCCAATATTTTTCTAAGGGATATTTATTTTAAAGAGACAAAGATTATGTCCTTATAAGTCATAATTTTATTGTTGAATACAGTTTCCTTCTTGTTCATATCTAATTATTTTTTGCATTGAATAAAATTTATTCTAAATACTTCCTTTTATCAATATCAGATAAACGTTTATTTGAAATTATTATTCATTATGAGATTGTGAGATAAATTTATTAAATGAAATTGTGATTATTATTATTATAGTATTAAATTGGAGACAATTATATTACAATTAGATTAAATTATCTTTATCTTCCTTTAGAAACAGAAAAATAATGCATTGATACATTTTGTCTAAGAATTTGATACTTTTTAATTTATCTTTTCCATAAAACCTCATTATTAGATAATCTTTAAAAAAATAATTCTTAGCTGATAATTTATATAAAAGGACACTATTGTATTCTTTATTTATCCCACACGACTGGTTAGTGTTTTTGTTGCCACATTTAATTCTCAATATAATGTTAAATTAATAATATTTTCTATAATTAATAAATATAATTAAATTAATAATATTAGAGTAATTTTTCAAATTAAGCATCTTAAAATATTAGAAATTTTTACATTGCATTGTTGCAATTTCGGTTGCATCTTCCTTATATTAATTTTGAGTTTAAAGCCAAACCACCTCTTTTAGATATAAACATTTCAATTACTGCTTGATGATAAAGACTGGGCTATCTTTAAAAAAATATTATAAATATTCACAGGTCCCGGTTCACAGGCACAGGTTTGAGAACTCACAACACCTCACTCATCAATTAAAAACATACAATATGTAGGACATTTAAAGACAGAAAATTATAGATTCGTGAAAGGATTCCGCTTCTAAGCCGAAAACCCGATACTCGGCTACGCGCAGGATGCGTGAAATATACCTTCTCTCTGAGTGAGAGTCTGCAAACCGACTGACCATTTCTCCTGAACGCTACAGGGGCCTCTTGCAATGGGTTACATTACAAAAATGGCATGGTTACATTACAAAATTTGTTTTTCAGATGAATACAAAGATTTATAAACTTCGCCTTAAACAGGCATCAAAATGAAATTTATAATTAATTACTAATTATTTAAAATCTGTAGAAACATTTACATTGAATAATTGCATATAATTTAATCAATATACAAGCCTTTTCGGTTATTTTCTTGTTTGTTTATTTGAATTTAAAAAAAAATATAATTTCAATATCCTTCTTTTTCAATTTTTAATCATATATAAGCCCTTCTGTAGTTCCGTAACTCCCCTATAATATATGAAAATATAAGCGATTAATTTCAAAGTAGGAAGATAACGTCACTGTAGAAAGGTTGATATATTATACAACGAACTTTAAGTATGCAGGAATTCAAGATTGGCGAAAAAATATTAGAACGGCAGAACAATCTTTCTTTGTTTATCTACTAGCTCCTTTTCCCAAACATTTTTTTTTTTATTTTATGCCTTTTCTTTTACCTTATTGAGAATCAGTTCACCTACTTTATCGAATTCCTTCTTTTTTCCCCAAGTACTTTCGTACTTTTTTGTCTCTGATTACTTGGTGAAAGTTTTATCTACTTCCCCATATTTTTATTTTGGGATTAAGTCTTGTCTGGTTGCCATGCTTGGTTAAAGTTTGTAGAAGAAAAAGAAAAAAGAAAAAACTCTTAACATTCTAATAAACATTTTCAATTTTACCATTTTTTATCATCGTGTTGAAGACAATGATTTTCTTAATTTCAAGCAAACACAAAAATGTTGAATAACATTTTTCTTATAATAAAATACAAATTGTTAATATTGCAGTATTTTTTTTTCACGAGAAAAGTTTTGGCATTACATTCCCAAGAGAGAGAGGAATAGATGCTATTTGACAAATATATAATAAACCCATCATTAAAATTTGACAGTAAACAAGCAGTGTTGTGAATGTACATATTGCATGTAATTAGGGTTTCGCAATAATGAGAACAACCTGACACTAAAATCCGGTATCACATATTCGGTATCATGCATAATGAAGAAATTAACGAATGTCTGTGTGACTTTCACAGGTCGAAACAATTACAGATTGAATATGAACTATACTATGAGTTGTTCCATTGTTATTAGTGATAGACCACGAGTGGAAAAATGTCTACTCCAATGAGAAGTGAGGGAAGCTCACACCTGATGGACTTTTTTTTTGGTGAAGAAGGGAAAGAGTTCTGCGACGAGTCGACCAGAAGTATTTTTCTTCTTCTGTTTTTCTCTGAAAAGGCCGGGGTTTATTAAGTGACTGAATAAGCCGGAATTTTCTACCTGCTTTCAAAGTGAGCTCCTGGTAGTTTCTTGAATCACGCCATGTGATATTTAAGGTCTGCCGCAGACCAGGTGTTTAGAATCGTCGTAGACTTGAGAACTCTGAAAAACTTCTAACTCAAAGTGAACTGCACTTGTGTATCTAATTTATATCCTTAATTTTCATTTTTTTGTAAATATAGTTCTGTATATATATATATTGTAAATAAAATGTAAAGTGTTCCCATGAACATGAAAGTGCCCGTCTTCTTGAAGTCATTATAAGTCTAGTAGCAATGACATTACAATATGTTAAGGAAGAAATAGAAATATTTTCATATGAGTTACGAATGCATAATCACTATTATACACAGTGAACGAAATACATATATTTTATACCGTATTTTAATGTATACTGTATGGATTTATATGATATATTTAAAAAAAAAATTTTCTTTGCAACTTAAAAGCATAAAAGTTTTATGAATGAAATTGTTAAAATATGTTGTTGTTTGTTGTTTCTTATCCCACTTGGTTGGCCAAGCCCACGAGCCCATACGTATTCATGATTGAAGGGGAAGGAAGCAGCTTCTGTTGTGATGGAGCACCCGTAGGTAGAAGCCTGACTTTTGCTCCGTGACGCTCTTACAGTCATGGGAGACCGGGACCTACGGCTTAAAGTGGATTCCGAACCACTACAAACATCCATGGCACCGCCGGGATTCGAACCCGAAACCTGTGACACCAAGCGCCAGAGCGCCAGACACTCGGCCATTAAGGTCCCAAATTTGCCAACGGCACGCAGTGTTCCCAGGTGGTCACCCACCCAAGTACTGACCGCGCCCAATGATGCTTGACTTCGGTGATCTAACGAGAACCGGTATATTCAGCATGGTACGGCCGTTGAAATATAACCATGATAAATGAATTTATAATGTGAGATTTTCATACTAAATTTTAATTATTTGGAGAATATTCCATATCATTTGTGGACTAGAGAATATCACTTATGGGTAATGGGATTTATACTTCTAATATTTTTTTTATTGTTAATCATATTTTTCATAGACAGTTCAGTAAAATACTTTTTTTTTTATCTAGCAGCATTTTAAGCGTGTAAAATAATATATAAAGATAATAACTATACACATATTAAATTGTTTTTGATATAACCTGCAATGCTATTTTAATAAATAATTTAAAGTGAGATTTATTATTAATTTTGATTATAATTCTTAACACAAACAGGAGAAGAACTCTCCTTCATATTACGTTTATATATATATATATATGTATGTATGTAAAACAAACTATCCACCACAAAGTATCAAACAAAGCTTACAGAAGTAAGTAACAAACAAATTCCTACAAGCATTCTAGTCTTAGAACGTCGTCTCTCTGGCGACAAACTCTTGTTTTTTTTTTCCAAAGAGACTTGAACTTATAATGACAAGTGATGTTTTTGTTTGAAGGGTTCTCTTAAGGCTGTAACAAAAGGTCTTCCATTCAGCACTATTGCTACTGATAAAGAGGATATCAAAGAAAAATAATATGATGTCAATGTTACACAGTTCAAAAACAAACATAAGAAGAATTTCCCTATCTCGCAATTACTTTGCCTCAAAGCTCAGAAAGTCTCACAATTTTTGAGTTTAAAAGACTACGGGAGTATTGAAAATAACGTACGGGTATTGAAAGATAATAACCTACGGGTATTGAAAGAGAATAACTTAGGGCTAAGGTCGGCAACTTTTGAGTCGGAAGAGTCAAAAATTACAATTTACAAAATTTCAAAGTTTTTAAAGTGGCACAAAAAAATTTTCTTGACAACAATAAATAGTACTCGCATAAATAAAGTTTTTTGATAAAAAAAAAGATAATCTATTTATTCATATGTAAATAGTTTTTCACAACAATATTAAATAATATATATATGGCATTATTAGATAATTACTTATTATTTAAGTAAAAATTTAAAACAATTAAACATTTACTTACAACACTAACTTGTGTTTCAATAACAAACATTTGAGCAAACAAATTCAATGGGAGCGATGGCTTTGCCATGGTTTTAAAAAGTTTGAATAAATTTGGCTCATAACTTGTTGCTTTAAGTTTCAAACACGACTCTAAATTTTCATTTTCTTCTTACTTTACTTTTAATTATATTCATGCAAGAGAACGCTTGCTCGCACGATTATGTCGATCCGAAGATAGTCAGCACTCCAAATGCCAACTTCTTCACGTCACTGTAGCAATCTGGAAGACTATTCCATGCGTCGGATATAAGTGCCTCAACTCACGGCATTTCTTTTAAAGCTGTCAACTTTTGTTGTGTTACGTACATGCATGTTTAAACGATTTGTAAATGTTTTTTTTTTTTTTGATAAAATAAATAATATTTGCGTATGGAACTAAAGAGCCGCATGTGGCTCGCGAGCCGCAGGTTGCCGACCCCTGATCTAGGGGTATTGAAAAAGAATAACCTACGGATATTGAAAAATACAATAGTATGATGATAAGAAAAGATGCTTGTAGTGCGTGGGGGTGCATTTCTTCAAGGAATGTCCTACAGATGGGTTAATTGAAAACCCAACTTGTATTAAATGTAGCCCGAAAATACATCTCTGGGGAGTCCTTCGAAATTTTACAAATTCTTCTACCAAAAGCAAGATAAATATCAAACCACTTAGAAATGTCTTCTCTTCCAGAATGGTAAATGACCAATTTTGATTTGCTTTTATGATTTAGAGGACATCTACTCCACAACTCCAGGGTGAACATACTCACTAGGAAGATCTAGACATGGTGGAAATGGCTCTCTATGTTCTAAAATAATTTGCTACAATTTACAATTCCATTGGGGGTAAAAAAATGTATATAACTTTCTCCGGATCTGTAAGAACTCAGTAGAAAAACTTACAATATTGTTCGGCCTGAAAAAAAGACTCCGTCCAACCAGTAAAGAAGCAAATATCTGTAGTCCCTTAACCTGAATGGCTTTTATTATTCTATAAACTTCGATGAAGAGCCACTCTTTCCATCTTTTTAATGACAGGAGTTTGTGGCTGCTATGCAGCCAACGCTTCATATAGTGCCTCACTAATATAGAGTGCTTGAGGAATTTAAATTATATGACTTACACTATATTTTTGTAACCATCACTATTTGTTTTTGTTAACACAACTGATTTCATGCCAGGACCACATCACTTTCATACATAATAAAAAGAATTTAAACATTAAAGTAAGAATTGAAAAATTACAAAAGAGTGTAGATGAGTCTTCTTAATAACAATTTGACTTAAGTTTTCTGCCCATTTGATTCCTTTCACGAGATATTTTAAAGAAAAATGTATATTTGAAATAATAAATTTTATCTTATTGAATAAACAACCAAATATTGAAATGTTTCTTTTGTTAGTGGTGGGAATTAAATCCCTTAAATTAGAATATTGTAGGTAAAGGTTCTGCTGATCTTCTACTAATATGTCAGAACTCAAAAGTAAGAGAAAAAAATAATTTTAGGGTTGTTAAAATTTATGACAACATTATGTGCCTGCGTTAAACACAATATGCTGGAACTGATTTAGAAGTGAGAGAACTTTAAATTACATTTACTTTCAGAAATCTCAGAAAAATCTTATCAGGTGGTTCTCTCTGAACACTTATCCTTAGGGTATCCTCTTTTCAGTATCTTACTTATTACCGAAACTCTTATTCTTGTATGTAGGTTATCCACTGTCGATGGAGAAATCATAATCTCTATCAAGTTTATTTGTGCTGTAAAGCAATCACTATAATGTGTGCCACGAGTGAAACTCAATTCGGTTACTCTTGTATGCCAGGTATATAAGTTGACCATTTATATGACACATTTTTGAATTTATATTACATGTATAATATATTTTGTATTTTTTAATAAAACCTCTAAAGTTTTAAAATAAAATAATTCCAATAACTGATGTCAAAAAAAAAAATTTTTTTGCAGGGTTAGCTACTTCCTTGGGTTCAGGAGTATATGCTTTGATCGCCGTAGCAGCCCATGACCACTCCGGCCCCTCCGTCGTTTTGTCCATCCTGATGGCAGCAGTCACCTCTTGTCTAGGGGGTAAGTAAACCATCAATGATTATCCCTGATTTAATTACGATTCGCCAACTTCATTTCGATGCTTTCACGAAATGTTTGGAGCATCAATTTATTTTCAGCTTTTAATGCAACGAGAACATAGCTGTTGTCATTAAAGTAAACGACAAGGGACACATTCAAGATTTTTCATTATGATTAAGAATTCTTATTTTTGTTTAGTTAAAAAGATTTGTTTCGATGATAACCAGATTTAGAATTTTTGTTGTTGTTGTTGTTTTTCATCTCCAGTATAGTCAAGCTATTCTATGGAATAAAATAGAAATTATAAAGTTCTTCTGATATTTTAGAGGTTATGGACCGAAGTTCATAAACCTCTAACATGTCAGAAGAGATCCTGTAATGTCAGATTCAGAACCCTGTCCTGTAAAATCAAGACAGATTAAAATATTATTGGGTTGTCCTACACCTGGTGCAAGTCCCAAACACATTCTGCCTTTGTTCATAGGTGGGAAAGTCCTCAAAAACTAGCAAAAGTTTGTTGTCTAGAGAATTTTTGAATAGAATGACAATGAATGTCTTATAGTTGAATCAATTGAAAACTCAACCAGTATTAATTGGCCAGAAAAGACATCTAGCCTCATAACGAGTCTATTGAAAACTCCCAAATCCAAAGCCCCAAAGAAAATTACCTATTTACCAAAAGCAGAATAAATATCAAGCCAATTAGAAGAGTCTTATTCTACAGAATGTTAAATGACCGATTTGAATTTGCTTTTATGCTTTAAAGGCCCTCTATACCACAACTTGCACATTGGTGAATATTTTAAAACAATAGTATAGAAAGTATATTTAAGTTGAGATTAAAATAAGAAAATCTGAATGATAGTTACGAACAAGCTCAGACTGATTATTATAAATTTTTGTATTGTTGTAACATTCCCTTAGATAACAAAAATCAACTAACACATCACATATGTACTGATTTAATCAATTTATTATTATTAACTAAACTATTTCTTCTTCAGTTAAGGGTTTATCAGGTAAGAACTATTGTACGATAGCAAAGACCAAAATTGCTTAAATGCCGTGTGGGAAAGTGTGGGAAATTAAAATCCTCTGCAGTTTCGATTATAAAATTTCCATTTTTTTATATTGGGTGAAACAAGAAACAATACAGTTATATTTTACCTCATGTGTATAAAAACTAGCAATTATTTTAAATGCTTTTAAATGATAGTTATAATGAACTTATAAGATTCATACTTAATTTTTTTGATACTGTGTTTTTACTTCCAGCTATTATTTTCTTTTAATTGAATAATATTTTATTATAATTAGTATTTAAAAAGCTTTTTTTTTTTTTTTTTTTTTTGCAATTGGGCGGTTTAATAAATTTTAAAAAAGGTAATGCGAACAATTTAAAGTAATAGATATTAAATGAAAAAAAAAATCGTTCTAAATATCGGAAAATCAACTAATTTATTCAAATTTCATTAGAGATCCGAAATAATTAGAATTCAAGTTTCTAAAAAATGCAAGTATTTCAGCGAAAGTTAAGATTAAAAATTGTTGCAATAATTCATTAAAATTAAGGATCAATGTTATAATTCAATAAAATAATATTGTGCTGTAGGCAATGATTTAAATGATGCAAATACTCTTTTTTTAATTGTATTCTGTGAAGATAAAGATAGTTATTAACAATTTTATTTAAGGGAATACATTAAATAGAGAAAATCTTTTTAATAATATCAACACTTTTCCTTTTTACGTTTTGTGTGATACTTTTTTTTACGTTCGGTTGATAAATCAGTTGATTTTTAATGATTACCTCATTATTATTTTAAGGAAAATGTTTAAGACATTGTTCAACAAAAAACATCAAAAAGATCCATTTTTAATTGTTTCGATGTTAAATAAATTTAAAAAATCAATTTCATTCAGACATATCACAGCTAAAATCGGAAGAATAAAGCAAATATTAATCTTATTTCTTCGATGAACAAAGCAGATTTTTTTTTTAAAACTAGAAATGATAAAATTTATTTCTGATTGTGTTTAATTTACAGATAAAAGCTTTAAGAAAAAATATTTCAAAACTTTTAAATTTAGTTATAAATCTAATTGTATTTCTATGTTTATTAATTAACAGAATGAACCATAAGTCTATAATTCATTTCATTACTTCAATTATGATTTTAACAACAACTGATTAGCACTTAACTGAATTTAATCCACTAATTGGCACTGAACCAACATGAGGTGATAGAATCTGTACTTTATGATCAATAATACTGATCACTTAATTGAATCAGTACTTCTGCTCTAAATTATTTATCATGGCATACAATATTGTCTTTTAAACACATGCAATGAATGATGTTATACTTTCAAATAATACAAACTACAACATCGAAAATTGATGTGCATAAATAATAACAATACAAAGGATTTATTTAAGGGGTTTTGGGTACCTTTATAGTGACGCTAACTTTCAATGTTCTTCTTCTTCAATGGCGAGCCGGCCTCCGCAATAGCGACGAGACCTGATGACCAATTGGCTAGCTCTCTGGCGTTTGATACCACAGGTTTCAGGCTCGAATCGGCAATAGCATGGATGTTTGTGAATGGTTTGGACGTTAAACTGTTGGTCCCTGTCTAATTAGCCCAAAGTTTGCAAATATGATTGTAGAGCGACAAACCAAATCAATAGCGAGACAGCTACCTGATGGGCCAAGGCCTTCTACCTGATTCCGAAACGAATTGTTTTTCTTTCTGTGTTTTTAGATTATCAGCCCTAATCCCAACGTTCTATAGTCATATTAGATCGAAACCTGAAGATTAAAGTGGATTCCGAACCACCATAAACACCCGTTGCACCAGGGGGTCTTGAAACCGAAACCTGTGATACTGAGCGCTAGGCACTCGGCCATCAGGTTCCAAATTTCAATGTTATATCTGCTTATTAAATATACTTATGCGTAGTGATGGATAAGATTAATAAAATCTATCGTGAATTCCACTGTAATAGTTTACAAACTACTACTATTATTTAAACTACAACTATTTTTACAAACTTCTATACTTCAACGTGTTCAATCCGATTAATTGTCGATTTCTATCCATTTTCGGAATAGTTTATTTGCAGAGTTTTTGGTATCAGTATATAATTCAATACTTGAAAATTTAAGCAAAATTTTTGTTGTAAAAAAATTAAAGCAACTAGCCTTTTAATGCCAATTCTGCAATTATAAGACATTTAGTTAATATTATTTTAATATTACATACTTTTATCAATTCATGTGTAAATATTTATAGTCTATATTAATATTTTCTTCTGGTAACACTGCTTGCTATTTTTCTGTTATTAAATTTAACAATTATAGTTTTATTTTTATTTTGAGTATAAAACAAATATAGTTTTTATTTTTATTTTAAGTAGTCGGAAGATAGATAGGGGCCTGATGTGGCCGAGTGACTAGTGCTCAGTGTCAAAAGTTTCGGGTTCGAGTCCCGGTAGTGGCATGGATGTGCATAGGGGCTCAAAATCCACTTTAAACAGTAAGCATCGGTCTAATATGACTGTATAACATTGGGCGTAGGGCTGACAACTCTGCCCAGTAAAAAGAAAACATCTCTTGTCTCGAAATCTGCCAGTAGGCAGATGATCTTGGCCCATCATGGGGCTGTTGTGTCGATAATGATGATAGAGGAGAAATAAATGTTAGAATAAAAGAATATTTAAAAATCCGTAAAAATATCTGTGTTTTAATAAAAAAAATTTTATTTTAAGACTGAACTATTGTTTTGACTTTTATTTATTTATTACTGAAGTTCCATAAACAAACTCAAATTGTAAAATGTCTTATTATGTATGCACTCTAGATAAATATAAACTCTATTCTTTAAAATAAGCTTTTTGTCAAGTGCAGAACGGTAATCGATTGTACTTAACAAAGATCTTCTAGTACCGAACAATATTGAAGATCCAATCAATGACCTTTAAAGCGGGTCTCGATGAATCTCAAATAGAAGTTCATTAGGAAGAATCATTTGTTACCGGTTTGGATCGCATTGGAAAAATGATTAAAAGTCCTATGTCAAAGACGGACAACTTACACTCTTTTTAACTAGTTTTTCAAATTCATAGAATTACATACTTAAGAAAATGAGTTAATACAACAGTTAACCTCCAAGATTGATGAATGAGTTGCATGCAGTGTTTAGAGTTGCATGCTCATTTATCTAATAAAGTAATTAAGACATACTTCCGTACAGTAAAGAGGAAGAAACTGGTGATCATTAATTTAAATTGGGGTAGCATTATAATTTAAAATAAATTCTTTAAATTTTGTTTATTTATAACTAGCAGTTATTGTGTTTATAATTGGCTGTTAAACAGATTCAAATTAGATACTATGTTTTCAATTAATTATTATAAAATCAAAATATTCTTAATATACTAAACAAAGTTCAAGCTTGCATTGAACTCTTTGTTAACTTAATGAGCATCATTTGAGTTTTCTTTTTGAAAAAAAAGAGTATTTTTTTAAATGTTTTTTTAGAATGTAAAGATTTTTTTTTGTTTCAAAAATATAAAGATTAATTAATTTTTTTTCAAAATGTAAATATTAATTTTTCCTTTGCTATTTTTGGAGCACTTTTTATTTCGTAACAATAATACCATTTATAAATAACAATAATTTTAATGAAACTTTTTAGGTATGTGGAGGGCTTAATTGTTTTCAACCTGATGGCCGAGTGGCTAGCGCACTTGCGCTTGGTTCTACAGGTTTCGTGTTTGAGACCCGGTAGTGCCATGGATGCTTGTAGTGGGTCGAAATTAACTTTAAACCGTTGGTCCCGGTCTAACGTGATCGTAGAGTGTTGCTGGGGTATTATTACTCCACGTCCGTAACTTATCTTCAAGCTACGTCCACCTCCTGGGTAGTGTTAAGTGTATAACGTCTGTGCAGCGCTTGCTTTAAGGCATCGAAGACAACTGTCTAAGTGTTTGCCAGCTCATTAGAAAAAAAATACATATCTAGCAAAGCTTATTTTAAAAAGACACATACAAATTTATTTTCTTGACGTAAAACATAACTCCCTACAAATCAATATTCTTGACTGAAGAAAATACTTCCACTTCAATATCAGTAGAAATACTCCTTAGTTTGTTAGATTAGATCCATCAGTAACAAAAATGCATCACAATACCATCATTAATCTAATGGTTAGAATTAATTCCATCTATAACAACACTACTTTTAAACAGTAACAAAGAATAATACTTTTTTTGTTAAAATAGTGCCTAAGTAACATTTATATGCCATAGTTTTTTTAATCTGTAATTTCCCAGATTATTATTGTTAAACATTTTTCTCATAGATTATAATTGCCACATATTCTCCACACTGTAGGTGTTTTCTTCCATGTTTCCTCCAAAAAATAGCAAAGCACTCTATCACTTTCTAAACCACCATAACCCAGAAACCCATCTAACTTCAGAAGCCCATCTCGTGGACAATAAATCACTCCAATCTGATACTCCAAGTAAACAAATTAATGATGGTCGCTGTCCCCCATTAACTTGTTTAATGGCCTTATTATTGTAAACAGACACAATGTTTTATCACGCGGCTCAATGTTACTATATAAAACAAGTTACGCAGCCAAATTCTTTTCTCTTCCTTACCGACTGTAAATGGAAGATTGTAATAGAGAGTTTTTGCATACCGTATTTTGGACGTCCGTTAGCATTTTCTCCCTAGCGCGCATGCTCATAGGAAACCTTATTACAGATATGCATGTGCAATTTCCTATGAGCATGCGCGCTAGGGAGAAAAAGCTAACGGACGTCCAAAATACGGTATGCAAAAACTCTCTATTGTCTACTTCCGTAATACGTAATATCTTGGGAACACCCAAAATGCAATAGTTTCTTCCTATGCATACATACTAAGGTTATCATCAAGAAAATTATGAATTCCCTCATTTAAAACATACAAATTACGTTTTATAATGTTAAATAATATATTTAATAATAATATTTAATAGGATTACCATTATTTTTACATTTAATTAATTTTTTATACGGTCCCTTTTATAATTCCATCTTTAAAAATATGTTATGCATGTTACCTTTTTATTTAAAAATTTAATAAAACTGAAAATTCTAGTTGCTGAATGTCTTTTGGGAAATAAAAACATTTTGATCATAATTCAGTTCTAAAAATGAAACAGAACAAATCTGCCGCATGTACTTTACCTGCAAGATACTTTACGAGCGCAATTTCAAAGTAATTTGATGTTTCGGCCCGAAATATGGCTTAACTCAAGCATTTGACATCAAACAGATGTTGCTAATTTGTAAATATATGCTTTGTGCGACACTTTAGATATGAAAGCGTCGGGATATATATTAAAAGCATGTTTAGATAAGAAACTTCATGCTTTATATGAAATATAAATGGAGTATTAGGATTATATAATAAAATTTAGATGCAGTTACACGTAAAGCAGCAAAAAGGTTTCATTTTATTTATTGTTTCTTTTAATATTTAACTTTGTATAATATTTATGTTATTAAAATTATTTTTTTTTTCTTATGAAAGATGTACCATTAAAGACTTTTAATCTTAAAATGGAGCAGATCAATTTTAAAGCTCCATTAAAAACGTGAGGAACGTGATCATAAGAATCATTACTTTTTTATATTAAATAAATATTTGAACATTCTGAAATGTTGAATATTCTTAACTTCTTCAGAAATTATTATTCTAAAATGAAGAAAAAAAATTGCTTGCTTGTTTTGTAGAATTTTATTTATTTCACAAATATAAATTTATTATATCAACTACTATATTATTTATTATTAAAAATATATCTAAATATATTTTATTTAAATATACCAACGTTTATAAATATCAACAATTATAGACATGATGAAAACGTTTTTATTGTATATTAAATAAATTGTATTTGATAATTCTGAAATGTTAAATATTTTTAACTTCTTCAGAAATTGTTATTCTAAAATGAAGAAAAAAAAATTGCTTGCTTGTTTTGTAGAATTTTATTTATTTCACAAATATAAATTTATTATATCAACTACTATATTATTTATTATTAAAAATATATCTAAATATATTTTATTTAAATATACCAACGTTTATAAATATCAACAATTATAGACATGATGAAAACGTTTTTATTGTATATTAAATAAATTGTATTTGATAATTCTGAAATGTTAAATATTTTTAACTTCTTCAGAAATTATTATTCTAAAATGAAGAAAAAAAATTGCTTGCTTGTTTTGTAGAATTTTATTTATTTCACAAATATAAATTTATTATATCAACTACTATATTATTTATTATTAAAAATATATCTAAATATATTTTATTTAAATATACCAACGTTTATAAATATCAACAATTATAGACATGATGAAAACGTTTTTATTGTATATTAAATAAATTGTATTTGATAATTCTGAAATGTTAAATATTTTTAACTTCTTCAGAAATTGTTATTCTAAAATGAAGAAAAAAAATTGCTTGCTTGTTTTGTTGAATTTTATTTATTTCACAAATATAAATGCATTATATCAACTATTATATATATATATATAACAAATAATATATACATATAATTTATTATTAAAAATATATTTAAATATATCAACTTCTGTAAATATCAACAATTTTAGAAACGATGAAAGAGTTATTATTTTATATTAAATAAATATTTGATGATAATTCTGAAATGTTAAACATATATATATATATATATATTATTTATTATAAAAAATAATATATATATATATATATATTATTTATTATAAAAAATATATTTTATTGTATTTTATTTTAAAAAATCAACTTCTATTAATATCAACAATCATAGACATGCGTTTAAAAGGAAGACCATCTCATTAAATGTTTTTTTAGTAACTTTACATGCATATAAAGTTAAATATACGTGCAAAATATCGGAATATTTCACAATTTTATTTTTTTTAATACATGAAAGATTAAATATTGTAAAGATTTTACTTTTCTCCCTATATTACAACATACCACTTGGCCAAAATAATGAAACTATATGTATTATAATAAGCGCAGATGTTCCTTTAACGTGTAAATTAACTTTAAATTTGTTCTTATTTGCCTACGAATAGATGCTGTAGATTGTCCACTGTATATAGCATCAGATATCAATAGATATTCTCCATTAGTTCACTTTAATTCATGGGCTGAGATGTTAGTATTCGAATTCTTTATTCGCATTTTCATCAGAAAACGTTACACAGAGATTCATTCTTTCACATGACATATCAATATGTTACCTTTCTATACTGCATACCTTAATCAGCATGGCACGTACACATTCATGCTTAAATGCCAGTAAATTTCATTCAGTATAGGCCTACAAATGGGGTTTCAGTTCTAGTTTACTATAATCTGTATATTCCCACACATTCAATTAATTTTGCTTTTAAAAAATTAATCGTATAAGAGCAGGAAGGAACGCTTCAGGATATCTGCGATTCAAACCAACAAACCTTTTTTCAACATTTGCAATTATTAGTCTTTGACAAGTCAATGCCGCTAAACTAAAAATAATGACAGCCTTTTATACATGCTAATTAATTCATATAATGAGATACTGTTAATAAATTTCACATCAGTGTGATAGCATCCCGATTTGTCTTTTAAGTTCAATAAATTCTCACCTTTTATAATCTTGCTACAATATCAATCCCTGCTTGCACAGAACGCAAATCCAGCAACTTATGCAATGACGCCTCAAAAAAATATAAAAAGATTTTTTAATCAAAATATAAAAATTTTAATTAAAAAAAAAAGATTTCAATGCCTTCGTTGATAGTATACATCTATTTAAAACAAGTAATATAAAAAAAAAATTTTTTTTTAAGTCAACTCCTACTTTTTTTTCACTATATTGCAGAAACTCCTTTATAAATAAATTAGTTTCATTCATTTTTTTAAGTTCATCTGGCGCCATCTATTGGTAGATAAACGCAACTTAAATCTAAAAAAAACTAAAATTAATTAATGAAATTTAATTACTGAATTAATATTTGAAAAAACTTTATTAACATCCAGTGTCATCCACTACAATTTCAAAAAAAAAAATATTTTTGAACTTGAGTGGATGAATAAAAAGTATTTTATTAACGACTGAATATTTGAACAAGATATATAGAGGGAGAGTTTGAGCTAATAGAAGGAATTGAATAAACATGTTACAGTTTTCAGAGATAAATATTATTTTTTATGATAAATATGTACCTTTGAGCAACGCCTTCTGGAATTAAAAGAGAAAGTTTGAAGACTATTTCGTTCCACTTATAATACATATTTCCCATTATTTTAAAAGTATAATATTGGTCAATATATTAAATATTATCAATTAGATTTATATATATATATATAATTCTTCTGTGCATGTGTTTGTCCTGAACAGCAGGACCGATTTTGATGAAATTTTTTGTGTTTGACAAAACATAGAGAATGATTTTATGCGATCCCCTTTGTTGTAAGTCGCTACCAGATAGTGCTGCAGTATATCAACGTCTATATTGTTCAACCAATCGCTATGAATATTAGTAACGATATATATTCGAGTATGGGAAATATGTTTGTGTTATCCACTTTATTGTCACTTGCCACCTGATGGTGCTGCAGCATTTCATCTTAAATTCCTTTCAAACGATATCCATGAAAATTAGTATGCACATATTTTGGAACATGGAGAATATAATTGCAATATGTAATTTTCTACAATGATTTTTTTTTTGGCAGGACGACGTGTGTATGTGTATATATATAAAGGTAAGGTGATATAACGAATGTCATATATATATAAACTCATGTTTGTGAAAATTGCAACACCATGAAGGAATCGTCATAATTGAATGAAATTTAATACACAGTTGAGTGGTAGTGGTACAAATAAATGATTAAATGTTCAAAGCAAACAAACAATAACAAGAGATCGGAATCAGTATTTTGTGTAGCCACCACGCGCCGCAATAAGTGCTACTACACTACGTGGCATGGAGTCAAATAAATTTTGAATGTCTGCCTGAGGAAGAGCATTCCATATTGTTTGTATGCGCACCCAAAGTTCGTCTGCAGAAGCAACAGGACGAGGATCACGAGCGAGACGCCGACCAACGAAATCCCCCACATGTTCAATCGGCAACATATCCGGGGAATACGCAGGCCAAGGAGAAGCTGTACCTGCCGCGTTGCAAAGAAGGATTGAACAGTCCTAGTGACATGAGGGTGGGCATTGTCCTGCTGAAATACAGCGCCTGGCAAGCTTTGAAGGAAGGGAACAGCTTGGGGCTGTAAAACTTCACTGATGTACCGGTTGCTGTTCGGATTGCCCACAATTCTTAGCAATTGAGATCGTCCATGATATGCTATGGCACCCCAGACCATAACTCCGGGTGTTCGTCCACTGTGGCGTTCGATAATGCACTCCGGAAGGTGGCGTTCACCGGCATAGAGTCTGACACGAATTTGGCCATCATGGTACCACAAATTAAAGCGGGATTCGTCAGAAAACATGACATGCTGCCAATCAGCACACCAGTCTCTATGCTGAGCGGCCCATTGTATCCGCAGGCGGCGATGGTTTAGCGTGAGAGGGATCCTGTATAAAGGAGTCCTTGCGCGCAGTCCACGCTGCAGCAGACGTCTACGAATTGATGAAGCACACAATGAAACACCTTAGCTATTGACCACTGTGCTGCCAATTGTCTAGAGGAAGCTGTACGGTCCGTCAGCGCCATGCGGACCAGGTGTCTATCATCGCGAGCTGATGTCACATTTTGGGGTCCACTCCCAGATTTTCGAGTTGTCCGACACTCGTCCGTCCACTGCTTCCAAAGACGCATCACTGTGCTGCTGTTACGCTGCACACGAGCGGCTACTGCGCGATAAGGCAATCCAGCTTCACGAAGGCCGATGATTCTCCCCTGTTCAAACTCTGTAAGTTGTTCAATTATCTCGCTCTCTTTCGTCGAAGAGGCATAAGTAACGATTGAGCTAACGTTTACCACTAGCAGATAACCACCGATAACCATACACGCCTCGCTACAGCCGTCTATTTATTCGGATCCATCCGCCGTTCAGAGGGCGCTGCTCAGCATACACATGCGCTACGGATTTGAAATTCTAATCATTTGCATATCATGCGCTAATTTGCATTTCCTGAAAATTTCAGCTCACTCGCGTAAGTGCTTCATGGTGTTGCAATTTTCACAAACATGAGTATATATATAAAATTCGTTATTTCACCTCGTCATTATTTTAAAAATCCTGTTTTTATATGTTAATTTTGCGTAATTTAAAAAAAAATCTATGCAAAAGTTTAAAAATGAAAATTTGTCTAATAATAAAGTTGAGATTATTTATATTACAATAAATATTTTTCAGGTCTGTGTTACTCAGAAGTTGTTACAAGATTTCCAAAGGGTGGATCAGCATATTCGTATGTGTATGCTACAATGGGAGAGCTATTCGCCTTCTTTGTAGGATGGGGAATGATACTGGAGTACAGTGTGGGTACAGCACTGGCAGCGAAGGCGTGTAGTCAGTACCTCGACGTTGTACTTGACGGACAGCTATCTGAACTGTTGAGACAGCACCTTGGTCGTGTCAACGTAAGAGGATTGGACACATTTTTAGATGTTCCATCAGTTGCTATAATGTTCATTGCATGCATTATTTTCATCGGGTCTTTTAAAGTAAGTATATAAGTCGAAAGAGCATAATTATGTACTATGAAATTTGTTTAGATTTGTTTGCTTGTTAAGGTTGTTTTTATATAAAGTTATATAACATATATATGTATAGTTGGAAGTTGCTTTTTTTTTAAACTTTGAAATGCATAAAATATTATTGTTTCATAAAGACTACTATTCCAGGATTCAGCATTTGAAAATTATTATATATTTATCATTGCATTATAATGAATAGAAATTTCATTATTCATATGTAAGCCTAAACTGAATTGCGGTAAATGTGATTAATCTGGTGATTATGTATAATTACCGATTAATCGCATATATATATATACATATATTAAGGAGAATAAATGACAATATATTTAACGAAAGAAAAAAATTAAAACCAGAAATTATTTATAATATTCAAACAAATTACTTTACAGTTGTTTTTTTAAGAGTTGAGATATTTTTTTTTCTTTTTATAATCTCAATAAGGGATTTAAATAAATGTTTTTTTAATACTTTGTAGTAATTATATTACTCTGTCTATTAACTAATCGTGGAAAAGTAAAATAGTTAGTAACTTTTTAATGTTTTATGTGTTTAAATCAATTAGTTGACATAAAAATCAGATAAAGAACATTTTTCAATTAAAATTTTTTACTTAATTTTCTTAGCAGGTTTACTAATAACTAAGTAACTATACGGTGGATAGTTATTTTTCTAGTACTTATTACTTTTTATTATGCCTACACCGTGATGTAAGTAAATGAAAAATATTTCTCCATCTGTAGAAATATTATTCTACAGGAAACAAGAAAACATATGCCAAATTGTTTTACCATGCCATAAACAATATTAATTTAATGGAAATTATTATATAATTTATAAATAAATAGTCAATAAGTACAATCAGTTAATCAATCAGCTATTCTACTGATTTTTTTTATTAATGTTCGAGCAGTAAAACATTTTAATGTTTTAAACAATCATTGATTTTGAGTTTTTAATCAGTTTTTGAAGAAAATACTCATTTGTTCCTTTTCTCTTTCATTTCTCTAAAAAGGGAATATATGCAGCTTTTAATTCATTTTTATATTTAAAATTTTATACAATTTCATTATTTTTCTTAATTCGTAATTATTTTTTAACACATAAATATAGCAAACACCATTTAGATTTATTCTGAAACAGAATAAATGTCCTCTTTAATTAGTTTTTCCCAAAGATCTATACTATCCTTTCATTTAAATTAAAGAAATAAAAAAATTAATGAAAGTCGAAAAACATTTAAACAATTTTATAAAAATATATGGTATTATTTTATAGCTAAAAATATTTTTGAAAAATGTTTTTCGTTTTTACTGACAGTTAACAAAAATATAGGAGTACTTTTAAAAAGTTGAATTAAAATTTACCTTTTATAGTGTAGTTTTAAACTTTTGTTTCAAATCAATTGAAAAACATTATTAATAAAAAAAACTGATATATGAAATGAAAGGGTTTATAAAAAATTTGTCAATGATAAAAATAAACACACAAGATTTTTCCAAGTCATGCAAAAATGTATAATTAGAATCACAGCTGAGACAAAGATTTTTTACCTTTATAAAAATTCCTTTTGATTAGATTTATTTATTTATTTCATATTCACTATTCTTTTGATTTTCATATTTCGGAAGAATTTTTTCTGTACATTTCTAGATTGATATTTTAGATTTTTTTGCATTTGAATTCATAATCAAAAAATTTCAATTTAATATTTATTAAAGTAAGAGAAAGTTTCACACAGAAGTTAATTAATTATAGGTAAATTGCCACATATTTTATTTCAAAATAACCAATAACACTATCATAAATCAATTCAATGTGCATCTTGTTTATGCTCTATTAAGTTGAATGATATCTTTTTTTTTCTACCTCAATTTTTAAAAAAAATTATTTCATTTATTATCTAAACGTTAAAAAATTAAAATGGTAAAACTTTTATTTTAATTTTAACTATTTTTAAGGAACAGAAAAAATACATAAAATAGACAATTCCAAGTAGCAAAATTTAAAAATTTGTGTTATTTTTAAGTATGGTAAATATACAAATTTTATGTCATATTGTAGTGTGCAGGTTGAGCACCTAGATTGTAACTGGGTGTGATTGGATTGAGATACTTGAGGCACAAGTTGGAGAACTCACAGCTTTATTTACACACTTAAAAATGCAATATGTAACACAAGACATATATTAAAAGTTTCATATATGGATTAAACCTCTAAGACGAAAACCCGATACTCAGTTACGCACAGGATGCGTAAATATATTTCGTCTCGGGATAAGAGATCATAAACTAAACGTTTATCAGCGGGAGTGCAAGTTGCACTGTACTTCCTCTCGGGTGAGTGTCTCGAGGTTCAGACCATTTCTCCTGAACGCCAAAAGGGGGCGCTGTTGCCAGTATGTAGGAGGTTAGCACTGCTACATCACAAAGAAAGTCATTTAAATCACAAAAGGAAAATTATGATGTGTATTCTGCAATTTTAAATCATACAAAAAAATGCATTATTACATCAAATGGAGTTCGAGATAATTAGAGAAAATTATTTTTAATTTTTATTTATAGTCAATAAATATTTTCCTTTATTGTTAAATTTCTTATTCCCAACTTATTAATATTACTTTATAAATTGTATTTCATATTTAGCTACTACATTTTCAAATATAATATTCTGCAGTAATAATACACGAATAAAATAAAAATGTACATAATTAATAATCCTTTAAATATTTATCCATTTTAAGAAATCTTCCTTTAAAATCGTATTTTCAAAACTGACTGGAAAGTTATATTTTTCTTCTGAAAAGTATAAATGCTTTCAAAAGTTTTTGAAAGATTCTTCCTAATGTGTATCTCGATGTTTCCATACAATAAATCATGTCTTGAGGTAATTCCTAAAATGCAAATACAAAGCAGCTTATGAGAATTTCCAAATATTTATATTTATGAATGGTTTATGAAAAAAGAGGTTAAAATTTTTCTTTTAGAATGCAGATGCTCAGAAATATCTAAGGAAAAGCTTTTTTTTTTCTATTTAATTTTTTTAATGCTATAAAAAGTTTTAAAAGTTTTTCAGATATATTAAATTTTGAAACTTCTTTTTAAGTATATCTTGTAAGCTCTTCAAAGTATTTTTTAAATGAAAAATAAATGATTTAACTTTTATTATATTTTTTTTTGGCATCGATAAAAATCTGATAAACAACAAAATTTAAAAAGATGCAGATGCAAAATACAGATGTTGTGAGATATCTAAATAAAAGTTCTTTTAACTTTAGAAAGTATTTTAGTCTCTTTTATTTGTTTTAATAGTCTTCTGTTATCCCCAAAAATAATTTAGAATATTTTAAATTAGGTGTTAATAAATCTCAAAGCTCTTCTATTGTCATGTTCATTTTGTTGGGTAAAGATCATGGTTAGTTTCTCTATTTAATTTTTAATACTGTGCAATTTTTAGAAAGTTTTTCGGAGATATGAAATTCTAAACCCCTTTTTTTTCTTTTAATTCTCTTATTTCCAACTTTAATTTATTAATATTACTTTACAAATGGTATTTCATATTTAATTACTCAATCTTCAAATAAATATTTTAGAGTAACAATAGATGAATAAAATAAAAATGTACACGATTACTGATCCTCTAAAAATTAATTCATTTTAATGCATCTTTCTTTAAAATCGTGTTTTAAAATTTAACCGGAAAGTTATACTTTTTCTTCTGAAAAATATAAATGCTTTGAAAAGTTTTTGCAAGATTCACCGAATGCTTATCTCGAAGTTTCTATACAAGATATCATGCCTTGGCAATCCTTAAAATGTAAATACAAAGTGGCTTATGAGATTTTTCAAATATTAATATTTATGAATGGTTTATGACAAAAGAGGTTTAAATTTTTGTTTTAGAATGCAAATGTTCAGAAATATCTAGGAAAAGCTGTTTTAACTTTTGAATGTATTTGATTTTCTTTTATTTGGTTTAATAGTCTTCTGTTATTCCTAGACAAATATTTTGAAAGTTTTAAATTAGGCTATTAAATCTTAAAGCTCTTCTAGTTTCAAGTACATTTATCTAGGTAAAAATTATGGTTATTTTTTTCTATTTTATGTTTTATTGCTATTAATTTTTAGAAAGTTTTTCAGATATATGAAATTCTAAAACTCCTTTTTGAATCCCCCTCCCCTTTTTTTTTTAATTCTTTTATTTCCAAATTTAATTTATTAATATTGTTTTACAAATTGTATTTTATATTTAGCTACTCAATTTTCAAATACATATTCTGGAGTAATAATACGTGAATAAAATTAAAATGTGCATGGTTAATATTCCTTTACAAATTTATCCATTTTCAGGAATCTTCCTTTAAAATCGTATTTTCAAAACTGACATGAAAGTTATATTTTTCTTCGGAAAAGTATAATTGCTTTAAAAAGTTTTTGAGATTCCTCTAATGCTTATCTCGAAGTTTCCATAAATCATGTCTTGGAGTAATCCTTAAAATGTAAATACAAAGCAGCTTATGAGGTTTTCCAAATATTAATATTTATGAATGGTTTGAGGAAAAAAGAGGTTAAAAATTTTGTTTTAGAATGCAGATGTTCTGAAATATCTAAGGGAAATTTGTTTTAACTTTTGGAAGTATTTTAGTCTCTTTTATTTGTTTTAATAGCCTTCTGTTATTCCTACACAAATATTTTGAAAGTTTTAAATTAGGTTAATAAATCTTAAAGCTCTTCTAGTTTCAAGTAAGCTAGGTAAAGATTATGATTATTTTTTCTATTTTATGTTTTATTGCTATATATTTTTTAGAAAGTTTTTCAGAGATATGAAATTTTGAAACCTCTTTTTGAGCATATTTTTTTTAAGTGAAGAATAAACTTTTTATTATATTTTATTTTTGGAATCACCATCGATTCAGACGATAAAAATATGACAAACAAAAAAAAAAGTAAAAAAACATTTACATGTCATCAAGCATTAACCGTAAATGACTATTAAAAACAGTCAAGACATAAATGAGGCGAGTTCATGTTGGACAATTTTTTCATATTTGATCTATCACGACAAGATCATTATCAAAAGATATTGTAATTAATAATTTTTCCGTAAATTTCATTTGTTTTCAGTTAAAAGCAAATTTAATTAAAAAATAAATTAACATAGATTATTAATATAAGTTTGTCTTATTAACATAGGTTTGTTACGTTAACGTGAATTTGTCTTATTAGCATAGGTTTGTCATATTAGCATAGATTTGACATATTAACATAGGGTCTTATTAACATATGTTTGTCATATTAACACAGATTTGTCATATTAACATAGGTTTGTAATAATAACATATGTTTGTAATATTAACATAGGTTTGTTATATTAACATAGATTTGTCATATTAACATAGGTTTGTCATATTGACATAGGTTTGTCTTATTAACATAGGTTTGTCATGTTAAAATAGGTTTGTCATATTAGCATGAGTTTGTCATATTAACATGAGTTTTTCATATTAACATGAGTTTGTCTTAGTAACATAGGCTTGTCTTAGTAACACAGGTTTGTCATATTAACATAGGTTTGTCGTATTAACATAGATTTCTCTTACTAAGATAGGTTATTAACATTTGACTGAAGATGTTAATAATATTCATTCTAACACATTAAGTTAAGAAACTAAGAAGATATGAACTGTATATCTACCAATTTTTTTTCATTTCAGTTTAATTTAGTAACTTGAAATAAAAAGTTGATATAAATTATTGATTCACTGCTAAAAATTTTTAAATTTTCAAACTTCTTTTTAATTTGTTTTTCTAATTCTACAATATTCTGTATCTCTTTTAATTAGTAAGGGAAAAAGGCTATTAACTCTTTAAATGTGTTAAATTATCTTTTTCAAGTAAATAAATGTAATGAATTTTTTTTAGCCAACAAATTTTGTTTATTACAGTGCTTTTAAGTTACATCTGTACTTACTGTAGTAAAAATTATCCTTTGTTAATTACTATGAAACACATCTCTACAAAAGTTATTTTATGATAATTTGAATTTATTTAAGTAGTTTAGTTTAGTTTATGGAGTAAATTATTCAAATTCAATTGCTGATTGATTTAATTTCTTTATTTAAAAAAGTTAAGATGGACAAAACTTCTAATGTTATTCAAAATTAAATTGTTTTAAAATTGGTGAAATTTATTTGGTATGATATATAATAAATATTTTATAGAAATTAAATCTTTATTAATAGCTAATTAAATATGTATTAAACACATATTATTAATAAATTAGTGATTGGTAATTAGTAATTATTCGTGAAACTAATTAAATTAGGAAGAAATTTTAAAAAATTCGTATCTAATAAGTGGATAAAATTGAATTTGAATCGTAATTTTAGATTTTAATGAGAGAAAATTATAAAGAAAAAAAATTAAATTAACATATTATTAGCAAATTAATGATTAGTAATTATTCGTATTTGTTCGCAAAAATAATCGAGTTTGGTAGAAAATTTTGAAAATTTATAAAATTTCAAGTAGAGATAAAATTAAATTAGAATCATAATTTTAGATTTTATTGGCAGATAAAATATAAAGAAAAAAATGTATTTTAATTAATATAATGTGGTTTTAGTTATTAAAATAATGAATTATTTACAGGTATGTTGTTCATTAAACAATGTTTTTGTTGTTGTGAACCTTTTGGTGATATGTGGAACAGTAGTGGTTGGTATATTTCATATGGATTCAGAAAACTGGATTGCTGGATTGGGATTTTTCCCAGGAGGTGTCACTGGAGTAAGTGTTGCCATTTTTTTCTGTGGAATTTACCACAGAATATATAAATAATAAACTTTGTACGAACTCAAAATTTATATATACACCAAGAGTTTTTAATATGAAACTTTGGAATAACAATTCTCTGTATTTTAAACCAACTTTATATAGAATATAGATTTATATGAACGTGATGTTTATATTCTGTATACGTTGAAATTCGTATTACTCGATACTGCAAACATATTCCAGAAATTTTGATTCCAAATGTTTTCCATTGTTAAAGATCATAACGAATACACAATTTGCTTTGTAGCTGTCTAAGATTATCTGAGTGAAGCGATTTCTAGTTTTCTTCTGATAAGCATGTGCCATACAAATAGTTGCTTAGAAATAGATTCGAGAAAATTTATCAGCCAACAGATGTTTCAAAGCCCTTGGATATAATGATAGAGCAAATGAATGCCGAAATAATGTAACATGATTCAAATTTTCTGAAAAGCATTAAAATGAAAACTGCTGCAAAAATATTCAAGTACATGTTAAGTTTATATGATATAATGCTTAAATTAAAAATTATAGTAAACAAATTGATACTGTTCGTAAGTTATTTGATAAGAATTGCCTAAGAAATATTTATATAGTCATGTGTATATAGTACCAAATAATATTTAAATATATATGTTGCAGATTTGGATCTATGCACGTTAAACTGGTATATCTTCATTTTTTTTGTTTTTAAGCTATTCATAGAAAGTTTTTGAAGTACATAAATATTTTTATATAAATATTATTTAGAATTAACTATATATATATATATATATATATATATATACTTCAAAAACTTTCTATGAATAGCTTAAAAACAAAAAAAATTGAAAATAGACCAGTTTAGCGTGCATAGATCCAAATCTGCAACACAACAATATATTTTAAACTTTTTTTTCCTTGGGCCGGGGCCCAGGTCATATCGGCCAAGAGCCTCTGTCAGCCCAATAAAAACCAGCCTTGTTATAAAAGTTGTCTGGAGAACAGTTCATAAAAGAGAACGCAAGGCAGCTTGTCAAATGTGTAAAATCCATAAAATTGCTTGAATAAACAGGACACTGTCAGAAATATTGGCCACTCCAATACGGCAAAGGTGTCCTTGTAAAAAGCCATAGCTAGCCAAAATCTAAAATTTGCTATAAATACCGAGCGAGGAAGATTCATGAGTGTAATAATAAACTCCAGTCCTTACCTGTCACAACTTCAACACGTTCATTTCGGAATGTCATTTGCAATCTTTTTTTTTATTACATCACAGATTTGCTGGTAGAACAAAGTAAAATGTGTCTATTGGAAAATACTTCCATTTTTTTGTAAGGATCTGAGTTTTTTCATTTCCTAGAATGTTACAATAACTAGGAATTCACTGAATAACAATTTTCCAGCCAGTAGAAATTGCTTGATGTTAATTTGAATTTTCATAACGATGCTTGGAGTAGAGCAAGCTCCACCAGTTACTTAGTATAGACATAGTTCTAATTCAAGAACCCATTGTTATAAATATACTCTTCCTGGTTTTCCAAATTCCTGTAGGATCTATTCCGATTTTAATTCGAAAATTATTAAAGCTGTTCTAATTGTTCACTCTCTGTTCATAGCCATCTTAGATTTAATCAAACTTACTGATTATATAATGGTAACTTTAGCCATGTATTTTTAAAATCCAACTTCCTTTTTTTCTTTGAATCTTCTGCTTTTTCAACCTTTTACGTTTTATTTTGAACCTTCAAAAAAGAATAGATCTGGATCTTTGTAAAATAAGTAGTCTTCCAAAATAAAAGAAATATTGCAAAACTATTTGGGCAATGGATAGTAACAGTAAATAAAATTATTGTTTAGTCCTTACTTTGATGCTCTGGATAATAAATGGAGTGGCTTTAATTATACAAATAACCTTTTTATTATTAATGAAGAATTTGAATCAACCTTTCTATCTTCTAAAGTTGAATCTAGTTAACTCAAGTTAAATTTTCTCTATGTATATTGATGCTATTTACGTCGGAACAGATATTCTGTCTGATATTTCATGTTGATGTCTTTCTGATTCTGTTTGATGGCAAAATGATCGAACTTGAAATACCTTTATTCTCCTCCTACTGTCAAGCGGCATGATGGCCAATTGGCTAAAGCTCTAGCCGTCGGAACCACAGACTTCAGGTTCGAGTCCTGGGAGAGGCATCGGTGTTTATTAGTGGTTCGTAATCCACGTTAAGCTGTAGGTCCCAGTCTAATTAGCCCAAGTGTGCATAGAGCGATACACCAAACCTCCTCCTGTCGAAGTTCTCTAAATTAACTCCAACACCAAAGTGGCAGACTGAAGCACTTTTATAATTGCTGCTGTAATTTTATTCCCTTCCTTTCAGAAGTTCTTAATAAATACTCTGACTGTTCTTCTTTGAATTACATCATTGAACAGTTTGGATCATTACTGTTTCGGATGTTCTCATCATCAGTACTCATCCAGCAAACCCCGAGTACACAATGTTCCCTTGTGGCCAATTGAAATAGGATTTAAGATTAAAAAAAATACGTTTAACCAGGCGTAGATTTCAGAAGTCTCGAAATCAATTCCTGAAAAATTTGTATAAATAAAAATACTTTGACTTGAAACAAGAGTTACAATTCATTACTTCTTGATGCAAAATCAAATTCCTGGAAAAGTTTTCTCAGCAATATTGATATCAATAATGTTTGGAAAAATATATATACATAAGAGGTTAAAAAACATTTATTAAAGAAAATTGAAATTAGATATCAGTCGTCTGATCGGATAGTGTATTACATCTTCAGAAGAAACAATTGATGCAAGATTTGAAACTCCTCCTTACAGCAAATAAATTCAAATTTTTAAAAACAAAGGCACTCACCTGCTAAAAACCAATTTTTTTTACTCCTTATCCTTTTTTAACTGATCACGGTCTATTTGCCAGCTGCATTAGAAAAAAAAATCCTTTTTTAACTCAACCTTTTTTAACAATGTCATTCGCAAATTGGAACTTCAAAAGACTCTTAGACATGAAAGTATCTCAAATGAGATAAAATTAAATTTTCATCTTATGTTTACTTCGTTTCTCTTCAAGATCTTTAATGCATATTTAAATCATGTAGTTTTCTCTGATGTGTGGAAAAGGGCATGTGTTATTCTAGTTCCTAAAAAAAAGTGTTCTCTTCAACTTCCCAATCTTGACAATATTAGATGTATTAATCTGCTTACTTCCTTTGAAAAATTTTTCGGAAAACTATTTATTAATAGAATTACCCGGTATTTGCAAAATGAAAATCCACTTAGCAACGATCAATATGGATTAACTATGCAAAAAGGTACAAAGACGCTCTTTTGCGTTTGAAAAATATTGTTTAAAAAGGAGAAAAGAAAAAACTGCACACCGCTTTAATTTTTTTAGATAGTTTTTTTTAAAGATTAAGATATTTTTTATGTATTAAATTAATACACATGGTGCTGCATCATTCTATACATTTTGAAAGAAATTCAACTACCTAGCAACATTTTCTTAATTGACTTTTATGACTTCTTGAAGAATTAGAGTGCTACAATCAATAAGAGTTCTACTTTGACAAAACGTTATCTCTAGAGGGGATGTCCTAAGAGATCTGTATCAGGCCCCGTCTTTTGGAATGTAATAATGAATGATCCGCTTAAAACTTTCAAGCTCCAATTGTTGCAAAACTATTGATTTTGCATTGACGATTTAATTTTGTGTTTCAAAGCAGATTGTAATCTGATCTCTTTTCGAAGAGTCAAAGAATTCTTAATTTTACCTCAGATTGGTAAAAAAAAAAAAAAAATTCAAGCTAGAATAGAAGGAAAAAAATTGAAACCTCTTGAATAGAAAATAAAATAGATACCTCAGCATAATATATTTTAGATAATATCTATAATTGTAGATAATAGAAATAATAGATACCTCTTGAAATAAAAAAAATAAGGCTTATTAAAAAGAAATTCCCTCATCAAATTCTTATTCCCTCATCAAATTGTCAGTTATTTCTCAATGGATTCACTCTTTTCTTCGTGAATGAAGAAAACTATCCAGGTCTCTTCCTAGATAGGCAATTCTGCAAGAAAAATCACTTTTCATTTCCTATCTTTCACCATTTTCTATCTTTCTAACAAATGTTATAAATTACAGTTTGGGTTAAATCGAATTGCTCTTTATTATTTCCAAATTAAATCTAATATTGCTTCTATTATTTATAAACAAGGTATTCTTCCTTTCATTTTGTTTGGTTCCGATGTTTATGGTTTTGCACTGCGCGAAAAGATAAATCCTACAAATAAAGATAATAACTACTTCGACGAGTACAAAGAGCATTATGTTGCGATATTATTTGTGGATATCGCACAATTAGTTACGATTTTTCTTTTATTTTTGTCTGTTTTCCATCTATAAATATCAGCATTTTGAGTAACATAGAGTTACGTAAAAATGTCACCCAATCATCTGCAAATAATTACAATTTTTCATTGTCAATTTCTGCTGCACTGCATTTACCCAAGAGAAATTAACAACATTATAATCTATACCAATAATTTGATATATTGATGGCAGTAAAATAAATAGCAATATTAGCTAGCTTACGTCATCTACAAAAATGATTCTGAATTCGAATGCTATCAATACAGAATTCGTAACGAATGTACCGTGTTTATTGACAAACTATTGTGCATTAAACTGGAAAATGAACAAAATGGTTTCTATTCAAATTGTGTAATTTGCACGAAGTCGCTGTTTTCTTGGAGTCACTGAAAAAATTTGCATCGTACAACAAACCCAAAAAAATTCTTAGAATCTTTATTGAACAAAATATTACTGTATTTTGTGCATTTGTACATGTCATACAGGAATATTTGGCAATGAAAGAGCTGACTGACTCGCGAAAGAAACAACAAAAGGTACATGGAAATGAATGATAATATACCAAAATCTTATTTTAAAAAGACACTCAAAGACAAAACCAATAATCTGTGGAATTTATTATACAAAGAATCCTCCTATGTCTCTATTACAAGCAATTGCTCTCTATTCCACAAAGGCTTAACTGTCATTATATTTTTACTAATTTTAAAATCACTCAGCTTATCATTGGGCATGGCAATTTTAACTCATATTTAAATAGTATGGACAACTGACCTTCGCTACTTCATTATAGGTGGAGTATAGAATATGGATCACACTGAGTTTAGCCGCTCCAGATTTGAACAACCTAGAAAATTTAAAGAAAGAATTACTAAACCTAAAATTTAATCGACCAGAAACTTTTGTTAATTTTTTAATAAGAAGCCATGTTTTTCCAGCGTTTTATAATTTTGTTGACTCTCATTGTGATGTTTAGTAAATCCGTTCTATACTTCTCACGTTATTCATCTTTTGTAATATTATGCGTACTTTAAACTTTACCATTTATCTGATGTTTTTATTATTTTATCATTTATTTGATGTTTTTATTATTTTATCCATGTCAGACACATTGTGATTGTGACCATTCTTAATTGACAATTAAAGAAAGATTAAGTAAAATTACAGATACATGGAATTGTGCTTTTGCAAGCAACCAAAAGTGAAACATTTTACGATATTTTTTACACTTTGCATTTGGATGGTTAAAGTAAAACTAATTAGCACAAATAAATATTCTAATATGTTTTAGAATTTCATTTTTGATATTTTTTAAAGGATGGAGCTTCTAACTTTAATTCTGTTACTTGTATTCTAATTTATTTTTCTTACAAATGTAATTATATCTGTTTCATAAAAATCCCAAAATACCTACAATATTGTCTATGAAAATCAACTAGTACCAGAAAATCAAAAGAGTACTCCTCAAAAGACATCTCGGATAAATTCTATTTTCTTAGAATCTACCTTTCAAAATAATTTTACTGCCCCCCAAAAAAAAAAACTTTCACCAAATAAAAAAAGGCAACTACTCCCCTACAAATTCCAAAGACCGGATCCTTTATTAAATCTCGCAGTAATATTTCAAAAATAAAAATATTCCAAAAAACCAAATCCTTATTTTTGGCATTACTTCTCGTCATACGTCATTAAAGCAGGTCCTTCATAGCTTCATGCTTTATTTGCTACGCAAGTGGATTAACTCTAGAAAGCGGACAAGATTTTCTGAAAAGCGAAAAAGTTATAAAAAAATAATGATATATTCCGGAAAAGAGAAAAATTCTGATAAGATTTTAATGCATGCAAATAGCACTCATGACCTAGTTGAGCAGGAGTTCTGCTAGAAATTTCATGGCAAATTTATTTCCAAGATTATAATAATTTGTCTTCTTTAAATTGGTCTTTAAGGAAGCTGCTTCTTCTGATATCGATTAGTGGTTGGGATGTGTCGCCCTGCAGTAATTAAGTTACAGAAGTTGATTAGCTGCAAGAAAAATAGTAAGAAAGTTTGTACTGCAAACTTGTCAAAGAGAAATAGTTTGCTTAACTCTTCGGAAAAGAGTTTTCCAATTATATTTTGGCCCTGTTTTCGTAATTTCTGTTAGAGAAAGATCGTGAAATTTTTTTTCTGGTAAAGCTGAAAGCGCTCTTATAACTTTATTTTGGGATATATTTTTTCTTTTAATTCTTTAATAAGGCTTTAATGGCAATTTTTTAAATAATTGAATATAAACTAAGTTACTTTATCATTTATAAATTTTCCTTATTTACTAAGGCATACTTATTTCATATACAAGATAGGAGAACTGTAGTAGTAAATAAATTGTCTCATTTTGATAATACACGATGTATTGCTTGTATATGATGATCCTTAAAAAGCATTCAAATTGAGAATATATTGAATACCTAGCATTTGGATGGTTAAAATAAAAAAAAATTATCGCATATAAATATTCTAATATGTTCTTCATTTCCCTTTTGGTATTTTTTAAGGGAAAGAGCTTCTAACTTTAATTCTGTTACTTGTATCCTCATTTCTCTTTCTTGCAGAAATAATTTTATCTATTTCATAAAAGCCACAAAATACGTGTAATAGTGTTTTTGAAAATCGATCAATGGCACAAAGGCAAAGAGATTCTTCAAAAGACGTTTCAGCATCTTGATTAAAATGACAACATTTTCAATTAAATTCTAATCTCTTAGAATCTTACCGTTCTAAATAATTTTACTGCCCAGAAAATATTTTCCAAATAATATAGACAACTATATATCCAATTCCTTCTACAAATTCCAAAGACCGGATCCGTTCTAAATCTTGCAATAATATTTTCCAAATAAAAATATTCCACAACCAAATCCTTATTTCTGGCATTATTTCTCGTCATAAGTCATTAAAACAGGTCCTTCATTGCTTAATGCTTTATTTCCTACGAAAGTGGATTAACTCTAAAGAGCGGACAAGATTTTCTGAAACGCAAACAATTGCAAAAAAATAGTGATATATTTTGGAAAAGGGAAAAAATCTGATAAGATTTTAATGCATGCAAATAAATAGCATTCATGGCCTGGTTGAGCAGGATTTCTGCTAGAAATTTCATGGCAAATTTACTTCCAAGATTATAATAATTTGTCTTCTTTAAATTGGTCTTTAAGAAAGCTGTTTCTTCTGATATCAATTAGTGGTTTGGATGTGTTGCCTTGCAGTAATTAAGTTACAGAAGTTGATTAGCTGCAACAAAAATAGTAAGAAAGTTTGTACTGCAAACTTGTCAAAGAGAAATAATTTGCTTAACTCTTCGGAAAGAGTTTTCCAACTATACTTTGGCCCCTGTTTTCGTAATTTCTGTTGGAGAAAGATTGTGAAAAATGTTTTCGTGGTTAAGTTGAAAGCCCTCTTGTAATTTTATTTTGGGGTATATTTTTGCCTCTTAATTCTTTAATAAGTCTTTAATGGTATTTTTTAAATCATTAAAAATAAATTAAATTACGATCTTATTAATAAATTTTCCTTATTTGTTAAGATATGCTTATTTAATATATAGCATAGAAAAACTGTAGTATTAAATAAAATGCCACATTTTAATAATACACGGTGTATTGTTTGTGTATCATGATTCTTGAAAAGCATTCAAATTGAGAATATATTGAATACTTTGTATTTGGATGGTTAAAATAAAATTATTTTTCACATATAAATATTCTAATATGTTCTTCATTTCACTTTTGGTATATTTTAAGGGAAAGAGATTCTAACTTTAATTATGTTACTTGTATCCTCATTTCTCTTACTTAAATAATCATATATATTTCATAAAAGTCACAAAATACCTGCAATATTGTCCATCTACAAATGACAGAAATGCGAAGAGATTCTTCAAAAGACATCTCAGCACTTTGATTGAAATGACAACTTTTTCAAATAAATTTTAATCTCTTAAAATCTACCGTTCAAATACCATTTTACTTCCCAGAAAAAAAAAAAATTCTCCAATTTAAAAAGACAACTTTATCCAATTCCTTCTACAAATTCCAAAGACTAAATGCTTTATCAAATATCGCATTAATACTTCACAAATAAAAATATTCCAAAACCAATTCCTTATTTGTGACATTACTTAATCGTCATAAGTCATTAAATCAGGTCCTTCATAGCTTCATGCTCATTTTCTACGCAAGTGGATTAAGTCTAAAACGCGGACAAGATTTTCCGAAGAGCATAAAAAAATAATGATATGTTCCAGAAAATAGAAAAATTCTGATAAGATTTTAATGCATGCAAATAGCATTCTTGACCAGGTTGAGCTAGAAATTCTGCTGGAAATTTCATGGCAAATTTACTTCCAAGATTATAATAATTTGTCTTCTTTAAATTGGTCTTTAAGGAAGCTGCTTCTTCTGATATTGATTAGTGGTTTGGATGTGTCGCCCTGTAGTAATTAAGTTACAGAAGTTGCTTAGCTGCAAGAAAAATAGTAAGAAAGTTTATACTGCAAACTTGTCAAAGAGAAATAGTTTACTTAACTCTTCGGAAAGAGTTTTCCAATTATATTTTGGCCCTGTTTTCGTAATTTCTGTTAGAGAAAGATCGTGAAAAATGTTTTCCTGGTTAGGCTCAAAGTAACTTTATTTTGGGATACATTTTTGTCTCTTAATTCTTTAATAAGTCTTTAATGGCATTTTTAAATCAGTGTAAACTAAATTACGTTCTTATTTGTTGCACGCTTCTTTAATATATAGCATATGAGGACTTAGTATTAAATAAAATGTCCCATTTTAATAATATATTATGTATTGTTTGTGTATGATATTTCTTACAAACTTTCAAATCGAGAATATATTTGCAAAGTAGTGAATCTTTTTTAACATTACAAATTTTTATTACATGGCAAATATGGAAACGTTATTTTTACCATTAATTCAAATAATTTTGCGGAGCGTTATATTTGATCAGATTTTTTTCCCTTTTCTATTTATTTATTCGGTTAAGATTAAAATTAAAATATATTATAATAAATATTTGTAGCTTTCAATAATTAAATTTATTTTCGACGTTTATAAGATAGCAGGATTGTAATATTAAATAAAATGTCACATTTTAATAATATATGATGTATTTTTTAATAATATATGATGATTTTTACAAACATTCAAATCGTTAATATATTTACGTCATAGTGAATGTTTTTCTTTAAAATTAAAATTTTTTAATTACATTGCAAATATGGAAATATGTTTGAAAGCGATTGTAATAATTTTGATGAGTGTTATATTTGATCAAATATAACAGGTAATGGTCCTATTTATTTATACATTTAAGATTAAAATTAAAATTTATGATCATAAATGTTTGTGGCTTTAAGTAATTAAATTTATTTTCGACATTTTTTATCACTTTTCTTGTTCATATGTCTTGTTTAATATTTGTCATATTTGAAATTTTTTATTTATAAACAATACCCACAAGCAATTCTCTATTTAATTGTTACAGGAGAATTTATTCAAATATATTCTTAAAACAATGTATAAATTAAATTTAAAAAGTAACGAAAGATTTGCATTATGAAACAAATTCATAATGTATATCTTTTTAGATTTCATTTATTTATTCATGGAAAATTATAATTTATTTGTATTAATTTATTAATATTAGACCGCTTTCTTAAAAATAGGAAACAATAACTTTATGTAGTTTGTGCTGATAATTTTTGGTATTTTACTTGCTAGCCAAATAAAAAGAAATGTTTACTGAATTAGCGTCATGTTTAATTAATTCTTAAATTAAATAAAGATCTTATCAAACAGTAGTTTATATCGTAGCATAAATTGATCACATTCATTGTTCATTATTTATTTTTTATTTGATTTTAAAAGCAATAAAAATTTTCAACATATACTAAATAAAGTAATTATATCAAATTGAAGAATAATAATTTTAAAACAATTTATTTCTATTACAACTGATGTTGAATCGAAAAATTCTTACTTTATATTTTTGATTATATAAATTGATTTACATTTCACTTTAATTCTTATAAAAGATTCGCAAATTAGAAATGCAGAAAAAATTATGGATGAAAGATAATTATAAATAGTTATTATATAGTACCTTTGGTAAAAATCATCTATTTTTTTAATAATCGTATCATTGTTTGAGGATCGTTACTATTGTTGGAAAGATACATTTATATATATTGAATAAGCACATTAAAAAACTTCTCACGAAGTTTAAAAGTATTTAAGATACAATTTTGTTTTTTGAATTTCTTGACATAATCTATTTATTTTATCTTTTACAGATATTTTCCGCAGCTTCCATGTGTTATTTTGCCTTTGTTGGCTATGATGTCATAGCCATTTTTACGAGAGGGGTTCCTCATCGGTCTCATACCTTCCCTACCATTGTCAGCACTGTTTTCATCGTAGGTCTGCTTGGAACCTTTGCTACAGCAATCGTTATAACTCTACTTGTTCCATTTTCAATGCTGGAAGTACGGGCACCACTCCTACAAGCCTTCGATCTTCGACAAGTAGCAGGCATGAAATACTTCGTCACTTTTGGAGCAATAGCTGGTCTCACTTCAGCAACAATTGCATCCTTGCTATCACTTATCAAGCTGATCCAGTCTTTGGCAAACGATGGCTTGTTGTTTAAATTCCTTTGCAGAACTCAATGTCATTCTCTTGTAGCAGCAGTCACTCTTGCTTGCCCACTATCTTTGTTATGCAATATCAAGACACTAATCCATGTGTTGGGTATGGGCACTTTAACTGCCTGCATTGCTGTGGCAATATGTGTCCTTTGTACCAGATATGGAGTAGAAGAACCATTATTGTCACCCCTTAACATGCTTGAATTATCAGAGGAAGAATCCGCTATTGATACAACGAAACCATTCCAAGACCAGACTTTAGATCTTGGCGAAAAGGAACATGTCCAAGATACCATCCGATCCAAACCTGGATATGGATCTCTGCAAACAAGGTCTTTATCTGTAGATTTCGTTGACGAGTCCTACATCACGTGTTTGTCGGAACTGTCACCACACTGGACCAAACAAGAACCCAGTCACCGATCAGCTGCTACTGTGGCTGGTCTTATAGGAGCAGCAGTGCTTGTCATGCTGTTGATGGGGGTGATGACACTTCACGTACCTAGATTGTTGCCCAAAAGCAAATGGTGGACTGAACTTGTAGCCTGTTCCATGTTTGTTGTGGTCGTTGTTTTCTCAGCAGCGATTTGTCGACAGCCAAGGCACAAGCCCAGGATTCATAACCGAGTCCCATGCGTCCCATTTCTTCCATTATGTGCCATTTGGATGGATGTACATCTGGTTGTCGGGCTTCCATACACTGCATGGGTGTTGTTTTTCATATGGGCCCTTGTTGGTGAGTAATAACTTCAAGTTTATCACATAAAGATTGAAACCTAATAATTTTTTGAAAATACACATGAAAAATGTTTTATTATAAAAATGGCTTTTGAATATGTGTATGGAATTACTGTAATTAGCATTTAGTTTATTTGTGAAATTATTATTTATTCTTTAATAACCTTTCACACAGTTTTTTTAGAAAATCAAGTAAGTCTCATAAAGAGTTTTATCTGAACACATTTATGATCATTGTCGCCCATTCATGCATGAAAATATTTTCTTTCCGCATTTCATGCCGGATATTTTCGAATGCGTCATTTGGAAGGTCAACAAAAATGTAGCGGATTTGCGTTGGTCAGCATCTATCACAAGACATCTATTGTACTACATTCACTCTTACGTTCTTTGTTCTAGATACTTTTCGGAGCTTTTTGCCCAGTATTTGTTTGTTGCATCAGAAAATATCTAAAATTCCAATCACTTAGTTCGAATTGCCGATACGAGAGTGTCTTATACAATTTTCACTAACATTCAAACTGTAATTGTAGCATACACCACTAGTTAGTGAGAATAAAGTCATTGATTTCTTACGCTGTCTCTAGCGACAAATGAAACTAATAAATTAACGATCTAGGTATGTAATGCTGTGAATAATACAAGTTTTAATCATTACTTTCAATGTTGTAAAGCTATTTTATATTAGTTATATAGGTTTTTAAATGTATCAAATAATTTTTTATAATAAATAATAAACTCTACATTTTTTATTACATTTTATAATAGTGTTTGCGATCAATGCTTGTTTGTAAAGTTTTTTTTTTCCTTTTGAAAAGCAATAATCTTTGGTACAATTATATATTTTTGTATGTACCGTCACGTTTTTGGCGGTTTTTAAATTGTGATCTCCTCTCATCTAGAAGACCACAAAGAAATTTCAATGCGATCTCGTAAGGATCATTTATGGAAATGTTTAGACAATTTGCAATTTTTGCCTAGTCCCTGTGTTTATTTATTTAGTTATTTATTTATTTTTTTTTTTAGTTGATAATATATTTTCTCTTCTAAAAGGTGCTGGTTATGCTTAGGATTTTCTGTTATCTTAATTAGTTGACCTATTTAATCAATTTACTTTCTGTAGTATTGTCAATTTAATAGATAAACTTATGTCAAAGTGAGAATTGTTTTATATTAAGTTTTATTTATAATTTTTATACACAAAGTGAATTAATTTGTCATATTACATACTAATTTAACATTAACTACATGCTATAAAAAAAACTTAGTACAGATTAGAAGTGACAAATGCTATGAGTGTTTCAGCAGCGAAAATAAAATCAAATATAAGAAACAATAATGGAACTAACACAACAAAATTGGTTCCATTAAAATTTTTATTTAAATTTAATGACTAATATTTGCAAATTTTCTTCATAAATAATAGTTAATTAAAAATAATTAATTAATATCAGCCTATATATTAGTTGAAATCATTTTAAATTTTTAAAAGGATTCAAGAGATATCAAATAATTTGAAAGAGAACAGCCTTCTAGGAAGTTTTAAAAAGTTTTAGAAACAATAATCTAATATGATTTTTTTACTGACTTGCAGACAAATAATTAAATAATGCAAGTATAAATAATAAATAAGGTTGCAAGTAATTCAATAATAAATAAGTTTGATATCTGGAATAACAATTTCAAATTTTTATACTTGATTTCATTTTTTTTCTTCTGAAAATGCAATGTGTTATGGATAAAGAGAAAAACTTATCAAATTCTAAAATCAAGTAGAACTCTTTATATTTTCCAAACTAATAAAAAAAAAGGAATTTTTATTATATAAATAAAAATGTCATAAATAATATAAAATCCTGATTAATTAAAATTTTTTACTACTTACTCATTTAATTATTTATCGTAGGAATTTTAATAAATCAGTTTAATAGCATTATTAAAAAATGAGGCATCCTCATAAAACCTTAGATGCTGAGATCCTTCTATGTCAAAAATAACATCGAAATTAATTATTTTTCATGGTTACATTGTAAATTAGTAAATTATTGTACGTATGTGTGTTCTAGTTTTATTTCAAATATTTTTGTAATTTTTGAGCAACCTCTATTCAACCCTAAAAACCTTACGTGTCTTAAAAGTATGACAGTTTTTTTTATACAACATTAATTTCCAGAACTAGAAATATATAGAAGAGTAATTGTACTGTAACTTTAATTACTGTAATTTTACCGTAATTAAATTAATGTAATTATTGTAATTTTTAATTACTGTAATTATTGTTAATTTTAATTTCTGTAATTATTGTAATTTTAATTACTGTAATTGCTGTAATTTTAATTATTGTAATTTTAATTACTGTAATTACTGTAATTTTAGTTACTGTATTACTGTAATTTAATTGCTGCAATTACTGTAATTTTAATTACTGTATTACTGTAATTACTGTAACTTTAATTACCTTTTTAAATATTTTCAGGAGCTTTATTGTATTTAAGCTATGGTATCTGGAACAGCTCAGAGCGTCAAATCCAGGATCTGCAGAATGTGAATTTGCTGAATGTGAATGATGACTTCAGCGATTCGGAAAAAGACACTAATAACCAAACCGACCACCAGGGAGAATGAAGAGAATGGGACGTTGCCACATGTGAAATACAAATAAATGAATAAATAGATGGGAACTTTCAGTATAAGGAAATGTGTAATAGCAAGTAAGTTACGCTAAGTCAGTCTGTGTTTTTGAAAATGAACTATCTAAATGTCCAACGAATTGTAAAAATGACTTACATATATTGAACAAAAAGTACTGGAAATAACAGGATTTATACGTAAACTTCTTATAAACTCTGTAGCACTGCAATATTTTAAAAAACACCTTTTATTTCAATACTTTAAAAAATTAGTGTCTTTAACATCACAAAGAGGTTTTTTTTAAATGTTGCTTTTTATGTTGCAATAATTAATTATTCTATTTTGATTTATAAGGAATCATAATATGAAATCGAAATATTTTACCTTAATTCTAATAGATTATTTATATCACTGTAACTGTGGCTTAAAATGTCTTAATTATTTGTATACCAGTAATTTAGAAAGTACAGTATATTTAAATTAAAAAAATGAGCCATAATACAAGTGCAATTTATAAAAAGAAGAAATACTATGTAAAAATTATTTTTTAATTTAATGTTGCTGGCATTTGATAAATTTTATAATGCCTAATTTAATTGCAAAATGCTATCTTATTTATCCATAGTGAAAATCATTCAATAAAATACCATAAATAAACCATGAAAAGTCAATATTTTAGAAAATAGATAATAATAGTTTTAAATGAACTTATTTTATTTCATTTCCAAATTTAAAATAAAATTTTTCAAACGTAATTTCAGTATTTCTCATAAAATGAATTAATTTTTTTACATAAAACTACTTTCAATAATGCTAACAAAAACGACTTTCAATAATGTTAACAAAAAATAAGAATTTAAATGCCAGTTAAAAAAATTTTCTGGAAAATATTTTTTAATAATTCTAGCATCATAATAAACACCAGCAGTATTATTAAGAATGAAAAAGGATAAAAATATAAAAATCATTTGCTTAATCCACATTTGTTAACATTTTAAAGTAATAAAAATAATCGGTCAGGGGCCGTATATAATTTATAGAAATTTATGTAAACGTTTGATGTTGACAATAACAATAAGCCAATAATAAATCATAAGATGAATTTTAACATTTGTTAACATAATAAAGAGATTAAAATAATTTTCCAAGGACCGTATAACATTTATACAAATTAATATAAAACGTTTGATGTTGACAATTATAATAAAACAATTGTAAATCGCATTAGCAGAATTTTAACATTTGCAAACATTTTAAAGTGTTAAAAATAATTGAACAGGGACCGTATATCATTTATAGAAATTTATGTATAGCACTTGATGTTGATACGAACAATAAGCCATTAATAAATCGAATAAGCAGCATTTTAGCATTTGTTAATATTTTAAGATGATCAATATAATTTACTAAGGGACGTATAACATTTATAGAAATTTATGTAAGAAGCGTATTGTTGACAATAATAAATCTCATATGCTGTATTTTAACATTTATTAACATTATAAAGTGATAATAATTTGCCAGGTGTCGTATAATATTTATAAAAATTTATGTAAAATGCTTGATATTGACGCTAGCAATAAGCTAATAATAAATCTCATAAGCTGCATTTTATTTTTTATGTTTATGATTCTCTTTGGAAAAAATGTGAAACTTCATATACTTTTTCGAGCACCTTTTCTAAACTGCAATATTTTGATCTCACTAAATATGAACATTTATTTTGGAAATGGTCCCTAATTAGTATTCGTTGCGACTAAGTAGTGAAGTGTACGATACTGTCGCCTTCATAAAAAAAATTTAAAAAAAAGGAAATGTTTTGACGTTGAATGATTTCTTCTAAGTATTAATTAGCACTTTTTCCTGCTAAGAAAAACATTTTTTTCTCCTTTCTTTTATTATCTTTCCATGTGTAAAATAACGAAAAGAAGTTTTTAACAGAATTTTTAACTAGGGCTTTAAATTAGCTTCTTAATTCTCATTTTATGAACATATGAAAGTTTTTTCATGATTATTAAAAGCTGGAAAACAAAAGTTTTTTTGCAGAATTTTTTTCTGATTTTTTTACATTGCATTTAAGTCCATTTGGTTCAGTTTTTACACTGCCTTATTCAAGTCCATTTTGTTATTTTTTTTTCTATTCTAATTTTTAATGTAAAATAAGCGTTTCATTGGAAATCATTATACATTCAATTCCCCTAGAATAATTTTTATAACTTTAAGTTATTAACAAGGCTTAAATAATTTACTTACCAATAACTTTAAAAAAAAATTGATAATTAAATCTATTGGTCTGCTTAAAGATTTACAGTTTTTTTACTTATTGTCAAATAAACATGAAATTTTGCGTGTATGAATCAAATTGTGAAATTTATTGTTTATGAATTTTGAGAAAGTTTGTAACTAAAAAAGAATTATGGGATCAAATGTTAAGTGCTAATAAGTTAAGATTGTGTTCAAATTTATCTATTATGTTGTCGTGTTGCAGAGTTTATAAAGAATGAAAATAATATGCTATGTATTTCCTGTATTTTAGTATAATCTTTCACTTCATGTATTTCACTAATCATGTATCAATATACTATGTGTATATTTCACGTATTATTTGGTGGGTATCACTTATAAAATTATTGACTGATAATTAGGAAATTTCATTAAAAACAAGCAATGTAAAAAAAAAAAAAATTAAGTTAATTCCTTTTTTTTTCTCACTATATTGCAGGAAGTCCTTTATAAATAATTTTCATTCATTTTTTTTAAGTTTATCTGGCGCCCTCTATTGGTAGATACAGGCAACTTAAATCTAAAAAAAATATAATTAATTAATTAAATTTAATTAATGAATTAATATTTGAAAAAACTGTATTAACATCAAGCGTCATCCACTACAAGTTCAAAAAAAATATATTTGAACTTGAGTGGAGGAATAAAAAGTGTTTTATCAACGATTGAAAATTTGAACAATATATGTAAGGGAGAGTGTGAACTAATAGAAGGAATTTAAAAAAGCATTATGGAAAAAAAAGCAAATGAAAATTAGCATTATGAAAATAAGCCCACAAAACAAAAATAAAAATGTAATCGAATTTTAATTGTTATTGTTAAGAAAAATATATAACTACTTAATGTTTGTTTATAAAAAATCCTTTTGCATTAAATCAAATCTAATTATAAATGGAAAATTAATGATTATTAGAGATCAAATAATTAATTAAATTATTAATAATTTACGACTACATGTTAAATGCTACATGCTACATGCTAATTTACAACTACATGTTAAATGCTACATGCTACATGCTAATTTACAACTACACCTAACAAAAAATCCCCATACTAAATCCCAAACAAAAAATCCCCATACTAAATCCCAAACAAAAAATCCCCATACAAATCCCAAACGAAAAATCCCCATACAAATCCCAAACGAAAAATCCCCATACAAATCTCTAGAAATATATTACAAAAACCAATCCGCGACTCAGCGAAGAATCATTTTATGAGTGGTACCTACTACACCTGTACATAGTAGATACATATATCAATGTATTGTATATCACGAATATTAATGTATTGTACATCACGAAAATTAATGTATTGTAATGCTCACACGACAGGGATGTAGAAAGTCTTCCACATGAAATATTTTGTAGTAGAAATATCTTCCACTATATTTTCAAAAAGAAAGAAACATTTTCTAAAATATATTTGTCACACATGAAAAAAAGTTTTGATGGTTACTTTAACTGTCTGTTTAGGTATAATTTTCCTGAAGCTATGTAACATTTTTTTAATGCAAGTGTTTTTAAAATACAGGCAACTAACAAATAACATGGTTGGTTTTTCCTGTCATCCATTTTATTATTGAATTATGTAAAATAGACAAATAGAATGGTCATAATATTCGATACTATAAATACTCGTATAGATAGGTATGTCCAATGAGAAATATTTAATTTAAAAGAAAAAAAAATGTCTTTGTTATTTTTATGTTTTTTTAACTGAATCAAAATGAACTAAATTTTACCTAATATTTACATAAACTGTTTATAATAATAAATAGTTTCTTAAACTAGTTACATAAACTGTTTTATATTTTTAAGTTTATGTATTACTAACAGATAAGACAGAATTAGAAACTTACAGAGGATAAAATGTTTTAATTCTTGGTAAATAAGAAAAAATATCTATGCAGAAATAAAAGTTTGATATTTTAAATAATTTCCTTAAATAAAACGAATTGGCTAAATAAAGCAATCATGTCTATGAAAGTAATCTCAACAATTATTTTCCACCATCAATCTATTGTTATTTATTTTTTTAATATAACAGTATTAATTAGGAAAATTATTTGAAAATTTATTCTGTTAAGTTTCTTCATTATATTTTTGCAATTACTTACCGTATATATTCATATATAAGCGGAGAATTTACAGAACTTTTCCTTGTGAGGTCGGCTTGTATACGGATCTAGCGTTTTACTTACAACGATTTGATTGGAAATTATTTCACATATTTTATCTGCTTGGCAACATTTTTGGCCTGCTAGCAATATTTTTGAACGTTACAAATTTTTTTTATAATTCCGGTTTATATACGAGTTTGAAGATCGTATAAATATATGATTTATTTTTATTTTTTAAGTTGTTAAATGAACAAATAATAATAAAAGTAAACAATATAACAAGTGTCTTCCAGAATGTTTTCTAATACTTTGACCTGCAAACAGAATCACAAACTTTTCAAATGCAAAATATTTTTTTTAATTTAATACATCCATTCTTTTTTAAAGAAATATATTATAAATTATTTTTAACGAGCACTTTTTAGTACAATATATATCTTGCAGAGATTAAAGCTAATTAAAGCTTAAATGACGTGCTTATGCAAAAAATGCAACATACCATTACATACCACCCACTATATAATAAATAATAAAATTATATGCAACTCTCTTATTTATTTTGTCAGAAATTTAACATACTAACCATTTTGAAATATATCTCCAACACAGTAATAAAGTTTTTATGCTTATCTACCCATATATAAAAGTATACTCTAGGGATATATTCTTCGTATGTGGGACATAAAATAGTACCAGCAGTCTCATGAATTGAATATTTTGGCTCAGATAGATTATATCTTGGCTCCCTCATACGAAAAACTATTTTATTTATTCATATGCCATGATATTATTTCGTATAATACAAACATTGTTAACATCTTTGCTTAAATTAAATATACGCCTTCTTTCTTTGGAACTGGTTTTGTGTGGTTTGATTTTCGTAGAAAGAGAAAACTATGTTTTTAAATTAGATGCAAATTGGAAATTTAGGCTTACATTACAAAATTTCTGCACGTGGTAAGAAAGGACTTTTTAATGGCTCGTAGTTAAATCGAAATTCTTTTTCGGAAGAAATGCTTTATAACATGTATTGTCAGCTAGAAAAATAATTATTTTTTATTATTTTCTTCTTGAAAATCTTATTTTAAATAATTATTTTTATAAATTATTATAACTTTTTAAAACATTTCCTTGAAAAAATTCACAAAAGATTTATCTTCAATTTATTTATATTATAAAACAATACGTTTAATACATAAAATACTTTAACATTAATTAACATTAAATACATAAGTTTTGCATAAAATTAAAAAAATACTTTTTACGCTTATGATTAATGTGAAACATTTATTTATAACATAACATTTATAACATATTGTTTAATACAACATTTATAACATAGCGTATTGTTTAATACATAAAATACATTAACATTAATTAACATTAAATGTATAAACATTAATTAACATTAAATACATAAGTTTTTCATAAAATTTAAAAATACGTTTTACGCTTATGATAACTGTAAAACATTTTTATAACATTATGGCATTAAGCAATATGATTATTACATAACATTAAATACATAAGTTTTACATTACATTAAAAAAAATTTTGAAAATACGTAAAAAATACGTTTTATATTTATTATAAATGTAAAGTATTTATTTAAAAAATGTCTATAATGAGAAAAATAAAAATAAGAAAAATTTTAAGAACAATATTGGTGAAAATGATTATAGTAAGCATAGTTTTTGATTTCATAAAAGTTCACCTAATTAATGACCATGATTAAATATTATTTCAGATGGTGAAAATTTTTGAAAATATTACATAGCTACAATTTTTAAAATTTTTGTTACAAAAAATGTTCTTATATTTTTATAAAAACTAAGTTTAATTAATTTTGAATCATATAATATTTCTAAAAATACTGTTTTGTTTATTTTAATATATTAAAACGAATTAAGTAAGCTTCCATAAAAATACATGCATTGATTGCATGGTAATTTTCGTAAATTTCCTGTTATGTAAATTCTTAAAATGTAGAAATTGTTTAGAATCTCATCATAGGTAATTTTGTAAGTGTATGATCACCAAAGATAAAAATATGTTGCAATTTTATAGCTTTAAATGTATGTTTAGAAGTGTATTTATGTGTTTTATTATGTGTATTGGTATTTATGTAAAAATGTGCCATACAATGAGTGTTTATGTAGTGTTTCTTTCTATAAACGGTGTTATGTATACAATAAATGTATTGTAATGAATAAAACTGAAATTCAAATTATTTAGAATCTTTTGACAATTGCATTTTATTATATATTAAATCTGTACATTTGATCTAAAATCCTTAAAAATGGTTAAGTAAAGTGCATGCTCGGTGCTACAGGTTTCGGGTTCGGGTTCCATCTGTACCATGAATATTTGTAGTGGTTCGGAATCCACTTTAGGCCGTAGGTTCTGGTCTCATATGACTGCAGAGCGTCACGGAGCCAAGTCAGACTTCTACCTACGAGTGCTCCATCACAATAGAAGCTACCCACTTTCCCCTCAACCATGAATCCATACGGTTTCTTGGGATTGGTCTAAATGTCTACCAAGTGTTACAAGAAACAACAACTTTAAAAAAACACCAGTAATAATAAATGATATATACTTGATTTTGTTTTATGACATTTGATTAGGACATAATTATCCTTATATTTGTAAATATTTTGTAGTGAGCATTAAATCTTCGCATCAACATTCATGCGCTCTCTACTTACTACGCTCTCTCTGACGATTTACCAGAAGTTATGCGAGAGTATTTGGCAACAAGCATGCTTTAGGTTTTGGTTTCGAAAGGTGTGCTAGCGGCGAATCACGCTGTGTTAGTGTTCTGCAGGCCTTGCATAAAAGTTAATTTAATACTGTAATCCTATTTTAATGGAATGAACAAATGCGTACTTTATTTGTGAGGTGTCTCGATACTCAAATATTATACTTTTAAAGTTTTGTGTAGACAGAAATTCAAAATATATATTTCAATCATAAATATCTCATAAAATATATTCAATAATTTTTACAAAGAGTTTAATATCATTATAATATATATAATTTTATATTAATTAACGGAATCTTATCTGTATAAGATCCCATTAATTAATAATGGGATCCTAACAATGGATTCTTGATGGATTATTAACAAAAATTCATTAAGAACAATGGAATTTATGGCCAAATCGTAAAATAGGGGATTGGCGACTTTCTGTGCCTCCAAATGTGCTTTAAGTCGCCAAATGTCGCAAGCCATTCTTCTTGTACTGTTTGTACTGTAATTCACTTTACTAAAAATTGCAACCCGTTACTTGGAACATTTTGGCGAAAAGATTTCTTGACACCAAATCACAATAGCACCTATTCTGAGATTTTGACGAATTTATCTTATATCTACAGAGGGTGTTTAGACACTTTTGTAATTGTTTTGACAATATTCATTAATTTATTTCAAATGAGTAAAATCTAAATAGCATCAGTTTGGAATACGGTTTAATTGTTACTTACATCAGTGGTCTCCCAAACGTTTTAGCATAAGAGTCACACAGACTAGTCAACTAAGTCCTAGCTAGCTAATCATGTGAATATCTGTTTCGGAATTATCCGGAAATTAATAATATGAATCTTTGAAACGAGGTTTGAAATCTGAAAAATTTTTTGTTTAAGACAGTAATTGTTACAAGAAATAACAACTAGTGCTAATTTCTGCATGTGCTTAAAACCATTAACTGATGGTGAATTAATCAAGGTTGTCGTGATTTCTGCACCAGAAGAAATGCGTACAGAAAATGCTAATTTATTTAAAAATATCATCATTATTAGCACAAACACTGTGACTTGGTAGATGACATGCAGAAAATATATCAATTTTTTGACAAAAATCGACATTTGGAGTGGTTCTCTCTGAGATTGGATGAGTCAACAGAAGTTTATGACCCCGATCTGCCTCGGAAGATTCAGCAGAAGTTTTATATACTGCTCAGGTGTTGTCTTGATAAAACTTATGAAAGGATGGATAAAACTTATGAAATCTATGAACTGGCTTGGGACTATGAACTAATGAACCAATCTATGAACTGGGACTTACAGTTGTACGGAAACTGGAGAAGATATTCTTAAATGATGTGAAATTGCTGTTCAGAAATACAATCTACAATCTGATTATTATTTTATATAATTTACTTACATTGAAAATTTTATAATGTAATTAAAATAAACTGTAGCAGCCAGGACTGATGATCCTTGCAGACCAGTGTTGGCCAACAGGCCGTAGTTTGGAGAAGTTTGATCTACATCATTACATTTAATCTTTTCTTTAATATTTTATTGAAAAGCAAACTATACATTGAAGGCTATTTCTTTTCTCCATGGTTTGGAGAGTTTCAATCTACAACTTTAAAATTATTCTTTTTTTTTTAAATATGCTACTGAAAAAATAAATTATGCATCGAAGGCTACATTTTTTACTTTTACATTACTTTTATTCAATTATTAAAAAATATTTGAAAACATAATTTCAATATTTCTAAGCTTAAAGTTATTGACACAATTAATAAAAAAAAGTATATAAAAATCGAAGTATACATTTGATTAAGGGGAAAATGGGTAAAAATTTTACATCCAACAAAGGTCCGTGCATTTCTTATTATATCATCTAAAATTAAATTTCATGTTTTTAAAGAATCGCTCGGGATGCATCGTAAAATCTTCATGGAAATTGTAAACAAAATTTTAAAATCTAATTTCAAGCTGAATGAAACAAAAAATATCATGCCGTTCACTGTTAATCTCAAATTAAATTTCTCAGCTTAAAATTCTATGTTAATTGTTGTATGAAAATTATTTGGCAGATGAAAAAACGGAAGAAGTAGTTACAATTGATGAATTCCTTCAAGTAATAGAAAAAAGTCTAAGTTTTCAGTTTTCCATACTACATTAAAATACTGAAATAAAAGTCATTCAATTACATTTTAAAACGTTCAGCACAAATACCCGTTGTTGTTGTTTTTATGCATAAGCAATTTGACCTTGACTTTAAAACTTTCTGCTTACTCAATATAGCTTTTGCTATAAAAGAATTTGTACAAAATGATCAGAAAGTCAAGTGATATTCGTATCTAACTACTGAATGAAGAAAATAAAAACTGATTTATTTGAACATTATTTCCAATAACTATACCAATTTTGAGGAATTTTCTATTTCCTTACCCATGGGAAAATTTAATATTGATTAATGAAGAGCTAACAAATCCAAATGTGAATGTTTTGTTTATCAATTATTATCCCCCCCCATGGAAGGTACTTTTATTCAATTATTAAAAAATATTTGAAAAACATAATTTCAATATTTCTAAGTTTAAAATTATTGATACAATTAATAAAAAAAAGTATACATTTGATTAATTGGAAAATGGGTAAAAATTTTACATCCTACAAAGGTCCGTGCATTTCTTATTATATCATCTAAAATTAAATTTCATATTTTTAAAGAACAATCCGATCGCCCAAGATCCATCGTAAAGTCTTTATGGAAATTGTAAACAAAATTTTAAAATCTAATTTCAAACTGAATGAAACAAAAAATATCATGCCGTTCACCGTTAATGTCAAATTAAATTTCTCAGCTTAAAATTCTATTTTAATTGTTGTATGAAAATTATTTGGCAGATGAAAAAACGGAAGAAGTAGTTACAATTGATGAATTCCTTCAAGTAATAGAAAAAAGATCTATTAACTGCCGAAAATTAGGAGAAAATATTTTGGTACAGAGAAAATAAGGTTTCCTAAAATTTAATAATTATTACTGAATTTTCTTATAATGGAAAACTTAAATTAATGAAAGTCGAAAAAAATGTCACAAGTAACTCGGGTTACTATCCAAGATATGTTTTGTATCTATTTTCAAAGAAATCATTCCATCATTTTATCGAAACAATCTTTACTATGTTAAGTTTCAGTTGGATATGGCTGTGAGTCATACCTCTAAATCTATAGCCCTATATTTGGAAAAATGATAAATGACACTTGTATTGAAGCTATTCTATTAAAGTCCTATTCTATTCTATTATTATACCATTCAAATCCCTCGACATGTCTGAAGAATCCCTCGACACATATTTGGACTTAAAAAGAAGATTTGTATTAGTGGCATTCCAAAACGTTGGATGACAGAATCATGTCTATCAAATCATGTTAGGAAATAAAACTACCTTTGTTATATATATATATAATATACACTGAAGTGACAAAAGTCATGGGATAGCAATATGCAAATTTTCAGATGGCAGTAGCATCGCGTAGAACAGGTATAAATGCGCTGTGCTTTCGCAGAGCTTTCATTTCTGTTCAAGTTATTCATGTGAAGAGGTTTTGACGTGATGATGACCGCACGATGGGAATTAACAGACTTTGAACGCGGAATGTTAGTTGGAGCTAGACGCATGGGTCATGCCATTTCGGAAATCGTTAGGGAATTCAACATTCCCAGATCCACTGTGTCAAGAGTGTGCCGAGAGTATGAAATTACAGGCATAACATCCCACCATGGACAGCGCAGTGATCGACCGCCTGCACTTAACGACCGAGGCCGGCGACGTCTGCAAAGAGTCGTAAATTCTAACAGACAAGCAACACTGCGTCAAATAACCGCAGAAATCAATGTGGGACGTACAAGGGACTTGTCTGTTAGAACTGTGCGGAGAAATTTGGCTTTCTTGGGCTATTCCAGCAGAAGACAGACTCGAGTGCCTTTACTGACAGAACGACATCGCTTGCAGCGACTCTCGTGGGCACGTGAGCATATCGGTTGGTCCCTAGATGAATGGAAAACCGTGGCCTGGTCCGATGAGTCCCGATTTCAGTTGGTAAGAGCTGATGGTAGGGTTCGAGTATGGCGCAGACCCCACGAAGCCATGGACCCAAACTGTCAGCAAGGCACTGTTCAAGCTGGTGATGGCTCCGTAATTGTGTGGGCTGTTTTTTCATGGCATGGACTTGGTCCTCTGGTGCGACTGGACCGAACATTGACTGGAAATGCTTATGTTCAGCTACTTGGAGATCACTTGCAGCCATTCATGGACTTCATGTACCCAAACAACGATGGGATTTTTATGGATGACAATGCGCCATGTCACCGGGCCACAACTGTTCGCGATTGGTTTGAAGAACATTCTGGACAATTCCCACGAATGATCTGGCCACCCAGATCGCCCGACATGAATCCCATCGAGCATTTATGGGACATCATCGAGAGGTCTGTTCGTGCCCAAAATCCTGCACCATCAACGCTTTCAGAATTATGGACGTCTATCGAGACAGCATGGCTCAATATTCCTGCAGAAGACTTCCAACGACTTGTTGAGTCCATGCACTTCGCCCGGCGAAAGGAGGGCCGACACGATATTAAGAGGTATCCCATGACTTTTGTCACTTCAGTGTATATATATATATATATATATATATATATATATGCGTGTGTGTCTGTGTAAAAATTCGTTACACAAAGGGTAAACACACTCCATACTATACCATGCATAATGTTTTATATCATTTTAACATATTTAATAACCTATTTCTGCATGTTATCAATATAATAATTTAAAACTCAATTTTTACATAGAGTTTAATAACAATACACGTTTAATAACAATTTTTTTACACAACGTTTAGTGCCATTACATGTTTAAAACCCTACTTTATATGGGGTTTAATAATAATGCATATGATTTAATACCTACTTCTGCGTAGGACAGTATAGACAGAAGGCAGTAAACTACGTAGGCAGTATCTACTTCTACGTATTGACAATGATCAAAGCTGAAATCCCAGCTAACTTGTTGGCAAAACTAGACTAGAAAATCTTTGATGTTTAACTATAGTCATTTAAGAAATAAAGTGACTTTAGTTCTATAATTGTTTCAAACATTTGTTATTTCAATATTATGTGAATTTTTACTAAATACGTTTTAAATTGAAATTTACCCTTAAACTGTCTAAGTTTTCAGTTTTCCATACTACATTAAAATACTGAAATAAAAGTCATTCAATTACATTTTAAAACGTTCAGAACAAATACCCGTTGTTGTTGTTTTTATGCATAAGCAATTTGACCTTGACTTTAAAACTTTCTGCTTACTCAATATAGCTTTTGCTATAAAAGAATTTGTACAAAATGATCAGAAAGACAAGTGATATTCGTATCTAACTACTGAATGATGTTGAAATAAAAACTGATTTACTTGAACATTATTTCCAAGAACTATACCAATTTTGAGGAATTTTCTATTTCCTTACCCATGGGAATATTTAATATTGATTAATGAAGAGCTAACAAATCCAAATGTGAATGTTTTGTTTATCAATTATTAAAGCCCCCCATGGAAGGTAATCATCCTTGGCCCTTAGGATTTGGTGAACTTGGCTCTTGCGACTTGGGTTATTAGTTTGGCCCTCAGGCTAAAATGTTTGGAGACCTCTTCTCTAAGGAAAACTTTAGCCTGTGATATCATTAGAGATGACGACGGAGTTTATTAGAAAAGTTTAGCACTAGAATACGGAACTACAGAAGATTTTCTGATGTATTACTGAAAAACCTCATTTGAAACATATATATACATATAAAAAAATTTTTAATTGTGTAATTTGAGATATTAATTATAGAAGCCAAAAATGAAGAAAAGTTATTACTTTCTCTTTCAGCCTGCTAACGAAATTCGTACTACAAATTTAAATAAAGACATTATTTATTTACAAATTTCACAGGCAAAAATTAGGATTTTATAGTAGGACGAGGACGGTGTCAATATAAAGTCAAATCATCATCCTATCTTTGATAGAAATCAAATTAAATAAAAAAAATAAATAAATTTAGATTTAATCGCATAATTCTAATCACGACAGTGTTTTAGGAAAAATTAAGCTGACAAACAAGTTGTTACAAACAAGTAATATATAAAAAAAAAAATTTTAAGTCAATTCCTACTTTTTTTTCACTATATTGCAGAAAAGTCCTTTACAAATAAAGTTGAAATTTTCCTCTTACATATGGCGCCATCTATTATTAGATACATGCAACATAAACCTAAAAATAAACTAAAATTAATTAGTTAAATTTAATGAATGACTTACAATTTGAAAAAAACTGTATTAACATCGTTATCCACTGCAAGTTCAAAAAAAATGTATTTGAACTTGAGTGGATGACTAAAAAGTATTTTATGAACGATTGAAAATTTGAACAAGTTATATATAGGTAGAGTGTGAACTAATAGTAGGAATTGAAAAAGAAAGTTTGCTAGTTGCCTTTTTGAGCAAATTTCAAAATGTTAAAAAAATTTTTTGTAGAATTTCCATGCCTATATTAACAACTTATTTTAAACATATATTAATTAGAGAAACAAAATGATGTAAGCTTTTCAATTCATATAATACAATCTAATTTAAGCAAAAAATTAAATTCAAATTATTTTTGGCTACTATTACAAATGAATATTTTTCTTTTGTAATGTAACAAAAAGTATTTAGTACTATAATCTTTGGCATGAATAATAAATTACAACGGACGTTGTCTTTTCTCGTTACTACAAATTCAACTTGTTATTTTCGTGCTTTCTATCTCTAGCTTGACCATCAACCCAGAAGCCTCATCCATTTACGGCAGTGGACACAGTAACCCATTACTTCTGACGCCTCGCGTAACAAAACACAAATTGAATCAATGTCGCCAACTGATGGAGTGGCGTCGGCACCAAGTCGCCAAACCAAATTGGCGGCGTCTCGACTGCCGTTGGCTACTTATCCCTGATTACCCACACCCATGACAGATGAGTGTGGGTGCAAAGAGATACGCCAAACCAGCAAATCGCCCATTGGAGGTTAATGGGACGGTAGGATGATATGTCAAAACGTGATTTGTAAGACAGTCTTGTAAGCAAGGTGACTTAATGGTAAAAGTTTTGAGAGAAACATATGGAAGAAATATTTATCGACAGGATTGGAAATATTTTAAGACTTGCTAGACAAGGGGTGGCCAAATTTTTTTGGAATATTTTTCAGGCCCGTGAGATTTATCACACTTTTACAAAATTTTTATTTTATAATAGCCGAAGTAATGAAAAACAATGTAATAAAAAATACATTTTGTGTGCATTCATATATTCAAAAATCAGCTGTTGAAATTATGAGAAGCAAGTAATATAAAAAAAAGTTTTTTAAAGTCAATTCCTACTTTTTTTTCACTATATTGCAGAAAGTCCTTTATAAATAATTTTCATTCATTTTTTTTAAGTTTATCTGGGGCCATCTATTGGTAGATATCTGCAACTTAAATCTAAAAAGAACTGAAATTAATTCATTAAATTTAATCAATTAATTAATATTTGAAAAAAAACTGTATTAATATCAAGTGTCATCCACTACAAATTCAAAAAAATGTATTTGAACTTGAGTGGATGAATAAAAAGTATTTTATGAACGATTAAAAATTTCGACAAGATATATATACAGGGAGAGTGTGAGCTAATAGAAGGAATTGAAAAATTAACTTTGATTTTAAAATAATATTCTTGCAAATATATGACCGATATTGCCTGTTTGATTTATGAGCGTGCATCTTGGAACATGTTTCACTTTAAGTGACCTCAGTGATGCAGTAACCATCACTAGATGCGCATAGTTGATTGTTGATAGCAGAGCAAACCAGACTCTTAGATCAAGTTGTTAGCGTTTTTGGTTCAAGCTATACCAGCGAATCGTTTTTGTCGAAAATGAAATTGACCAAACACAAAACAAGCTCAAACATAACGGACGTTAACCTGCAAAACCCATTACGATGTACAAATACCCAAATTGAGATCGATTTACAAAAGCTAAGTGAAAGAGTGGAGAAACAAATATCGCGCTAGTAAAATAGATATTTTTTAATGATTTCATTTTTTATATTTACTTTTATATCTTTCTTTACAGTGTGTGTTCAGTATGATTATTATTTTATTATCTATGTTTACATGTAAGAATAATAGTGAACATAAAAATAATGACTCATTAGGTTTCAACTTTTCACGTTAAAAAATGTCTATAGTGAGTCTAAATCTAATATGGGGATATATAATTTAATATGTGGCCCGCGAAGTTATGATGCTTTTCCAAAGTGGTCCGCAAGATCATTTGGGTTGGCCACCCCTGCGCTAGACAATGAATTTTTTAATCAATAAAAAACTCCAAGCAATTAGAGACTTTTATGTTATTTATTATTGTTTTTCTTTGTATTTTAAAATTTTAATCTTGAAATAAAATTCTTGTATTAACTAACTATTTAATACAAAATTAGAAAAAAATTTATTAAATATATAAATATTTCCTTGTTAAATTTTCCCTCTATATATATATACTGAAAATTTTTAAAGATAACAAAAACTAATTGAAAATTGCCCTACAGTTATCAAAATACTCTTTATTAATATTTTAATGTCATAATTTAATTTCGCTAAAATATGTTTAATTATTAAAAACTCATTTTCTTCTGTGAAAACGCATTTAAAGCAACATGCTCCTAATTTTTTTTTTTTTTTTTTTTTTTATAGCAAACAACCTTTAAACTCTCCATTAAACAAATGGAATTTATGTTCATGAGACAAAGCAACGATTTTCTTCCTACTAAACGAGATAATCAATAGCACTTTGAAAAAAAAAGGGCATCAGTCAGTTCTGCAACAAATTCGATATCTCAATCTTCTGGACATAATTTTTAATTTAGCTGGAGTACCTCCTTAAAAACGATGATGAACAGATGGCTTATTTCATATTTCCTAAGTTCTTACAGTTTTTTTTTTTTTTTTTTTTGTGGAAAAGTGACATTGAGGTTAATTTAATTGCTTTTACACGAGGTATTGTATTTTTCCTTACTTTTTCTATTAGTGAAATATAGCCTAATGTTATATATATATATAAAGTAAAATATACCTCAGCATGTCACTTTGCCTTTACTTTATAATTCTATTTTTATTTCAAGTCGTTTCAATTTGAGAACTTTGTATTTTTAATTTGGTGTAAAATTTATGGCATTTAATCATTGGCACGAAGATATTTTTTTTAAAAAAATAGAGTTTGACGAAAAGGAACATTTCCTGGTCTTTATCCGATCCGGTCTTTTCTGCATTTGTAGAACTAGAACAAAACCTTTCAGAAATAAAAAACCAAAACTGTTTACATGATGTCACATTAGCACATGATCTTTAAAAAGTTCATGATTAATTTCTGTTAAAATACTCTTCAGAATAGTTTAACATCTCTGCCTATATTAGACCTTAAAAGAAATTTAAAAAAAAGAGCCACTTTCAGATTCATGGCAACACTTCAATTTTTATTTTTATTTGCAAGCATTATATATGTGTGTGTGTGTGTATAATGCATTACGCCGTGTGATAATTAAATTTTTTTTCTCAGACCTTAATTATCACACGGCATGATACGCGAAGCCACATGGGGCTCACTTTGTAAGCAGGAGGAATCTCCGGCCTGTTCAATCACTTTTAGAAAAAAGCAAAACAATACTTCTTATCAATTCAATTCTCTTTTATTCTTCTCCAAAAACCTCCCTTTTAAAAAATCCATCAAAAGGAGCTTCCGTCAGTTTCTCTCACTTCTCATTAGAGTCAACACTTCCTCGGCCCATGGCCTATAACCATTCACGATGTAACAAATCATGGCGTAGTTCATATTCCATCTGTTATTGTTGCGACTTGTGAAGGTTCGCAAAGACTGTCGCTAATTTCATGAGGTCCCGTTATCCATGACACTGATTATCTGCTATCAGAATTGAGTGACAAGTTGTTCTCTTTAGTTCAGAACATTAATAGCATGTAGCAATAATGTAAATATACACGATACTACTTGTCAGATGTACGATGTCAGATTTGAGTGCTCGGTTGTTATTTTGCACATTTTAAGGGATATACATTCCTTTTCCCTGGAACAGAAATGTTATATCTCCTTTCATGGGAAAAATGCTACACTAGAAAATTTTTTTGCATTTCTACAAAAGGCTGCGTTTCGTGTAGTACAGCCATTTTATTACTATTTTTTGTTGACACACAATTTATGGCAAGATTGTTACCCTATGGCATTATAACATGATGAATTTGAAAAACGAATCCCCTTTTTTTACCTAAAAATACAATAATCGAGTTTAGACAATATTAAGAAAAAAATATCTCAAAAGCATATCAAAGAATAATAAAAAATTATCTCAAAGACATATCAAAGAATAAAAATAATCTCAAAGACTTATCAAAGAATAAAAATTATCTCAAAGGTATGTCAAAGAATAATAAAAACTATCACAATGACATATCAAAGACTAATAAAAATTATCTCATCTCTTATCTCTCTCTATATTAGTGACAAAACAATAGTAATTAATTCTAATTTTAAAATTTTAACACAATCAAGAAAGTTAAAGTAAAGGATTATTCTATAGTGGGAACATTATAAATAAATACATACATAATAAATAAATACATACCAACATAAATAAATACATACATAAATAAATAAATACATACCAACATAAATAAATACATACATAAATAAATAAATACATACCAACATAAATAAAAACATACATGCAATATAAATAAACACATACAAACAAATATAAACATATTGTCATGTTTATTTCTATAAACACCCAAAAGCGGTTATGTTACTATCTACACCAAATTCCTCCTTTAAAACATAATGAATTTGCTCTACTAGCTCTAAATTAAAATTGTGAGCACCGAAACACATGAACCAGGTTTCCATGGCAACATTTCCCTCCAAAGTGCTGTACACCAATGAGCAGTTCTGAGAATTTCAATAACTGTAACAGCCAGAGAGAGGAAAGTGCTTTGGGCCATTACAGCTAAATTAGAACAGCTCTGTGTTACCCAAAGGCAATTAAATCGAAGCGCTTTTTAGAATTCTCAGAGCTATTAATAAATCAGCGATTGTTAAAGCTTCATTGCAGCCATGTGAGAAGATTCATAATTAGGGGATGCTGAAGCATTTATTATCTAATTAATAATGTTTAAAAATCAACTGGTTTCTAAATTTTCAATGTTTTTAATTTAATTTTTCAAGATTTTTTTCAATGAAATCGCATTTAGAAAAAAGTATGTTTATATTTATATTTTTGAGAACTGTTGGTCTTTCAAATATGTTGATCTTTTAATGTCCGTGATCTCAGTTCGAAACTTGTCAAATAGATTTTCTTGAATATGATTTGGGATTTGAAACATATGTATAATATGTTTATCTTTCATATTCCGGAATCTCAGTTCAAAGCTTCTGAAAAAAATTCCTATGAATATGATTTGGGATCTGAAACATCTGAATAACACATTGATCTTCCGAAAGGCCTTTCGAAACTTGTCAAACAAATTTCCGAGAATATCATTTGGGATTTCAAACAGATGACCTGCATCATTATTATTATATTGCCTATGTTTACATATAAGACTAATAACTTATTATGTTTCAATTTTTCACTCCAAAAAATGTCTATAGTGGGCATTATAGTACGATGAGTTTGAAAAATGAATTCACTTCTTTTTATCTAAAAATACAATAATCAAATTTAGATAATATTAAGAAAAAAATATCCCAAAGTCGTATCAAAGAATAAAAATTATCTCAAAGTCACAAAAAAATAGCAATTAGGTTCTAAGTTTCAATTTTAAACTCTGAAAACAATCCGAAAAGTTAAAGTAAATGATTATTCTATAAAACAACCATATAAATAGATACATTTACACATTTTTACAATGTTTATTTCTATAAACACCCAAAATCGGTTAGATTACATATCTAAGTACGCTCTATTCCTTCTTTAAAACATAATGAATTTGCTCTACTACCTCTAAATTAAAATTGTGAGCACCGAATCACATGCACCAAGTTTCCATGGCAACAATTCCCTCCAAAGTGCTCTACACCGTCCAAGGACTTCTGAGAATTTCAATAACTGTAACAGTAAGAGAGAGGAAAGTGCTTTGGCCATTACAGCTAAATTAGAACAGCTCTGTGTTACCCAAAGGCAATTAAATCGAAGAGCTTTCTAGAATTCTCAGTGCTATTAATAAATCAGTGATTGTTAAAGCTTCATTGCAGCCATGTGAGAAGATTCAATAGTTGGGGAATTTATTCATGAACATTGTAAAAGTGACATGCCATGGGAATCGTTAATCTATTTGGAGCCTTTGCTATTACAAACTGTCGATAAACAAGATGTTTGTAAATTGTTAAAATGATTTTCTGTTCATATTTGCTGCTAAACTCATTCATTGTCTTCTATATTTCAACTGGAAAGTTTATGTCAATTTGTTACATAATTAGGAGATATTGAAGCAGTTATTATCTAATTAAGAATAGTTAAAAATTAACCGGTTTCTAAATTTCTGATATTTTTAAGTTAAATATTCAAGATTTTTTTAATGAAAACTGATTTAGAACAACTTATGTTTGTATTTATGTTTTTGAGAACTGCTGGTGTTTCAAATATGTTCATATTTCAAATTCTAGGACCTAAGTTCGAAACTTGTGAATCAAATTTCCGGAAATATGAATTGGGATCTGAAACGTATGTCCATCTTTCAAATTCCGGTATCCCAATTCATACTTTCTATGCGCAATGTACTCCTTTACAATGTGCGTTTAGTATCATTATTATTACATTGTCTATGTTTACATGTAAAAATAATAACTCATTATTTTTCAATTTTTCACTGCAAACAAATGCCTATAGTGGCTCTAAATCTAATATGGGGATGTATAATTTTATGTGTGCCCCGCAGAGTTATGATGTCCAAAGTGGCTAGTAGGATCATTTGGGTTGGTCACCCCTGGTGTAGTACAACAATTTTATTATTATTTTTTTCGTTGACACAACACTTATAATAATATTGTTACCTGTTTGGCTGATTATATGAAGAGTTTGAGATACGAATTTATTTATTTCTATCTAAAAATACAATAATCAAATTTAGACAATATTAAGAAAGAATATCTCAAAGACATATCAAACAGTAATAAAAATTATCTCAAAGATATATCAAACAATAATAAAAATTATCTCACATATCTAAGAAAAATAAAAATTGTCTCAAAGGCATATAAAAGAATAAAAATTATCTCAAAATCACATAGCAATAGTAATTAGATTCTAATTTTCAATTTTAAAATCCAAAAACAATCCAAAAAGCTAAAGTAAATGATTATTCTATAATGTACCCATATAAATAAATACAATAACATATTTTTACCATGTTAATTTCTATAAACACCCAAAAGCGGTTATGTCACATATCTACACCCAATTCCTCGTTTAAAACATAATGAATTTGCTCTACTATCTCTAAATTAAAATTGTGAGCACCGAAACACAAGAACCAAGTTTCCCTGGCAACGTTTCCCTCCGAAGTGCTGTACACAGTCCAGGAGTTCTGAGAATTTCAATAACTGTAACAGCCAGAGAGGTAAGTGCTTTGGCCATTACAGCTAAATTTGAACAGCCCTGTGTAACCCAAAGGCAATAAAATCGAAGCGCTTTCTAGAATTCTCAGTAGCTATTAATAAATCAGCGATTGTTAAAGCTTCATTGCAGCCATGTGAGAAGATTCAATATTTGGTAATTTATTCATGAACATTGTAAAAGTGGCATGCCATGGGAATCGTTAATCTATTTGGAGCCTTTGTGATTCAAACTTATAAAACGATTTTCTGTTCATATTTGTTACTAAACACATTCATTGTTTTCGAAATTTCAATTACACTAGAGAGCTTATGTCAATTTGTTACGTAATTAGGAGATACTGAAACAGTTATTATCTAATTAATAATAGTTAAACATTAACTGGTTTCTAAATTATTCTTCTACATTTTCAATATTTTTAATTTAAATTTTCAAGAATTTTTAATAAAAACTTATTTAGAAAAAAGCATGTTTTTATTATTTGTTTGAGAATTGATGATCTTTCAAATTCCAGGACCTCAATTAGAAACTTGTGAAACAAATTCCCGAGAGTATGAATTGGGATCTGAAACATATGTCCATATTTTAAATTCCGGAATCCCTTAGTATCATTATCATTATATTGTCTATGTTTGCATGCAAAAATAATAATAACTCACTATGTTTCAATTTTTCACTCCAAAAAATGTCTATAGTGCGTCTAAATCTAATATGGAAATGTATAATTTTATATGCAGCCCGCAGAATTATGATGCTTTCCAAAGTAGTCCGCAGGATCATTTGGACAAAATAACAATAATAAAATGGTTGTACTACACCAGGGGTGACCAACCCCTGGTGTAGTGCAACCATTTTATTGTAGTACAACCATTCATGTTGACACAACACTTATAACAAGATTATCTCCTGTATGGCAGATAATATGATGAGTTTGGAAACAAATTTATTTATTTCTATCTAAAAATACAATAATCTAATTTAGACAATATTAAGCAAAAATATCTCAAAGGCACGTCAAATAATAAAAATTATCTCAGACATATCAAAGAATAATATAAATTATCTCAATGACACATCAAAAAATGAACATTATCTCAAATGCATATCAAAGAATAATAAAAATTATCTCAAAGACATATTAAAATATAAAAATTATCTCTTTGGACGTATCAAAAAATAAAAATTATCTCAAAAACATACCAAAGAATAATTAAATTATCTCAAAGGCATTTCAAAGAATAATAAAAATTTTCTCAGAGACATATCAAAGAATAATAAAAATTATCTCAAAAAGATAGATATCAACGAATAATAAAAATTATCTCAAAGACAGATAAAAAAATAAATTATCTCAAAGGTATATCAAAAAATAAAATTATCTCAAAGTCATATCAAAGAATAATAAAAATTATCTCAAAGACAAATCAAAGAATAAAAATTATCTCAAATGTACATCAAAGAATAGTAAAAGTTTTCTCAAAGATATATCAAAGAATAATAAAAATTATCTCAGATTCACAAAACAATAGTAATTAATTTTAAGTTTAAAAACTGAACACAATCTAGAAAGTTAAAATAAATTATTATTCTATAATACAACCATATAAATAAATGCATTAACATATTTTACTATGTTCAGTTCTATAAACACCCAAAAGCGGTTATGTTACATATCTACACTCAAGTCCTTCTTTAAAACATAATAAATTTGCTCTACTACCTCTAAATTAAAATTTTGAGCACCGAAACACATGACCCATGTTTCCATGGCAACAATTCCCTCCAAAGTGCTGTACACCAACGAGGATTTCTGAGAATTTCAATAACTGTAACAGCCAGAGAGGAAAGTGCTTTGGCCATTACAGCTAAATTAGAACAGCTCTGTGTAACCCAAAGGCAATTAAATCGAAGAGCTTTCTAGAATTCTCAGTGGTATTAATAAATCAGTGATTGTTAAAGCTCCATTGCAGCCATGTGATAAGATTCAATAGTTGGGGAATTTATTCATGAACATTGTCAAAGTGTCATGCCATGGGAATCGTAAATCTATTTGGAGCCTCTGGGATTACAAACTGTCGATAAACAAGATGTTTGTGAACTTATAAAACGATTTTCTGTTCATATTTGTTACTAAACCCATTCATTATCTACGGAATTTCAATTACACTGGGGAGCTTATGTCAGTTTGTTACATAATTAGGTGATACTGAAGTATTTGTTAACTAATTAATAATAGTTAAAAATTAACTTGTTTCTAAGTTGTCAGTATTTTTAAGCTAAATTTTCAAGATTTTTTAGCTTGAAAAAAACTTGTTTAGAAAAAGTATGTTTATATTTATTTGTTTGAGAACTACTGGTCTTTCAAATATGTTGATCTTTAAAATTCTAGGACCTAAGTTCGAAACTTGTGAAACAAATTCCCGGAAATATGAGTTGGGAAATTAAACATATGTCCATGTTTCAAATTCAGGGATCACAATTCATACTCTCTATGTACAATGTGCTATCTCTTTTACAATGTGCGTTTAATATCATTATCATTATATTGTCTATATTCACATGTAAAAATAATAGGGAAAAATAATAATAACTTATTATGTTTGAATTTTTCACTCCAAAAAATGTCTATAGTGGGTTTAAATCTAATATGGGGGTGTATAATTTTATGTGCGACCCGCATAGTTATATGATGCTTTCCAAAGTGGCCCGCAAGACCATTTGGGTTGGTCACCCCTGGTGTAGTACAATCAATTTATAATTTTTTGTTGACACAACACTTATAACAAGATTGTTACCTGTATGGTAGATAATATGATGAATTTGGGAAATGAATTTATTTATTTCTATCTAAAAATAAATCTAATTTAGATAATATTAAGAAAAAATATTTCAAAGGAATATCAAATAATAAAAGTATCTCAATGGCAGATCAAATAATAGAAATTATCTGAAAGATATATCAAAGAATAATAACAGTTATCTCAAAGAATAAATTATCTCAAATGCATATGAAAGAATAAACATTATCACAGACATATCAAAGAATAATAAAAATTATCTCAAAAACACATCAAAGAATAATAAAATTTTTCTAAAAGGCATATCAAAGAATAAAAATTATCTCAAAGTCTCAAAGCAATAGTAATTAAATTCTAGGTTTCAATTTTAAAAGCTGAAGACAATCTAAAAAGGTAAATTTAATCATTATTCTACAATATACACATTTAAATAGATACATTAACTTATTTTTACTATGTTTGATTCTATAAACACCCAAAAGCGGTTACATTACATATCTAAACTCAATTCCTTCTTTAAAACATAATGAATTTGCTCTACTACCACTAAATTACAATTGTGAGCACCGAAATACATAAACCAAGTTTCCATGGCAACATTTCCCTCCGAAGTGCTGTTCACCGACTTGTAATTCTGAGAATTTCAATAACTGTAACAGCTAGAGAGTAAAGTGCTTTGGCCATTACAGCTAAATTAGAACAGCTCTGTGTTACCCAAAGGCAATTAAATCGAAGCGCTTTCTAGAATTCTCAGAGCTGTTAATAAATCAGTGATTGTTACAGCTTCATTGCAGCCATTTGAGAAGATTCAATAGTTGGGGAATTTATTCATGAGCATTGTAAAAGTGTCATGTCATGGGAATCGTTAATCTATTTGGAGCCTTTGGGATTACAAACTGTCGATAAACAAGATGTTTTTGAAACTGTTAAAACGATTTTCTGTTCATATTTGTTACTAAACACATTCATTGTCTTCGAAATTTCAACTAGAGAGTTTATGTCAATTTGTTATATAATTAAGTGATACTGAAGCAGTTATTATCTAATTAATAATAGTTAAACATTAAGTGGTTTCGAAGTTTTCAATATTCTTAAGTTGAATATTCAAGACTTTTTAATGAAAACTTGTTTAGAAAAAAGTATGTTTATATTTATGTTTTTCAGAACTGTTGGAATTTCAAATATGTTGATCTTTCAAATTCTAGGACCTAAGTTCGAAACTTGTGAAACAAATTACCGGAAATATGAATTAGGATCTGAAACATATGTCCATCTTTCAAATTCCAGGATCCCAATTCATACTTTCTATGTGCAATGTGCTATCTTTTTTAAAATGTGCTTTTAATATCATGATCATTATATTGTCTATGTTTACATGTAAATATAATAATAAATTATTATGTTTCAATTTTTCACTCCAAAAAATGTCTATAGTGGTTCTAAATTTAATATGGGGATGTATAATTTTATATGCGGCCAGCAGAGTTAGGATGCTTTCCAAAGTGGCCCGCAAGACCATTTGGGTTGGTCACCCCTGGTGTAGTACAACCCTTTTATTATTGTTATTTTTTGTTGACACAACTCTTATAATAAGATTGTTACCTGTATGGCAGATAACACGATGAGTTTAGGTTACGAATTTATTTCTTTTTATATAAAAATACAATAAACAAGTTTAGACAACCTTAGAAAAAATACCTCAAAGGCATATTGAATAATAAAAATTATCTCAAAGACATATCAAATAATAAAAGTTATCTCAAAGACATATCAAATAATGAAAAATTTCTCAAAGATAATATCAAAGAATAAAAATTAGTTCAAAGGCATGTCAAAGAATAAAAATTATCTCGAAGACATACCAAAGAATAATAAAAATTATCTCAAAGACATATCAAAAATTAAAAATTATCTCAAAGACATATCAAAGAATAATAAAAAATATCTCAAACACGTATCAAAAAATAAAAATTATCTCAAAGACATATTAAAGATTAACAAAAATTATCTCAAAGACATATCAAAGAATATAAAAATTATCACATAGGCATATCAAAGAATAATAAAAATTATCTCAAAGAACATATCAAAGAATAATAAAAATTATCTCAAAGACATATCAGACTAATATAAATTTTGTTAAAAGTCACAATAGTAATTCATTCTACACTCATGTCCATAAATTAAGGATAATGAAGTTCAGGCAAAGAAAGAGACAGAAGCAAAACCAATTTGACTTATTTGCAAAGTCTATTTATTCAACAAAAGGTAAAGTGCAAAAAAGATGCTATATGTTTGACATAATTAATACAAATTGCGATTTTTACTCCCTGGAGCAAATTTCAAAAAGGAACCTATTTTCAAAAAACAGTATAACATGGTTAGTATGAAGGTTAATATGGAGTATGTCTCCCGGACGATGCAATACAGGCCTTACAACGCCTAGCCATGCTGAGTATCAAATTATAAATCTGATCTTGAACTTGAACGCCGCAGGCGTGCCACTGGCCTTCCCGAGTTAACGAGATTTCAGTGTTGGGTGCACATCTACGGAAAGGGAGGATTGAAGAACCACTCTGGGCAACGCAAGCAGCCCTTTGGCTGAGTACACTGTTGATAATCAGTGATAATCACTGGGTCCGTTCCGCTTTGAGAGTTGTCTGGTGCATATCAACACGCCAGAACGGCTCTCAATCGTGAGGAGTTCTAGGAACTCTTGCTTTAGGCCTTTTTGAGTGATTTATGGTGAATAGCATGTATTCCATGCTTTCCGCCAGCAACCGCTCTACTAAAACTACTTAAAAAAAAATCTAATATATAATAAAAGGAAAATTAAAAATGAATTTAGACAACTTGAGAAAAGAATAACAGTTATATACATATGTACAGAATTGTTGACACAAGGTTCTTAGTGATATGAACTATGAATAATAAATAGATAAACATAAACTGTTAAGGGATATGGTTACATCACAATATTATTGACATGTTTATGGTTTTATTGTGTGATATAGTCTATATTTTGCGTTACAAAGTCCATAACCTTGATAATTTTTTCTTTTATTTTTTTGGAGATTGCTGCTTTTTTTGCCCAGGCTTCATATGTTTCTGGGTTTGGTTGTAGTGCATGATTTGAGTCTGTTAGAGAGCAAGAGAATAGATAATGATCCGGTGTGCCTATTTCGCCACAAATGCAATTGTCCGTATCTTTAATGTTAAACCTGTATAGGTATGCTGGAAAGGGACCATGACCCGTAACAAAGTAATTTATATTTGTGTTTGTTGACATTTTTGTGGACACTGTTGGGAGAAAGTGATGAGTTCTTCTTCCTGTGATCCCATTGTCCCATTCTTCTTGCCATATCTTCAGGCTGTTGGTTTTTAGTTCTCGTTTTAGTAGGCTTGTTGGTTTTTTTATTTTCGATTGATGTGTACTTCTCATTATTGCTTCTTTGGCTAGAGAGTCGGCGCGTTCATTACCTTTGTTACCTGCGTGTGCTTTAATCCATAGTAGGCTTATTAATTTGTTGTTGATTGTGTTTAGTATGTTTCTGAGATCTTGAACCTGGCTATTTGTATTGAAAAATCTGTTGATGGCTATTATGGATGATAGGCTGTCCGTAAAGATGTTGATTCTTTTATATTTTGTGTTTTTATCCATGTTAATGAGTTCAATAATGCATTTAGTTCTGCTTGGAAGACTGAGTTATTGCCTTGGAGTCTCTCTTGCCATGTGTGGATTTCTATGTCGTTGTCCATTGCTACAAAAGCTGAGCCTACCCTATTATCCATTTTTGATCCGTCTGTGTATATTTGAAGATCACTATTTCTTTGTTCTGTATTTTTTAATATTTTTGATGGTTTGTCCCATGGAGGTTCGCACCACTGTGATATTGATTCTTGATAATCATTCTGTAGATATGTATGTTGGTGGAATGTTGCATTAATTTTAAGTCTTGTGATTTGTGTGAATGTTGCTTCCCTTTTTGCTACTAAGTAGGTTGGCTCTAGACCACTTAGTATTAATAAAGCTGAGGTTGGAGAGGTTCTATAGGCGTTAGTTATTTTTAATGCAAATTGCCTCTGTATTGAGTTGATATGATTAATTTTTCTTGTTGTAAGGTTATCGGCCCATATTGATGCTGCATAGCATATTATCCTCTCTGCCACTGATTTATACCATAGTCTGGTGAATTTGGGGTTAATACCCCATCCTCTTCCTGACATGGTTGCTAATTTGTTTGATTTGATTAGAAGGGTGCTTTTAAGATGTTGGATGTGAGGGAGGAAGCTTAGATTCTGATCTAATAGAACTCCTAGATATTTGAGTGTTGAGTTACATTTAATGGTCCGGTTGCTAAATTTCAATATTGGTTTTCTTTTTACTGCTCCTTTTTTTCCAAATACTATTGCTTGGGTTTTGTCCTCTGAGATCTTTAGTTTTTCTTTTATTGCCCAGGATTGAAATTTTTTTAAGAGCTGTTGTTGTTTTTTTGTTTCTAATGACCTTCTATTGTTGGCGCTTATAATAAATATGAAGTCATCTGCGAAGGCTTGTAATTTTACATCTTCTTCCCAGGTTTCTTTTAAAATTTGATTTGCTATTAATGTCCACAGGAATGGGCCTAGGCATGATCCCTGTGGGCAGCCTTTTGTAGGTCGTGAATAATTTTCTATTTCCATGGTTGAATTCTATTTTTCTATTTTTAGGTAATCACATATAATGTTTATTAGGTCTTGCGGGCAGTTGTCTTCTTTTAAGGTCTTTATTATAGAAGGCCACCACAGTGAGTCAAATGCTCCCTTGATGTCAATGGATATTATTACGGTGTAGAAGTTGCGTGCTTTGTTTGAATAAATCTTTTTCACTAGATTATGGAGGGCATGCTCTGTTGATAAGCCGCTTCTAAATCCAAATTGGTTTTTTATGAATTAGGTTGTTGCTGTTGTAGTGAAATTGCAGTCTGTTTAGTATTAGTTTTTCGAAACACTTGCCAAGTATTGGGAGAAGCGTGATTGGACGATATGAAGAGGGAATTGTAGGGTCTTTATTGGGTTTATTGAAAAGGATTACTTCTCCGTATTTAAAAGAAGTCGGAAAGCTGCCCATCATTATACATTTGTTATAGAGTTGCAGCATCTTTGTTGGGTCTAGCTTGTAGAATAGGGTTAATATTCTGCTATCTAGTCCATCTGGTCCTGGAGCTTTGTCTTTAGGTATGGTTTTGACTATGTGGTTGAGTTCTTCTTGCGTGAAGGGTTGAGACTGTTGAGTGGTGGTGTTGGTTTGTCTTATTCTGATTGAGATGGTCCTAATTTCTTTTTGTTGATAGTTGTCTTCTTGCTCGTTGTCGTCTTGGAAGAGAGATGTTAAAATGTGTTTGATGTTTTCCTCGCTTGAGTTGTTGGTTGCTGTGCTGTGTAGGTTTGGAGGCTGAAAGAATTTATTGAATGCGGCCTTGTATGTTTGTCCGTATGGGGATTTTGCTTCGTTACAGAACTTTTTCCACGAAATTGATTTTTCTTTATTTATTAGCTTTTTAGAATTGCTTTTTCTTTTTATGTTGGGAATTCCAGAATATTTTTTGATCCCTGTCTTTTTGTGATTGGGCTCGTCTTCTCATTGCCCTTGTTCGTGAACGTTGTTTTTTTATATTGTCATTCCACCATGGTGTTGGTTTGGCTGTATATTTTTGGTTTTTTCTTTTGAATGCTATTTCTGCTGATTCTTGTAATGCGGCTGTTATGTCTGAGGCTGCTTTTTCTAGTTCACCCTTATTATTTATTTGATTTAAATCTATTGCAGGTAGCTTTCCTTTTAGTTGTTGGTTAAATTTTTTATAGTTTCCGTATTTAGTTTTAAATCTGGATATTATTGGTACATTTACTTCACTGTTGATATTGAAGATTATTGTTTGATGGTCACTTCCTATTTCAAGGTCTTCTATTTTCCAGCTGGAGATTTTATTGTATATTTTTGTGGTGCACAGGGTTAAATCTGGCCACCCTACTGCATTGTCTCTGATGAAGGTTGGTTTTGAGCCTTGAGGGTTTATTATGAATAGGTTTTTGTGAGACATGAATTCTATGAGATCTCTGCCTCTCTGGTTCTCTGAGCTGTAGCCCCATATTGTGCTGTGTGCGTTAAAGTCTCCACACAGTAGTTGGTTGGTGTTGTTAGGAAATTTTTGTTCATAGTGCTGGATTGGAATATTGATGTCTTCTGACGGAGAGGCGTAGAGGGATGTCATTAATAGATCTTCTCCTTCAAGTGGAATTGTGATTGAGATGCTGTCTGGTGCTTGGTCTGCTATTGTAATTGGTATGAATGATGATCTTATGATTATTGAGGCTCTTTTTGTGGTGCTTGTTATTTGTCTCCATCCTGTGGGGACTCCTGGGATTTTGTCTGTTGAATATGGTTCCTGTATTAATCCTATATCTATACTTTCTTCCTCCATTATCTTTATGAATAGTAGAGTTGCAGATTTTGAATGCTGCAGGTTCTGCTGGGCTATTTTTAGCTTTGAATGTTTAGTGAAGTTTACGTCTATTGGTTGATTGTTTTGATTTTCGCTGAGGTTATTGTTCATTGTTGGGCTATTATTCATGTTGGTTTTGTTCTTGGCTATTTTGTTTGTCCAGTTGGTTTTCTTTTTGGGAAGCTATTTGTTGTTGTTGGGGTGCTGTGGTTGTTTCTTTTTGTTGGCGTCTCATTTGGTTTATTTGGTTTCTATAAGTTGGGCATTTGAAGTCAAAGGCGCAGTGGTTTACTGGTAGGTTGTCTTCTGTGCTGTTGTTGTGTTGGGTGCAGTTTACACACTTCTTAGTTTCAGAAGAACACTTTCTTGTGTCGTGTTCGTCACCACACTTGCCGCACATCATTTTGTTTTTGCAGTCGTAGGATAAGTGTCCGATCTGTTGGCATTTAAAGCATCTCTTGAGTCTGAAGTAGGGCTTCACTTGACATGTTATGAAGTTGATAAGTAGCCTTCCTTTTGTGAGCACTTTTTGGGATTCTATTGTGGTAAGTGATGCTATTGCGTGCTGTCTAGAGTTTTTATCTGTAAAGAGTTTTTCTATCGTTATCTCTGATTTTTCATTTAGTATTGTTTTCTGAATTGCCACTATTATCTGTTCTTTGTTAGTGTCCTCAGGGATTCCATATATTATGAGTGATTGCTTTTTCTGTTGTGGCTCTATTACCCTCGCCACTTGATCTATTTTTGCTGTCATGTTGATTTTTTCATGCAATTTCTTTAGTTGTTCTTTGTTCTTTGTTTTTATAATTAACTCTTCTTTTTTGTTTATATATACCTGTTGCACGGCTGCTGCCTCCTGTGTGTTTATTAGATTTTTACTTATTATTTGTTGAAGCTCTTTGCCTGAGCAGGTGCCTTCTGTTGGGCGAATTATTAGTGTTGGGGTTTGCTTTCTAATTTTAAGTTTGTCTGCATATGTGTTGCTTTGTTGCTTTTGATTTGACGTTGGCTTGATCTTCTTTTGTTCTTCTATTTGGTTTTTTAACTGTCTGTTTTCCTCTATGGTCTTTTCGAGCATTGATCTACTTTCCTCCAATTTGCCTTCCAGTTTGGCTATGTGGAGGTCTGTTGTGTTTGTGTCGTAGGATGAGTCAACTACAACACACTTTCCTTTTGTTGCTAGTTTGAGTTCAGCTTTGAGCTCTACTATCTCTTTGGATTGGGCTATGAAGAGCTTATCCATTTCTTTAAATTTGTCCCTTACTTTATCTTTAATTGGGACTGACATGTTTTTGACCTTTTTGAAAATTTCGTCCAAGTCCCTTGCTATGTTTAGTAGGACTTGGATCCCTTCCGTGAAATCTATGTCTTTATTTTTTTTACTGTCTGTCATTTTGGTCATTGATTGACGTACTGACATATCGAGTTGTAATAGAATATTACTAATAATAAAGTTCAATACTTGTCACTTAAAAAAATAGAAAATAAAACAAATAAACTAGCTAAACTACCCTGGCTGTTCTCCCCGTGGTTCATTGTATGCACAATAATTAAAAAAAAAGACAAAAAAAAAAAAACATTTAGAGCACTTGAAAAACAATTTAAGGATTATTAGGAGCAATATAAAATAATTATGAAAATAAAGGGATAATAATGGAATAAAAATTAATACAAGTAAAACAATTGTAAATTCGAAGCTCAAATATCTTGAGTAATTATTACTAAAATAATAACAGAAACGTTATTAGTAGAAATACAAATACATACATACATGTTTCATAGGGTTAGACCAATTATGATGTTTGTTTTTCTGAGATAGGAAATTCTTTAAGTATTAAACTAAATATCAGCACTGTACTTTAGTAAAAAGTTAATCATTAGAAAATTTAGAGTTTGCTAACCCATGGGTTTATTGCAAAGGTAAAACAATTTGTATTTAAACTGAAAAATAAATAAGGTAACAAAAGAAGAAACTTAAAATGCTAAATTAACTAAAACTTTTCAGAAGCTGTCATGAGGCAGATCTGAGGTTTGTTTGGCCATATCGCGACACATAAATAATGATAATAAAAAGTAGAAAACGATTGAGGAATAAAACAAAAAGTTAAATTTTTAGAGAAAAACAAAAATATAGCAAAAATAAAAGTTTTTATACAATAGGAGCATCTCCTTCTAGAATATCCCTATCCCTTTACCCCTTACTAACAGTTATAAATGAGCAGAAGCTATAAAACTGGGATTAAAAACCAGGCCTTTCTGACCCTTATTACTCCTGTTTTGGAAAATTAAAAAAAAAAAAAAAAAAAAAATTTTAAAAAAAAAAAAAAGAAGAAATGAAGAAAAATAATAAAATTGACTTAAAAGGTATTTTCTGGCTTTGCTGGATAACTCTTATGTTGAGGAGTCAGGAGCTGCTTAAAAAGTCAGCATTGCTTAACTAGGGCAGGAGACAATGCGAATTTAAAAAATTAAAAAAAAAAAAAAAAAAATTTTAAAAAAAAAAAAAAAAAAAAAAAAAAAAGGTCGTAGGGTGGAATGCAAAATATAACTGAAGTGGCTCATAGAGCTGTGACTAATGATGCACAAACGAGTCCTTTCTGGCTTAAAGATCTCTTGTAATGGGCATTTTAAAAAAATTTAAAAAATTTAAAAAAAGTCTAAAAAATAGCTAAGCTGAAAAAAATTACAAATTTGGAAAGAGCTCTAGTAGTCGAGTAAAGTGCCCATTAGATGGTCCTTTTTGCATAAATAGAACCGAAGTTATTGAGGAAATAAAAAAAAAAGCAATTAAAATTTAAAAAAAAAAAAAAAAAAGAGGAAATTAGAAAATCAAAACACCATTAGATGAGCAATTACGAAGTAGAGGGGGTTTCTAAGGGGGAAAAAACAAGGAAAAATGGCTAGGAATGATAGTTTTCGAGATATAGACTAATTAAGAAAATCAATTAACTTAATTAGTCATATAACTCTAATGCTAATAACAATTAAAAAATTCTAAAACTATGGAATTGTCAGAAATGCTAAAATACATCTTGTGTGCAAGTTTCGGGCTGCTATTATAAAAATTGAGCTTGCTATGAAGGAATGAAGAGGAATGGAAATTGGTAAGAATGCCCATTGTATGCAAATTAGCTAATCCTAGACCCAGATTGTGTGCTTAGAATCTAGTTGACTGAGGGACGAAAGTGTTAAGAACCTTTGTATGCTGATGTTGCTGTAGGAATCAGTGCTTCTTAGATAAACTAGTCGGAAGTGCATAGACTTCGGCTGATTCTTCTAGAATATTCTGGAACATTCAACGGAAGTCGAAGCCAAAACAACAACTTAGGCAAATATGGCGGACAAGAAATGGAGTCAAGAATGGAATTAAAAAATGTACAAAATGGCAATGCTAACTGAAATCTAAAATCGTGAAAAATAACACTAGAAAATTGGGAAAGGCGTCCAATTAAAGGGGGAAAAAAAAAAAAAACGTTAAGCAATACATAAATGAATAATGTGGGATTATTACAACAAGAGATATAGATTTATTAAAAAGAAATGCTCCAAATACATTCTTAGAGAGTTTGACAAAGCTCCGCTTTCCGTATGCTAGAGGGGCGAAAAAGTCCGAGGGTTGCCGAAGCAATCTTTTTTTTAAAAATTCGCGAAAAATCAGAGAATGCTGTTATAGTAAAAAGCAAGTCGCGGTTCGATATAGAATCGGTTGTACTAATATTAGATAGCTTTTCTAAGTAGAATTTTAAATAGGGAGGGCTATAGAAGTGATGAAACTCAAAACATTGAATCAGCGTTACTCAAATTCTCTTTTTCAGCTGCAAAACGCTAAGTTTAAATAATTATAAAAAAAATAATTAATGTCACACATAAATGCAAATACTCTTAAAATGATTGTAATACAATTGTCTTTGTTGCTGTGAAAACGATTTTGCGCTGAATTCAATATTTTAAGAGATATTAAAGCACAATTGTAAAGGTAGAAAGGTGAACTTTGTCAACATCGTTATAATAACAAATACTAAAATTATAATAAAAATTTTTCTAAGCATCACATTACAATACACAATACATGAAATTAAAGATAAATGTACATAAATTCATAAATGAACCACAGGGAGACTCACCAGGGTAGTTTTCGGCTTTTTTTTAGCCACTCATCATTAAATTTGTGTTATCCTTGGAAAAATAATGAATTTTGATGCGAAATTTCTGATTTTTGTAAGAAAAAACACTAAAACACACTTTGTAGTAAGCTATGCAAGCTTATAATACACTATCCAGCGGGTTAACACGCTTTAAATGATAAAAAACACTATAAAAACACTTTTGGAAGCACAAAACTTCCTCTTCTCTCGTCACGTCTCGTTACGTTCCTACACCCCATCCATCAATCTCTCAATCTTCAATCTGATCTTGAACGCCGCAGGAGTGCCACTGGCCTTCCCGAATTAACGGGATTTCAGTGTTGGTTGCACAACTACGGAAAGGAGGATTGAATAACCACTCTGGGTAACGCAAGCAGCCCTTTGGCTGAGTTCACTGTTGCTAATCAGTGATAATCACTGGGTCCGTTCCGCTTTGAGAGTTGTCTGGTGCATATCAACACGCCAGAACGGCTCTCAATCGTGAGGAGTTCTAGGAACTCTTGCTTTAGGCCTTTTTGAGTGATTTATGGCGAATAGCATGTATTCCATGCTTTCCGCCAGCAACCGCTCTACTAAAACTACTTATAAAAATCTAATATATATTAAAAGGAAAATTAAAAATGAATTTAGACAACTTGAGAAAAGAATAACAGTTATATACATATGTACAGAATTGTTGACACAAGGTTCTTAGTGATATGAACTATGAATAGTAAATAGATAAACATAAACTGTTAAGGGATATGGTTACATCACAATATTATTGACATGTTTATGGTTTTTATTGTGTGATATAGTCTATATTTTGCGTTACAAAGTCCATAACCTTGATAATTTTTTTTTTATTTTTTGAGATTGCTGCTTTTTTGCCCAGGCTTCATATGTTTCTGGGTTTGGTTGTAGTGCATGATTTGAGACTGTTAGAGAGCAAGAGAATAGATAATGATCCGGTGTGCCTATTTCGCCACAAATGCAATTGTCCGTATCTTTAATGTTAAACCTGTATAGGTATGCTGGAAAGGGACCATGACCCGTAACAAAGTAATTTATATTTGTGTTTGTTGACATTTTTGTGGACACTGTTGGGAGAAAGTGATGAGTTCTTCTTCCTGTGATCCCATTGTCCCATTCTTCTTGCCATATCTTGAGGCTGTTGGTTTTTAGTTCTCGTTTTAGTAGGCTTGTTGGTTTTTTTATTTTCGATTGATGTGTACTTCTCATTGTTGCTTCTTTGGCTAGAGAGTCGGCGCGTTCATTACCTTTGTTACCTGCGTGTGCTTTAATCCATAGTAGGCTTATTGATTTGTTGTTGATTGTGTTTAGTATGTTTCTGACATCTTGAACCTGGCTATTTGTATTGAAAAATCTGTTGATGGCTATTATGGATGATAGGCTGTCCGTAAAGATGTTGATTCTTTTATATTTTGTGTTTTTTATCCATGTTAATGAGTTCAATAATGCATTTAGTTCTGCTTGGAAGACTGAGTTATTGCCTTGAAGTCTCTCTTGCCATGTGTGGATTTCTATGTCGTTGTCCATTGCTACAAAAGCTGAGCCTACCCTATTATCCATTTTTGATCCGTCTGTGTATATTTGAAGATCACTATTTCTTTGTTCTGTATTTTTTAATATTTTTGATGGTTTGTTCCATGGAGGTTCGCACCACTGTGATATTGATTCTTGATAATCATTCTGTAGATATGTATGTTGGTGGAATGTTGCATTAATTTTAAGTCTTGTGATTTGTGTGAATGTTGCTTCCCTTTTTTGCTACTAAGTAGGTTGGCTCTAGACCACTTAGAATTAATAAAGCTGAGGTTGGAGAGGTTCTATAGGCGTTAGTTATTTTTAATGCAAATTGCCTCTGTATTGAGTTGATATGATTAATTTTTCTTGTTGTAAGGTTATCGGCCCATATTGATGCTGCATAGCATATTATCCTCTCTGCCACTGATTTATACCATAGTCTGGTGAATTTGGGGTTAATACCCCATCCTCTTCCTGACATGGTTGCTAATTTGTTGGACTTGATTAGAAGGGTGCTTTTAAGATGTTGTATGTGAGGGAGGAAGCTTAGATTCTGATCTAATAGAACTCCTAGATATTTGAGTGTTGAGTTACATTTAATGGTCCGGTTGCTAAATTTCAATATTGGTTTTCTTTTTACTGCTCCTTTTTTCCAAATACTATTGCTTGGGTTTTGTCCTCTGAGATCTTTAGTTTTTCTTTTATTGCCCAGGATTGAAATTTTTTAAGAGCTGTTGTTGTTTTTGTTTCTAATGACCTTCTATTGTTGGCGCTTATAATCTGGCGCAATCTGATCTTGGGGAATATTACACCACTCATCTAACAATGCCCTCCGAAGTTCCGGTTGACAGGTGGGTGGGGGTTGACGGGCTGCAATTCGTCGGCCAAGCATATCCCACACATGCTCTATTGGATTCAAGTCCGGTGAGTATGCTGGCCAATCCATACGTGTGATATCCTCCAATTGAAGGCATTCGTCTACAATTTTTGCACCGTGAGGACTGGCGTTGTCATCCATAAACAGAAATTCAGCACCCATGGCGCCCTGAAACAAACGTACATGTTGTTCCAGAATGACATCCCGATAGATGTGGCCTGTCATCGTTACACTCTGAACATGCAGGTCAGTTCTGGAACCAAGAATAATTCCTCCTCAAACGAGCTACCCTGCACCACCGTAACGGTGTCGTTCAATGGTGTTCTCTTGGTGGTAACGGGTACCTGGCGCTCTCCATATGAATGTCCGGCGAGAATCAGACTGCAAACAAAACCTGGACTCGTCGAAAAACATCACACAAGACCACTGTTGCGGTGTCCATAATGCGGTCTCTACTCCAGGTTAATCGCAGGCAATAGTGAGTTGCGGTAAGTAGAACACATCTGACAGGCCTACGAGCATATAGACCAATGTGCCCTAAGCGTCTGTACACGGTCTGCCTTGAAACTGTCGTACCGGTAGCTGAAGAGAGATGACGAGACAGGTCTGATGCTGTGTTCCGTCTGTTTCTTTTGGCAGTAACTGCTGAATACCGGTTCTCATTCAGCGTTGTAACTCGGGGGCGACCTGTGCTGTAACATCTACTCACATTACCATCATCTTGGAATCGTTGCCAAAGCCTGGAGATGACACTCTAGGCGATTCCAAGTTCCTCGGATACTTCCAGCTGGGTACGTCCGCATTCCAGACGTCCGATAATTCTACCACGTAAAAAAACCTTCCAAATGCTTCCTTTGTGCCATAACTATGCAGTTATTGCACTGAAAGGCTTTTAAAGCGCTTGTGAACAATTTTACTTCTTTGCCACCATTCCTTATATACCCCTCTCTTACACTCTCGTCATTGTGACGTACTATCCGCGCCATCTGGTGGTTTCCTGTAATTTGCATATTCTTCTTCAAGATGTGTGTGATAACTCAACAGGTGAAATATTTATTTTAGAGTTCATTTTCTGTGTGATTCTGAATTATCCTTAATTTATGGACATGAGTGTAGTACCATATAAACAGTCATAATTTTTAGGCTAAAAGATTAAAAGTCTCGTATAATCCACGACGATCAGAATTCTGAACAGTTTTCTTCTTCAATAGCGCAATAGCCTCATGATGGGCCAAAGATGGGCCTGTCTACTGGCAGATTCCTAATAGATAGGGTTGTCAGCCTTGCACCCAAAAGTCATATTAGACCGTGAGTTACGGTTTAAAGGACTTTGCATTCCCAACTACTTCAAGCATCCATGGCACCGCCGTGACTAGAACCCGAAACCATTAATTACCATTACCATTAGTATATAACAAAAATAAATAGTACAATATAACAAAAAAAAAAGCAAAGAAGTAATTTGAAAGAGTCTATTACGTTAATTTAATTTTTTTTCTCTGTTTAGATCTATTTTTAAAGTTTTTTTTTCTTCTAATGCAGCTGGCAAATAGACCGTGATCTTTCGCCATAAGGGCTGCGCCGATGTTACTCACTTTGCATTACCCAGGGGGTGCGTGTAACTTGATGGTAAGCCACGGACGCGGAGTAACAATGCCCCCGCAGCGCTCTACGATCCTATTAGGACCGGGACCTGCAGCTTAAAGTGGATTCCGAACCACTACAAACACCCATGGCCAAGCAGGGATTCGAACCCGGTACCTGTGGTACTGAACACCAGAGGGTTAGCCATTCGGCCAACAGGCCCTCTCTATTTTTAAAGTAAAAGAACGCAATAGAGAGTCAAATAATTTTATTTATTGATTTTTTTTTAATATTCTTGAACAAAATTCTTTGAGTAGATCCGAATAGGTTTGCGCCTTTTAATGCATTATTTATTAACAGTCATAATTACTTTTTTTAAAGAAATTTTTAAATGAGCACATTTTGTGTAATAAATATCATACACATTAAAAATAAATTACGTAGCTAATGGTTCTCCATACAAACTATTACGTTATTAATGAATTTGATCTTTTTAATGATATAAAAAACATTGAATAAAATATTTTCTGTAACTTAAATATTTACTTTTTCATTAAATAAGTTTAATTTAATGAAAATGTAAATATTTAAGTTTGATTTTAGTTAAGTTTAATATATAGTTAAGTTTAATTTTTTATTTTTTTGCCTGTTTTTACTTCAAATTAATTTTAACTTTCAAAAATTTTTTTAATTAATTTTCAAATTAATTTTTCCAGTAAAATCTTAAAAACTTACGAAACGACTACAAATTAAATTTTAAAAAAAAATTGGCATATGACAAGACGGTCTGTGCAACTCTATTATAAATAAAACAAATAATTGTGCTTTTTTGTTCCAAAAATTATCAAATTTATCATCAAATATTTCTTTTCCAATTTAATAATTTCTAAAACACATAAAAGTAAGAAATCTCTGATATTGATAAATATTCCCGATTTAAAATGCACAACTCTCGTAAAAATATCAAAGTTTCAGTTTTTCTTTTAAAATAACTCCTGCAAGTTACATATTGAATAATTTTTGCCATTTTGCAATCTCTCCATCAGTATAAAAACGTAACGACTTTTGAAATCGCTTCAAAGGCGGATTTCTCTGGAACCCTAAAATATTACAGCAATAAAAAGATTTATCTACGTAATCTCCCCCAAATTTAACGTTTGCTCCATGAATATATTTTTTTGTTGCCGTTGTTGTTTTTGTACATTTATTGAATTTATTTTTTCCCATGGTGCTTCATAATTCTTATATTTTTTTGAAAAACTTTTGCTGGAACAAAAAAAAATTAATTTTTATTTCCGTGAAAAAATAAGAATAAAATACAAAGTTATCAATTTTATAAAAAGTGGGATAATATTGATAAAAGTCTCAGTTACTTTACAAGAGTGTTTCTAACGATCATTTACATTGCATTGTAGATATTACTGATAAAACTCAAATAGCTAACTGTAACTGGAACCACCAAATATTTGCTAATTATTTAATTGTGTAGTTTTATTTTATATGACTGTATGTTTTATTTTGGAATTTTTTTTACTTTTTTATTATTATTATCTTTTTTATTATCGTTATTATTATTATTTTGTCAGTGTATCTAGGTCCGTTATTGAGTTTACAATTGAATGAGAAAAAACTAAAATTTCGAATTTTGATTTTAATTTTTGAAAATCACTTTATGTTTTGTTACTATTTGAATAGTCTGATGTATAAATATAACAACAGCAAAGAACTTAAACTTTTGATCGACCTTAGCTTCTTATAGGTGCATGTTTAAAATATGAAAAAAAAATATGGAATACCCATGTTAGTTTTATTTGTTTATACTGTTATTATCAAATTTAATGATCTGGGATAAAATGTTAATTATATTTGACTCCAACGCAGAACGAATCCAATAGACTTTTAATTTTAATTAACGACGGAATTTTTTTTTTATAAAAGTGATCATTCTCTAACTAATATCTCATCTCAATAAATATCCAATATTTCTTTTATAATTCAAAATTTTCTAAAATGCATAAAAGCAAGAAATCTCTGATATTGATCAATATTCCCGATTTAAAAATGCACAACTCTCGTAAAAATATCAAAGCTTCAGTTTTTCTTTTAAAATAACTCTTGCAAGTTACATATTGAATAATTTTTGCCATTTTGCAATCTCTCCATCAGTATAAAAACGTAACGACTTTTGGAATCGCTTCAAAGGCGGATTTCTCTGGGACCCTAAAATATTACAGCAATAAAAAGATTTATCTACGTAATCTCCCCCAAATTTAACGTTTGCTCCATGAATATATTTTTTTGTTGCCGTTGTTGCTTTTGTACATTTATTGAATTTATTTTTTCCCATGGTGCTTCATAATTCTTATATTTTTTTAAAAAACTTTTGCTGGAACAAAAAAAAATTAATTTTTATTTCCGTGAAAAAATAAGAATAAAATACAAAGTTATCAATTTTATAAAAAGTGGGATAATATTGATAAAAGTCTCAGTTACTTTACAAGAGTGTTTCTAACGATCATTTACATTGCATTGTAGATATTACTGATAAAACTCAAATAGCTAACTGTAACTGAAACCACCAAATATTTGCTAATTATTTAATTGTGTAGTTTTATTTTATATGACTGTATGTTTTATTTTGGAATTTTTTTTACTTTTTTATTATTATTATCTTTTTTATTATCGTTATTATTATTATTTTGTCAATGTATCTAGGTCCGTTATTGAGTTTACAATTGAATGAGAAAAAACTAAAATTTCGAATTTTGATTTTAATTTTTGAAAATCACTTTATGTTTTGTTACTATTTGAATAGTCTGATGTATAAATATAACAACAGCAAAGAACTTAAACTTTTGATCGACCTTAGCTTCTTATAGGTGCATGTATAAAATATGAAAAAAAAATATGGAATACCCATGCTAGTTTTATTTGTTTATACTGTTATTATCAAATTTAATGATCTGGGATAAAATGTTAATTATATTTGACTCCAACGCAGAACGAATCCAATAGACTTTTAATTTTAATTAACGACGGAATTTTTTTTTATAAAAGTGATCATTCTCTAACTAATATCTCATCTCAATAAATATCCAATATTTCTTTTATAATTCAAAATTTTCTAAAATGCATAAAAGCAAGAAATCTCTGATATTGATCAATATTCCCGATTTAAAAATGCACAACTCTCGTAAAAATATCAAAGCTTCAGTTTTTCTTTTAAAATAACTCTTGCAAGTTACATATTGAATAATTTTTGCCATTTTGCAATCTCTCCATCAGTATAAAAACGTAACGACTTTTGAAATCGCTTCAAAGGCGGATTTCTCTGGAACCCTAAAATATTACAGCAATAAAAAGATTTATCTACGTAATCTCCCCCAAATTTAACGTTTGCTCCATGAATATATTTTTTTGTTGCCGTTGTTGTTTTTGTACATTTATTGAATTTATTTTTTCCCATGGTGCTTCATAATTTTACTATTTTTTTAAAAAATTTGTAGCACAAAGAACTTTAAAAAAAATTTCCGTTAAAAAGCAAGAGTAAAATAGAGTCTTCAATATTTTAATAAAAAAGTGACAGTTTTGATAAAAAGAACTGCTGATGTAGATGTGTTTTTCTAATGATAATTTACATTCCATTGTAGATATTACTGATAACACTCAATTAGTTAATTGTATAAAAGTTGTTGGATCCACCAAATATTTGCTATCATTTAGTTCTGCAGTTGTTTGTAGGAAAATAATGTTTTTTTATGTAACTGCCTCTTCTTTTATATAAATGTATTTTACTTTTTTGTTTATAATTATTATATTTATCATTATTAATATTATTACTTTATAAATGTATTTTACTTTTTAGCTTACAATTATTATCGGTACCATCATTATTATTTTGGAAATGTATTTTACCTTTTTGCTTATAATTATCATTATTATTATTTTTTAATGAATTTTGCTTTTTTGTTTATAACTATTATTATTTTCTAAATATATCTTACTTTTCTGGTTATAATTATTATAGTTATCATTATTATTATTTTGTTAATGTATTTTACTTTTTTGTTCATATTTTTTATCATTATCTTTATTATTATTATTTTGTAAACGTATATATTATTGGGTTTCAACTGATCAAACAAAAACTAAACTTTTGAAAGTTACTGTTAATTTGTGAAACCTATTTTAATTTTTACTAATGAAAATTAATTCAAAATTAATGAAAATTAATTCAAAATTAATGAAAATTAATTAAATAATTAAGTTAATTTTTTAATAATGACATTTTTTAATATTTCTTTTTCTTCTTCTAGAAGAGGCAATTATAACTTCTGAACTCAAAATTGTTTTATTGTTTTCAAATGACGAACTTTATGAACCGAGGTTAAACTGTAAATATGAAGTAGATTCAGCTTTATCCAGGATTAATTACTAGGTATCTGTATTTTGTTACCACAATTTAGAACAACAATTTCTAAGAAGGGCATTTGGAGCCTTCAACTCAGACTCAAAAGGCTTTTCTACGAATTTCCAATTGGATATTCATAAAAGTAATCCATTATCCAATTGAAAATTGGTGGATACTTCTAAAAAATATTATTATTAGACTTAGCTTACTCATAAAGTATGTAGAATATTTTGAAAATTTTGATGTATTATAAAATTTTTATATAGAATACGCGTTTTTCATTGTATAAGATATTAATATTTTTTTAATTTTATAATGGCATTGTCAGTAGTTCTACCTTTATCTAAATAAGACTAAGTGCAAAGAAAAATTATTTCACATTTAAAAAAAAAATATTTTTTACAAATATGAGTTTATTTAAAACAGCTAGGCAAACAAAGCAGGTACCAAATATGTGTATTTAATAGGGGTAATTAAATTAAAAATATCATATCTATAAAGACAAACTTTATTTAAATGTACAATTTTGAAGTAATTTAACTTCAATCTTTTAAACTTGACACTTCAATATATGCACAAATGTATTCTCTTTATAAAGACATTCAAATTCATTAAAGAAAATAAATGGTGAGAATATTAAGATTATTAAATAATTTTTTTTTAATTTCTTATTGTAAAGCTGCTTTCATCAATTTTGCATTTTTATTAGTAATTTTAGTTAATAATAATTACAGTACGCAACCATATAGTTATGGTTACAAAATTTTCAAAATATGGATTAAGCAAACGATTTTTATATTTTATTTTTAATATTGTTGCTGCTTTCTTTTATGTTGTAGATGGAATTATTTAAAAAAAATTTATATTTTTTTTTTCGTTTATGGCAACACTGAAAGAAATTTTAAATAGCAAACGATTTTTTTTATGCGACCGTGAAATTAATTCTTTCGATGATTTGAACATTTAAAATTACTTTCTAAATAGAATAAAATTATTTTATTATAAATTTATTATTTTCTTTAAATAAGATAATAATATAAATTTACTATTTTGCTCCATTATTGAAATTTTATTCGATAATTTTTGCCTTCGGTAAGTAAAGATATTTCTCTAACTAATGAATGGATGTATATATATATTTCTAATATAATAAATAAATGAAATGTTAAACTATTTCACTAACTAAATATGGCGTTATTAAAGGTTTTAATAACGAGATTAATATTTTCTAAAGAAATAACTGCTCAAAAATGCTCTTAATTTCTTTGAATCTGCACTTGATTATTTAAGTTGCTAATAAATATTCTGTAACCATGATATTAACTCCAGAGACTACATATTTTTTTATATGTAAGAGTAAAGAATAAGGATAATCAAAACACAGTTTTGTAGTAAAACTCAAAGTTTTTGAAAGACATAACATTTAATTATGTTTCGTTTTGAAGCACTTCACCTGTGTATAAATTGCATTCTACGTTATAACTTAGATCTCTAAAATATGATGTAAATTTGCAAATCGAATTATTTTTTTTTAAATTAATAATATTGTCATAGTTAAAAATACAACAATGTTTATTGTATATTTTCAATGTTTTAATTAACAAAATACAATTATTGAGTATACATAATGTTTAAATATGTATACACAGTGTTCGCATTATTCCATTTGTTCAATTTGTATAAACGAATGATAAAAAATTATCGTTTGGGATAGAATGGCCTGAAAAATTGTGCTTTTGGCTTACGAACTTAAGGTCCTTAATGCAAAATTTAGAATGATGGAAACACACCCATAAACTATTACGCCTCAGTATTTGTATCATAAGAGTGTGATTAATCCGTAGTCAGGAAAGTCCTTCTCTAGCTTACAGGAGCTTACTATGTCCCGTTCTGACCAAAGTCGGGTTTTTCTGCAGATCAAAGGGATTCTTGTGGGAGTCATTTTCGACCAGCTGTCACGTATGGCCAGAGATAACATGGCTTGTTTCTTGAGAGACCCTCAGAGCAAAATCGACTCGAATTTTTTGCTTTCACGTCAGCACGCATCTTTACGAATGTTCACTTCAAATGTTGTTGTAATTTATTATCTAACTTGGTAGACAGTATAAGTAGATTAATTCCAAGAATCCATATGATCTCATGGAAGGAGGAAAAGAGGGGGTAGCTTCTGTTGTGATGGAGCACCCTTAAATAGAGGTCTGACTTGACTCCATGACACTGATGTTTTACGGGGTAAGGTTATCAGCCCTACGCCCAAAGCTTTACAATCATATTAGACGGGGACCGTGACTTAAAGTGGATTCTGAACCACTACAAACATCCATGACATCACCTTGATTAATACCCGAAACCTGTGACACAGAACTCTAGAGCGCTAGTTATCCTTCATCTAGGCCGGCTCTAAATTTTGGTGGCATAAAGTAAAGTAGGCCACCCGTTGTGCAATTTGTTAATTTGGTAATGCTTTATCTGCTATTGTAAGTGTAATGATTTAAAGACGTGTTTCCATCATTCTAAAATCACATGTCATAGAATTCCAGCCAATAAGACACGAGATTTACTTCCTACACAGTTTTCCGATTGGTTGATATTCTACGATTTCAGTATCATGCGAAAACTCACCTTAGCAGTCAGCGGACTGTATATTTGTAAAAATCTTTTACACATTTTTTTTTTTGTTCGACTAAAAAAAATTAAAGAATGATTTTTAACTATATTAGTTTCGAATTTTCAATTTAGTCAACTAAGTAAGAAAAAGGACGGAAGATGCATCTTCCTGAATGGATCGCAAAGCGATTTGAGAGGGGGAGGAATGCAGACTTTGTGATTGATGATGCTTTAGGTGAAAATGAAGGAGATAAGAGAAAAATTAGCCTATTTCTCTCTTGCTCATGAAAATTTAGAGAAAAGGTTTTCCCCTCGCTTTAGATTTTTATTTAAATATCGATTATGCTTGAACTTCTGCATGCATAATTTTTTCTGATATCTGATGAAAAAATCCGCACCAAATTTGAATTTGCAACGCATTGGCGAACTCAAAACAATCTTAAAATACTTTTCATCTGACAGATGGTGAATGGGATATTTTAAGTAAAGAGTTAAACATCGTCAAAGATTATAAATTGCATTTTAATCTTCCTGACATTTTTATTCTTTCCTATTTTTACAATATCGCTATTTTTTATTTTGTATGGTAATTTAGAAAGGAGGATTTCGTAAATTTTTACGTTGTGTAACAAACTTATAAAGGAAAACTTTTTATTTTGAAAGAATGTTAATATATTTTTAATTCATATAAAAAAAGTCCTTAAATGTTGCAAAAAAGCATCATAAGCAAAAAAAGTCATTAATGTTACTTTTTTACTAATTTAATATCCTTTTAAACAAATTCATCATTAATAATGTCTGAAGTAAAATAATTTTTTTTTTACTTTGTTAAATAATTTTTAGAATTTCAGAATATGCTATTTACTATCCACTTTATAAATTTTTTCTAAAGCAGCTGACAAATACATTGACAGTTATCTTTATGTCACAAGCAAGGGCTGTGTCGACGTTAATCATTTAGCACTACCCAGGAGGCACGTGTAGCTGGAAGGACGCCGAGTAAAAATATCCCCGCAACGCTCTAGAATCATATTAGACCAGCGTCCACATTATCGCCGTTAGCACAATCTTCTATTCTTCGTCTAACTTCTTCTTCATTGGTGGAACAGCCCTATGGTACACCACAGTCGTCGGCCTACTGGCAGATTCCAAAACATGAGATGTTTTCTTACTGGGTATGGTTGTCCACCCTACTCACAATGCTTTACAGCCATATTAGACCGGAACCTGTGCTTTAAAATGGCTTCAGAACCACAACAAACATGCATGGCACCCCGGGTACTTGAGCCTGAAATCTGTGGCATCAAACTCCAGAGCGCTATTCAGTCGGTCATCAGGCCGGCTTCAAATTTTGAGGGCACAAAGTGAAGTAGACTGATCGTTGTGCAATTTCTTCATTTGGTAATGATTAATCTTCTATTGTGTTGCTCCTTTAATGCAGCTGTTAATACAGAAAAAGTTAATCTTTATGCCATAAAGAAGGGCTGCACCTCTTTTACTCAATTAGCACTACCCAGGGGGTACATGTAGCTTGCAGATCTGTTATTTACGTGAGTAGCACTACCTCCAGAGCTGCTATTGTAAGTGCAATGATTTAAAGATGTGTTTCCATCGTTCTAAAATCGTACCTCGTGGAATGCCAATCATCCAGCTAATCAGAAACCAGATTTCCTTCCTACTCAGTCATCTATTTCTGATTGTTTGACATTCTACGTTTTCAGTAACATGTGAAAACTCAGCTTAGCACTCAGAAGACTGTAATTTGCGAAAACCTTTTACATATTTCATCTTTTCATATAAACCTTTACTTTTACATATTTCATCTTTTCATATAAACCTTTACTTTTACATATTTCATAATGCATCTGCCTGAATGGATTGCAAAGCGATTTGAGAGGGAGGGAAGGAGTGCAGACTTTGTGATTGATGATGCTTTAGTGAAAATGAAGGAGATAACATAAAAATAACTCATGGAAGGTGGGAAAGAGGGCGCAGCTTCTGTTGTGATGGAGCCCCGTCGGTAGAGATCTGACTTGGCTCTGTGACGCTCCGTTCTTACGGTGTAGGGTTGTCAGCCCTACACCAATGCTTTACAGTCATATTAGACAGGGATGACGGCTTAAAGTGGATTGCTAGAAACATCCATGGCACCCTCCGGACTCGAACCCGAAACCTGTGGACCGAGCTCCAAAGCCCTAATCACTCTGTGATCACGCTCTGTTAAGTACGCTGTCCATTATGCAATTTATTAATGCTTAATCTGCTATTGTAAGTATAATGATTTACAGATGTGTTTCGATCATTCTAAAATCTCACTTCATAGAATGGCAGTCAATCGGACGTCAGATTTCTAACGTACTCTGTCACCGATTGGTTGACTTCTATAGTTTCATTATCATGCGAAATCCCACCTTAGCAGTCAGCAGACTGTTATTTACGAAAATCTTTCACCCATTTTTTTTTTTTTTTTTAAGTTCGAAAAAAAGAATGATTTTTAACTATATTAGTTTAGAATTTTCAGTTTAGTTAACTAAGTAAGAAAAAGGGACGGAAGATACATCTTCCTGAATGGATCGCCAAACGATTTGAGAGGGGGGGGCGGCTAGGAATGCAGACTTTGTGATTGATGATGCTTTAGTGAAAATGAAGGACATAAGAGAAAAATAAGCCTATTTCTCTCTTGCTCACAAAAATTTAGAGAAAAAGTTTTCCCTCACTTTAGATTTTTATTTAAATATCGATCATGCTTGAACTTATGCATGCATAACTTTTTCTGATATCTGATGAAAAAATCCGCACCAAATTTGAATTTGCAACGCATTGGCGAAATCAAAACAATCTTAAAATACTTTTCATCTGACAGATGGTGAATGGGATATTTTAAATAAAGAGTTAAACATCGCCATAGATTATAAATTGCATTTTAATCTTCGTGTCGTTTATCTTTTGCATTTTTTTACAGTATCCTATTTTTTTTTATTTTGAATGGTAATTTACAAAGGGAGGATTTCGTAAATTTTTATGTTGTGTTGCTAACTTATGAATGAAAACTTTTATTTTGCAAGAACGTTAATATATTTTTAATCCCTTTAAAAAAGTCGTTAAATGTTGCATTTTTAATAATGCAATATCCTTTTAAAAGAATTCATTATTAATACTAAAGTAAAATATTTTTTTTTACTCTATTAAAAATTTTTAACAATTTTAGAATATACTTTTTACTATTCACTTTATAACGTTTTTTCTAATGGAACTGGCAAATACATATGCATTTATATTTATGCCATAAGCAAGGGCTGCACTGACGTTACTCATTTAGCACTATATTGGTGCAACAGCCCCATGGTTCACCACAGTCGTCTGCCTAATGGCAGATTCCAAATCATGAGATGTTTCCTTCCGGGGTACTGTTGTCAGCCCTACTCCCAACCGCCATATTAGACCGGGACCTACGTTTTAAAATGAATTACGAACCCCTACAATCATCCATGCCTCCCCGGGACTCGAACTCGTGACACTGAGCTTCAGAGAGCTAGTCACTCGATCATCACGGCGGCTCAAACTTTAGTGGCAAAAAGTTAAGTAGTCCGCCCCTTATGCAAGTTGTTAATGCTTAATCTGGTATTGTATGTTTATCTGCTATTGTATTGTTGTTGTTGCTCTATTGCAGCTGGCAATACAGAGATAATCTTTAAGCCATAAACAAGGACTGCACCGCTGTTACTCATTTAGCACTAACCAGGTAGCACGTGTAGTTTGAAGATATGCTATGGTAGCGATTAACAATACCTCCACATCTGCTGTTTCCATCGTTCTAAAATCGCACGTTGTAGAATGCCAGCCAATTGGACACCAGATTTCCTTCCTACTCAAGTCTTCCGATTAGTTGACGTTCTACGATTTCAGTATCATAAGGAAACCCACCTTAGCAGTCAGTGGACTGTAATTTGCGAAAAACATTTACACATTTTTTAAAATATTTGTTCTACTAAAAAAAATACAGAATGATTTTTAACTCTATTAGTTTAGAATTTTCAGTTTAGTCAGCCAAGTAAGAAAAAGGACGGAAGATGCACCTTCCTGAATGGATCGCAAAACGATTTCAGAGAAGGGGGGAGGTGTTAAGAATGCAGACTTTGTGATTGATGATGTTTTAGTGAAAATAAAAGTGATAAGAGAAAAATAAGTCTATTTCTCGCTTGCTCATAAAAATTTAGAGAAAAACTTTTCTCTCACTTTTAGATTTTTATTTAAATATCGATTGTGCTTGAACTTATGTTTTCTGATATGTGATGGAAAAAATCAGCACAAAATTTGAATTTGTAAGGCATTGGCGAACTCAAAACAATCTTAAAATACTTTTCATCTGACAGATGGTGAATGGGATATTTTAAGTAAAGAGTTAAACATCGTCAAAGATTATAAATTGCATTTTAATCTTCCTGTCGTTTTTTTATTCTTTCGTATTTTCACATTATCATTTTTTTTTTTTACTTTGTACTGTAGTATACAAAAGTAGAATTTCGTAAATTTTCAAGTTGCGTAACCAACTTATGAATGAAAACTTTTATTTAGAAAAAAACGTTATATATTTTTAATTCCTAAAAAATGAATTATTAAAAGCTACATTTTCTTAATTTAATATTATTTTTTAATTTAATATCGAATTCATTATTGATAATGTCTACAGTAAAACTATTTTTTTTTTACTTTATCAAATAATTTTAATATTTATAGATGTTTTAGAATATACTATTTACTATCCACATTATAACTTGTTTTCTAATGCAGCTAGAAAATACTTAGACAGTTATTTTTATGCTACAAGAAAGGGTTGTACCGACGTTACTCATTTAGGACTACCCAGGAGGCCCGTGTAGCTTGAAGATAAGCTACGGACGCCGAGTAACAATATCCCCGCAGAGGTCTACAGTCATATTAGACCGTTATACACTTTATTACAATCTTCTATTCTTCATCTATATATCTTCTTCATTGGTGGAACAGCACTATGAGGCACCACAGTCTTCTGCCTACTGGCAGATTCCAAAACATGAATTGTTTCCTTACAAGGTATTATTGCCCGCCCTTCGCCCAATGTTTTACAGCCTTTTTAGTCCGGGACATATGGTTGAAAAGGGATTCCGACCCACTACTTTGGCACTCGCTAGCCGCGAACCTGTAACCTCTGGCACCGAACTCCAGAGCGCTAAAGTTTGGTGCGCCTGTCATCAGGCCGCTCCATGTGGAAATTTATGTTTTTTGTTCGTATAAAAAAATTAAAGAATGATTTTTAACAAATTTAGTTTAGAATTTCCGATTTAGTGAACTAAGTAAGAAAAAGGACGGAAGATGCATCTTCCTGAATGGATCGCCAAACGATTTGAGAGGGGGAGGGAGGGAAGGAATGCAGACTTTGTGATTGATGATGCTTTAGTGAAAATGAAGGAGAAAAGAGAAAAATAAGCTTATTTCTCGCTTGCTCATAAAAATTTAGAGAAAACTTTTCCCGCCACTTTAGATTTTTATTTAAATATCGATTGTGCTCTAACTCCTGCATACATAATTTTTTGGGATATCTAATGGAAAAATCCGCACAAAATTTGAATTTGTGACGCATTGGCGAACTCAAAAGAATCTTAAAATACTTTTCATCTGACAGATTGTGAATGGGATATTTTAAGTAAAGAGTTAAACATCGCTAAATATTATAAATTGTGTTTTAATCTTCCTGTCATTTTTCTACTTTCTTATATTATACATTATCACTTTTTTTTTTACGTTGTATAGTAATTTAGAAAGGAGTATTTCATAAATTTTTACGCTGTGCATCAAACTTATGAATGTAAACCTTTATTTTGAACGATCGTTAATATGTTTTTCTGAATATAATATGTTTATAATATAATGTTAAAAGTAGAAAAAACAAGTCTTTAAAAGTTACTTTTTATGAATTTAATATCTGTTTAAACGAATTAAATATTGATAATGTCTGAAGTAAAAATATATTTTTTTTTTACTTTTTTAAAAACTTTTAACATTTATTTATAACAATTTATTTATTATCCACTTTATAACTTTTTTTCTAATGGAGCAAGCAAATACATAGACATTTATGTTTACGCCAAATGCAAGGGCTCCACTAACGTTACTCATTTAGCACTACTCATAGGGCACGCGTAGCTTGAAGATAAGTTACGAACGCCGAGTAACAATACCCCCTCAACGCTCTACGATCATATTAGACCAGGATCCACATTATCTCTGTTAGTACAATTTAGTATTCTTCCTCTGCAAAGCTTCTTCTTTATTGGTGCCACAGTCCCATAATGCACTACGGTCGTCGGCCTACTGGCAGATTCCAAAACATGAAATATTTCCTTACGGGGTATGGTTTTCAGCCCTTCTTTCAACGATCTACAGCCATATTAGGCCGGGTCATATGATTTAAAAGGGATTCCGAACGACTACAAACAACCATGGAAATCCCGGGACATGAACCCGAAACCTTGGCACCGAAATCGAAACCGTTAATCACCCTGTCATTAGGATGGCTCTAAATTTTAGTGCCATAAAGTGACGTAGGCCGCCCGTTGTGCAATTTTTTAATTTGGTAATGCTTAATCTGCTATTGTATTTTTATCCGCTATTGTAAGTATAATGATTTAAAGATACATTTCCATCGCACGTTGTAGAGTGTCAAATCAGAAACCAAATTTCCTTTCTACTAATTCTTTCGATTGGTTGACATTCTAAGATTTCAATATCACATGAAAATCCACCTTAGCAGCCAACGGACTGTAATTTGTGAAAACCTTTTAAACATTTTTTTATATTTTTGTTAGACTAAAAAAAAAATAAAAACGATTTTTAACTATATTAGTTTAGAATTTTTAGTTTAGTCAACTAAGTAAGAAAAGGTAAGCAAGAAAAAGATGCACCTTCCTGTACTGATAGCAAAACGATTTGAGGGGGGGGGAAGGGGGAGGAAGGGATTCAGACTTTGTGATTGATGATGCTTTAGTGAAAATGAAGAAGATAAGAGAAAAATATGCCTATTTCTCTCTTCCTCATAAAAATTTAGAGAGGAAAAAGTTTTCCGTCGCTTTAGATTTTTATTTAAATATCGATTGTGCTCGATATTTAAATAAACAATCTTAAAACATTTTTCATCTGACAGAATGGTGAATGGGATATTTTAAGTAAAGAGTTAAACATGGCTAAAGATTATAAATTGCATTTTAATCTTCGTGTCGTTTTCTTCTTTCGTATTTTTACGTTATCATTTATTTTTTTTATTTTGTATGGTAATTTAGAAAAGGAGGATTTTATAAATTTTTAAGTTGCGTTACAAACTTATGAAGGAAAACTTTTTAAAAGTCATTAAAAGTTACTTTTTATTAATTTAATATCCCTTTAACTGAATTCATTGTTGATAATGTCTGTAGTAAAACTTTTTTTTTTTACTTTATTAAATAATTTTAAAATTTATTTGTAACAATTTTAGAATGTACTATTTACAGTCCACTTTATAACTTTTTTTCTAATGTAGCTGGCAAATAGTTAGACTGTTATTTTTATCCACAAAAAAGGTCTACACCGACGTTACTCATATATCACTACCCGGGGAGTTGTGTAGCTTGAAAATAAGCTATTTTTTATTTTGTATGGTAATTTAGAAAGGGAGGATTTTATAAATTTTTAAGTTGTGTAACAAACTAATGAATGAAAATTTTTTATTTTGTAAGAAAGTCAATATATTTTTAATCTCTATAAAAGAAAGTCGTTAAATGTTGCATATTAATTTAGTATCGTTTTAAACAAAATAGTGACTGAAGTAAAATTATTTTTTTTTTACTTAATTAAATATTTATAACAATTTTAGTTTGTACTATTTACTATTCATTTTATATCTTAAATTATGTAAATTATAAATCCTTTTCCTACAGCACAATGTTTTATTGGAGTGCAACGCATACTTTAAAAAACTTTTAAATTAAGATAATCATTCCCTTTAGTTAAACAGTTGAATATGTGCAGAATATATCATAAAGCATATTATAAAGAAATTTATAAAGATTTATTATAACTTTTTATTTATTATGCGTCTTATAAATTTCTCCATATCGGAAAAATTCTATAACCCTGTTGCATTTTGTAAAACATGCGTATTTGCATATTGCAAAAATGATTAATGTATTCGACCAAATATAATATTAAACCAGGCAAGCACAAACTCTTTGAGCTTCTCTAATACTTTGAGCTTTTATTTTGTCTCCATTCTTAGAACATGAATTTAACTATATACATGTGCAATTACAAAGAAGGGCTTTTATTTATTAAAAAACTATTATATTCATGTGGGAATCAACTTTTGAATCCTACTGGATATTTTGTCTTTACTGTACAAAGTGAAAATATTGATAAACATTTAATGGTCTACCAACATATTAAAAACCTGATATTTTCCCCCTCGTCGTAATGACTTCAATAAAAATTTTGTATTTTTATTTCAATATCAAATAATTTTAAATTCTTAAAATTCAATTTCATTTTCAGTTCAATTCAATTTAATTCATTTTCATTTTTCAATTCAATTCATTCAACTCATTTAATTTAATTCAATTCATTCAACTCATCATCAACTTTCATCATCAACTCATCATTCAACTCATCATCAACTTTCATCATCAACTTTCAATATCAAATAATTTTAAATTCTTAAAATTCAATTTTATTTTCAGTTCAATTCAATTTAATTCATTCAACTCATTTAATTTAATTCAATTCATTCAACTCATTCAATTCAATTCATTCAACTCATTCAATTCAATTCATTCAACTCATTCAATTCAATTCATTTTCATTCATTTTTTTTTTTTTCATTTCTTTGCTTTTCTTTTTTGAAAAATGAAGTATTTCTTACTACTAACAACGAAACGCTAAGAATAACAATTATTTCACTGTACAGAAAGTAAAAACAAATAAATACTGAAAATATCTAACTTGAAACTTCATTAATTTCGAGGGGTACTTTACCCACTTTAAGTACAGATAACAAGGACATCTTTAGAAATGCAGTCATTCATTACAGGTGACATCAGTTTGCAAACATAAATTAGAGAAAAGCGGGGAATCTAACCTTATTGGACACTGCGGAATGTTCTAGGGTAAAGCACTCATTTGTTTATTAAGTCACGGCACTCAATAAAGTTATTGAACTAAAGACCCCAGGCAATAAATTTAAGAGGAAAGATATTTGAGGTATGCAATTATTTCAATGGCAGATTCTAACGTCATTTTTAATGATGATTCGAAATTGGGATGATTTTTTTTCCTTTGCTGAGTAAGATAATTAATTTAATGTTTATCAATTATTAAAGAGAATTATCAAGTTGTTTTTAATGAAGTAAATGGAAGTTGCCATGATTTTCTTTTGGTTCAATGACTAAGATTATTAATTTAATATCTGTTACTTATTAACGAGTAATTTGTTAATGGGGAAGAGATAATTTTTCATGTAATTTGAAAACTTATAATTCATTACCTATTAATTTGAATCTTTCTATGCTTTATATTTTTATTTTAGAAAGTGAGAAAAAGTGTAACATTTTATTAGAAATATCTCAAACGCTTAAATTTTCAAATTGTTTCAGTAAAGTTAACTAATTAAACGTTTTTTAAATATTTATGTTATAAAATTCTTCAATGTCAATGAATGCTAGCAAATTATGCTATTGAAATACATAAATGTAATTTTGTTATAATAAAATGTATAAAAAAATTCACATTATTAAATAATGAAGAATAATTTGCCAGAAATGTAAAATTATCTCTGCATCATTAAAAAATATTTAATGCCTAATAGACTTAGACATTACGTATTAAATAATTTAATTACTAGACATAATATGTTAATAGACTATTCAATTAATAGACTTAGTCAATGAACGAAAATAAATCGTGGCAACTTCCACTTACATTATTAAAAACCACGTGATAATTTTTTTAATAAATAATAAACTTTAAATTAATTGTCTCATTCAGCAAATGAAAAAAAAATCGTTCCAACATCGACTTACATCATTAAAAATGACGTCAGAATCTGCCATTGAAATACATAAATGCAATTTTCTCTGATTCAAAAATGTCTAAAATAAGGCATTAAAGAAATAAGATAATTGTCAATAATAATTAAACCAATTTTATCTATAGCAAAAATTTGATTTATAGAAATGCAGCCGTTCATTACAGGGGACATCAGTTTGCAATCATAAATTAGAGAAAAGCGGAGACTCGAACCTTATTGGACACAGCGGAATGTACTAGGGCTAAGCACTCATTCATTTCCTTCTATCAGCTCACACTCTCCCTATATATATCTTGTTCAAATTGTCAATCGTTCGTAAAATACTTTTATTCATCCACTCAAGTTCAAATACATTTTTTTTAACTTGTAGTGGAGGATACTTGATGTTAATGCAGTTTTTTCAAATATTAATTCAAGGAGTAATTAAATTTAATTAATTAATTTTAGTTTTTTTTAGATTTAAGTTGCATGTACCTAATAATAGATGGCACCAGATGTAAAATCAAAATTTCAACTTTATTTGTAAAGGACTTTTCTGCAATATAGTAAAAAAAAATAAGAAATTGACATAATTTTTTTTATATTATTTGTTTGTTTATTAAGTTACGATTAAGTGAGGACACTCAATAAAGATATTGAACTAAAGACCCCAGGCAATGAATTTGAGAGGAAAGATATTTGAGGTATGCAATTATTTCAATGGCGGATTCTGACGTCATTTTTAATGATGTATTCGAAATTGGGATGTTTCTTTTTTCCTTTGCTGAGTAAGATAATTAATTTAATGTTCATTAATTATTAAAGAGAATTATCACGTTGTTTTTAATGATGTAAATGGAAGTTGCCGTGATTTTTTTTTTTTTGTTTAATGACTAAGACTATTAATTTGCTGTGTATTACGTATTATTTTTTAATGGTGCAGAGGTAATTTTTCATGTTTATCAATCATTATTATCTATTAATTTCAATCTTTTTATGTTTATTATTATTATTTTAGAAAAGTTGTGAACAATTTTATTAGAAATATCTCAAACGCTAATCTCAATTGCTATAGTAAAGTTAACTAGTTAAAAATTTGTAAACATTTTTGCTATAAATTCCTACAGTGACATTGAATGCTAATAAAATACGCTTATGAAATACATAAATGTGGTTTTCTTCAATTAAAAAATGTTGTCAAAAATAAGGTATTAAAAAATAAGATAATTTTAAATAATAATTAAGCCATTTCTATTAGAGTAAATGTTTTACTAACAGTTTCAAATATACTTTTGAAACACATAATTGTAATTTTCTTCAATTAAAAAAATGATGTCAAAGATAAGGCATTAAAAAAATAAGATAAGTTTAAATAATAATCATGTTAATTCTATTACAGTTAATGTTACACTAATATTTTATCTTCTTTATTGTTTTCAGTAGTTAAACTATTCTCTTTTTTATATTAGATTACTTATTAGATTATAATCTTATCCTTCAATTTATTCTTTTTTATATTTTATTCCCTTATCTTTTATATTAATACTTATTTAGAAATTTCTTTATTTTTAAGTATTTATTTATATTTTTTTCCAGGTAAAGATTATCAATTAATCTTTCATTTAGGTAATTGTTTTTACATTTGTAAATGTGAATATATTTTTAACTTTCGTCATGAGAGGCAACTATCGTATTTGCAAAATTCTTTTGTTCTAAATGAAGTTTTACTTATGGAAATAAAGTACTAAATTATAATTAAATGAAAATTTTAGCAAGAAATTTAATTCCCTTCCATGTATTATTTCGGTTTTTTTTTTTTTTTTTACAAAAGTAAATGAAAAAATCAAATGTGAAATATAATTTATTATTTGATTAATTATGCTGTTTTAATAATGATTTAATTTTATTTACAAAATTTATTATAAGAACTTCAATTTTGAGTTTAAAACTTTAAATCAAAATACTTATAAAATACTTTTTTTTTTTTTTTATTTAGAAAAATCAATTATTTTTCCTCCTAATATTTAGGTATTCAACAATAAAGAACAACATATTCAACAACCAAGAAACTAATCCGATCCAGAAATAAATCCTTCAGATTTTTCTCTCAAAGCTTCATTTACTGAGTGGCCATTCCAATTTTTGAAAGAAATTTAACTTTTTTCATAAATTATTTCGTTGATTTGTACAAAAGTAAAGGAAATAATAAATTGTGAAGTTTAATTTGTTATTTTGCATCATTAAACTTAGGCTGATGATTTCCTTTTATTGACGAAATTTATTATAAGAACTTCAATTTTGAATTTAAAATTTTAACTCAAAAGATTTATCTATTATATATAATTCCCGTGTCACGATGTTTGTTCGCGATGAACTCCGAAACTAACCATCCGATTTTAACTTTTTTTTTTTTTTAAATGTGTGTTTTGTTCCAACTTGAGAAATAGGATAGTTTTTATTCAGATTTTTTTGTATTTAAATGCAAAATCGGTTAAAATCTAGCATTGAGGAAGGCGCCAATATTGCAACCCTGAATTTTCGCTAATTTTCCGCCAATTTCTTTAGGGTTGCAATACTGTAATTACAGGAATTCGTAGCTTCATTTTTCGAACAATATAATGACTATTTTTAGACGGCGCCGTGTCTCGATGTCTGTACTACATAACCGTAAAATTCTCATGTTCTGAATATTATTGTTTTATGTACTACTTTAAATTTTGTGAAAATTATATTGTATGAAATTTATATTATTTCTTTGCGAAATAAATCAAATGTACGTAAGTATTACCTGATTTGATTATCAATATTTTTTTTATTTTCTAAGTGTGAATTTGAATTGGAATAAAATATATGGAATGAAAAGTTGTGAATCAAAACATTGAACTTTTCTATGCTTAAAGTTTGTCAACATGTGTTGTATTTGATTAAGAATTCTAAAATAAAATATGATATACAAGATAATATAATATAGACAATATAATTTCAAAGAAAGATGATGAATTTTAAGGATTTTTTGAGAAGTGTGAAAATGAAGTAAACTCTGCAATTATTTGATATAATGATAACATTAAGATTTTATAAAAGGTATTATAATAGTTGCAAGTTGAAAATCAAGGACATTTTATTTTAAAAACTTTTGTTATTTGAAAAACAAAGAATTTGAGTTAGAAATTTGAGTGATATAAATATTGTCGAAGAAAAATTGATAAATGGCACTTTTAAGTTGGAAGTTATTTAAAGGAAACAAAACAAATAAATAAGTGTTTATATTAATAAAGGAGAATTTAAAGCTCATTAACTTTTCCATTTGTTTTGTGATTTCTTTCATCATAAAATAATAAAACATTTTTTGTGAAGAAGAAAAAACACATTTTCTAAGTTTGAATTTGAATTGGAATAAAATATATTGAATGAAAAGTTGTGAATCAAAACATTGAACTTTTCTATGCTTAAAGTTTGTCAACATGTGTTGTATTTGATTAAGAATTCTAAAATGAAATGTGATCTACAAGATAATATAATATAGACAATATAATTTTAAAGAAAGATGATGAATTTTAAGGATTTTTTTAAAAGTGTGAAAATGAAGTAAACTCTGCAATTATTTGATATAGTGATAACATTAAAATTTTATAAAAGGTATTATAATAGTTGCAAGTTGAAAATCAAAGATATTTTATTTTAAAAACTTTTGTTATTTGAAAAAAAAAAGAATTTGAGTTATAAATTTCAGTGATTTAAATATTGTCGAAGAAAAATTGATAAATGGTACTTTTAAGTTGGAAGTTATTTAAAGGAAACAAAACAAATAAATAAGTGTTTATATCAATAAAGGAGAATTTAAAGCTCAATAACATTTTTATGTATGTACATGTGTTTTTATTTACATTTAAAAGTTGGTTTTAATTATTTCTTATTTGAATTTTTATGCATTTTGTATTCATTCAAAACATCATACCATTATTCATGTTCTAAATGCTTTGAAACTTAATGTACAAGTTTTCTTTAAATGTATGAAAGGAATAGAACATGGAAATTAACCTAAATTCATAAATTATTTTTATTTTAGTTTTTAAACTAAGAATTTTTGTAAAAAAAAGTTTGTATCAACAAACTTTAAAAATACAAAAATTTATAAATAATTAAGATATAAATTTGAAAACAGTATATTACCTACATAAGCATATTCCCAGTATAAAAATACTTGCAAAGGAAAAAACTATTCATGTTTTATTCATTTATTTATTTTTGAATTATCAAGTTTTGCAACAATATCACATTTTTGCAATGTTTATCTGCATTTTAAAGAATAAATTGTATAAAAAATAGTTAAAGTTGATATTTTTATGTGAAATTCAAAGGTTTTGAATATATTTAATCAAAACACTTGAAAAAAGGCTAAATATTTTAAATCCAGGTCATTTCATATTAAAAAGCCTTTGCAAATAGGAGGAAGTTTTAAAAAAAAATTTTGTCGTGCAAATTTTAACTTTTTCAAAACAAAGCTCAGAAAATATTTAGAGCTTTAAGGAAAAATAAAACTATATTTTTTAATAAATAAGACTATGAACTTGATAATTCAATGGCATTTTAATATATTTACAACATTTTTAAAAGTAATATCTCTAATTAAAAGTTGTTTTTAGCTTTTTCTCAGAATGAATTTTTATGCTTTTTGTTTTCATGTGAAGCACCATAACACAAGTAATTTTGATCCAAATGTTACAAAACTTTGTATTTATGTTTTTCATAAATGTTTACAGGTAATAAAACTCTGAAATATTTTTTATTTTAATTGTTAAGCTTGGAATTACATGCAAATTTTGAAAGAATTTTGTGTCGACATCATTTAAACTAGCACAAAATAATAAAGATATAAATTTACCAGAGATCCATTCCCTGTAATATGTTAGTACAAACAAATAAAAACTTAGAAATTTAAAAAATATTGATTTGATTTCAGGTTTTGTAACAGTATCAATTTTTGGCCATTTTTACCCGTATTTTAGCTTATAAAAATTTTAAAAAAATAATAATGAAATTTTTTTATGGGAAATCATTAGTTTTTAGATACATTCAATCCAAAAATGTGTACAAAGATAAAAAATTTCAAAGAAATTCCTTCGAAGGTGTTCGTGTACCTTAAACGATCGTTTGCATTTGTATTTTATTGTGAATTTTTTTTAAGTCTTTTCTTATTATATCCTGATTTTATTTTAATTGTATTGTATTTTTTCAATTATCATTTTCAGTAAAAGTCCACCAAAAAAATCTAACCTCAGAATCCGTGTTTCTCCGATGGGCATCTCTCATATGTTGCATGCTCACGTGTTCGAAAACCCTCGAATTTATTTATTTTGACGAAAGACAGACTAACAAGAAATATTGTTCATCGCTTAGTTCTTAGTTAAATGAAAGTAATGATTATTAAAAATTAAATTACTTAAAATAATTATAAAACAGTCTTAAAAATCAACATTATCTACCTCATTCATTAAATTAATAAAAATTAAACATTTTCTATTCGTTGAAGCTTAATTTGATCTTTTCATCATTCTTTACCAATCACTTCCTTAACAATACCAATAATAGTATCTAATAATTGAACGAAATACAAGAAAGCCGCAGCAACGCGTGGCCGGGTCTTCTAGTAATTTATAATTTTTATAACATTTATTATTTATTTATATTTATAATTATTTATAACATTTATTCTTATTTATATTTATAATTATTCATTATAGGTATTATTTATTTAAATTTATAATAATTAATACCTTTACTTTTTATTAAGCAAAATTAATTATTTTGGCTCCGAATATTTAGATATTCAACAATAAAGAACAACATATTCAGTAACCAAGAAAATAATCTGATTAAGAAATAAATCCTTCAAAATTTTCACTCAAAGCTTCATTTACTGAGTGGCTGACGTCTTTAACCATTCCAAATATAAATACCAACACCAAGGCAGCATCTCAAGAAATGTCGTCATTCATTACAGTTGACGTCAGTTTTCAAACGAAACTTCGGGAAAAGCGAGGATTCTAATCTTATTAGAAATCGCAGTGTCTGCCGCGTCAAATATTAAGTCACAGTTCTCGTTTGTTTAGAGAATATATATTTCACTGAGAGGTCTGATTCTGAATACCAAAAGAAGAGATTTGTGAGATGTGCATTTACAAGGCTTGCATATTTTGATGAAGGATTTTGATGGAAATTGGAAGATGGTATGATATTTTTCTCTTTATTGAATAAAATAGGGAATTTAATGCCTTATTTGAACTATAGGATATTTTTGTAGGGTGTTAAGTTTATTTTCATAGGTGCTGTAAAACTATTCTTCATTTAATGCCAATTATGGATCTTTTTGCATTTATTATTTTTGGAGTAGAAAACAGATGATTACGGAATAATTCCAAATAAATATTTTAATTAATTCCTTCATGATATAAAAGTTTTAAAATTTTAATCATTATTTAGCAATGCTGTCAAATATGAAGTCATTTTTCAATGTCAAAATGTCAAATATAAGGCCAGGTGTGGTAAAATGTAGCCTTGTTTCAGTATTCCTAAAACTTCCCATGATGTTTTCAGTCATAGTTTTTATGATGGTGGATACTCATTTGAGCTCTCTAGCGCTCGATACAACAGGTCTCGGGTACGAATTCCGACAGTTCCAGGGATGTTTGTATTGGCTGGAAATCCACATTAAACCATTGGTCCCGGTCTAATATGATTGTAGAGTATTGGGCGTAAGGCTGACAACCCTACCCATAAAAAGAAAACCTCTCCTGTCTCCAAATATGCCAGTAGGCAGACGGTCTTGACCCATCATGAGGCTGTTGCATCAATGAAGAAGAAGAAAAAGGATACCCCTTGATAAGTCAATGTCATTCTGTAGATATAATCAATGACGTCAACGAAAATAATTCAATGACATTAGTGGCATTAAGCTAATATATATATATAATATAAATGTATATATAATGGCGGCATATTTAGAAATTTCCGAATTTATTCCAGACTCGAGTTTGCGAACAAGAATTTGAGAAAAGCGGGGATTTCAATCTTATTAGAAATTAAGCGGTGCGTCATGTTAAACATTTAGTCCCAACTCTTATTTATTTAAATATTGGACCAGAGAGTGCTGATTATAAATATAGAGAGAAAATTTTTTTGAGGTGGGAATGTTCTTCTATTGGAGTTCCAGACAGCATTTTTAATGAAATTAATTAGAAATTGGGTTGATGTTTTTTTATGTTTAAATGAAATAGTGAATTTAATGTTCATTATCTATTAAACAGTATATTTTCTTATAGTGTGAAAATATTTTTCATATGGGCTTTTAAATAATGTATTTAATTCGTTAATATCCCTTTAGTAATTCATTAATTAGCAGATGTAGAATATTTTTATTCATTATTTCAAAATGCAAATAAGCAGAATTATAAAATTAATCATAAGAAAAATTTCAATTCCAGTGGTAAATTCGGTATACGTTTTTATCCAATTTTAGATCATTGGATTTATTCAAAACAAATATTTCCCATAGAAAAAATGAATACAACAGGCTTACTAACACTCATCAGCAGACGTGGGTTTGTTTCGAGGAATGTAAACAAACTTAGCGCGTAATGTTGTGATTCATAAGTAGTACACTAAACAGATCTATATCAAATTGGACTTATTCCATATGAAGTTCTACTATATTTAAATATTCAAATTATAATCAACAATTAGTTGTATGAAATTTATTTTCAATGAAACAGCATGTAGATTGGAAAATCGCTGACGAATCTTTGAGTCATCCTCTTTTCTTGGTACACGACAATGCAATAAGTCAATAACATCCAGTATTACGTTTCATAACAGTGTTATAGAACGTAATACTTTCCTGTAAGTGTTTAGGGATTATGTCTCTTCTTTAGCATGTAGTACTAGAGAAAACTTAAGCGGCATAATGATGAGAATTCGACTGCCAGAGATATTTTGAATAGAAATTTCAACGTATTTGACATGAGTTGCACATTAAACCAACTGTAGTGTTCAATGTGCTTGATTGTATCGGTTAAAAATAATGACTTCCAAGTCATTCAACAGTTGTGACACTGTTAGTGGAAAGCCCATCCACCAAGGTCATACCAAATGGGATGGGAAAAATCGATGGAACTTTTTTTGATGCTATACCGTTTCCCCCTTCCTCAAGTATTTTCAATTCAAATTTAAATTCATTGTGACGAGTGTTTCTTTTTTTTACATCATTTTAAAAGGGGTCTTTAATTGTAATCCCCCTATATATTAAATTAAAGTCCCCCTTCTTAATTTGAATGTTGTTGTTTTTATGTATTTGTACCACACCAGTGCAAAGTAAAAATTATAAATAAATTAATATGTTTGAATTAGGTACCATTTAAATTACTTATAATTTAGTATAACATATTAAACTTTAATAAGCGGTTACGCTTTATTATGTTAAGCTAAGACAAAATCATATATAAATACACACAAATACTCAATATATATATATATAGTTACCCAAAACTTCAAGCTCTTACTTTATTTTTTTAATATAATGTTATTTTAAGCAATGTCAAAGGTTTTTCTTATTTGTTGATAGCTATTACACATTTAAAAATAAGAATCCATTCTTATCAAAAATATTTATATATCTTAAAAATAAACAGCGGATTATCTTGCTCCGAATTCTTAAAGAACTTGAAAAGAGCAGGATTCTACTCTCATCACAATTTTTCGTGTGTATCATATCAAATATTACGTCATAACACTTTGTCAAAACATATTGTGCTGGGAATTTGAGCTTAAAAATAAACTAAGAATGAAATCTTTGAATTACGCTTTTACGAGATGGCAGATATTTGACATATTTAATGATGTAATTACAAGATGGCTTGATTTTTTTTTCTACTGTTTAACTCAAATCCCTTATTTAATGTCTGTTGTTTATTAAGAATGGTATATTTAAAGGCATAGTGATTAAATATTTCATGGGGTGTGTCATGCATTATTTATTCATTATTTAAATTATAGTATATGAACATTGAACATTAAAAAAAAGAATCTTGAAAAAGTAATCAAGCCGTTTCTGTCATAAAAGTAAAGACTTTTATTATATCATTATTAATTATTTCTGAGCATCCTAATCATTTATGTTTTTAAAGTAGGGCGTATGAACTTTAATTGCAATGAAAGGGAACTTTAATTCCTATGGGAAGTTCCAGCAATTAAAACTCGTTTGTGGAAGAAGATTTTAAACTTAAATTGTGAAATACACATAAAATATCCGGGATTAAATATTAAAAATTAACTTAATTATTAAAATAAAAGATTATAAAATACAAAAAATACTGTTTCAACAAATACTGTCAATCAATATATTTAATTTGTAGACAATTTAAATCTGGATGCATTCAAACTTAATTTACTTTTTGCATCCAGCCATGAATTTTTCTCAATTTTGCATCAAAAGTTTCTTAACCATAAGACATTGCAAAAATTTTCAGTAATTTCAACGGAATTCCTTTTATATTTCTTAAGTTTTTATTGAAGCTGTTTATCTATTTAAGTTTCTTAATAAGATCTGTAGGGTGTCTTTGCATCGGGTTTATAATCTTCAAAGAGGGATAGGGTACACCTAGTAGACTGGAATTTACATACAAATACAAGCTCAGATATGATTTCCTGACAAGGTAAAACACCAGCAATGGAAATACACCACATAGACGATTATGAGGTTTCTTAATCAATGACCTAGTCAGCAATAACAGAGGATGAACTAAGAATGTGTGTCATTTTCATGCAGAATTTTACGGACACTTTAGCTGGATATCCTGGCTTAGTACGTTATATCTCACGAACTCAGGTAGTCCTGTACCAGATCTTACGCAGTGTTCTCGATGTCTAAATTCTCATCGTCCGCTCATTATCCATGGGGACTCTCAAAGAACCACTTTTAAATATCAGGAGTTCAAGCAGGTTGGGAATGTGACAAAAAAATTGTGTTGTAAATTCCTCCAATCCACAGCTACCCTTCATTTCCACTTGTTTCGTTTTCGTATGATCCGCTATCTTACTACTATTACGTCAATATTCGAAATAAACATCATCCGCCAGATTGCTTAGAAAATCAGTGCTCATACTATTAACAGTATATAAAAAGAATTTCCGACCTATAACCCCGACATAGTGCGCTATATCTCACGAATTCGGATGGTCTTGTATCAGACCTAACGCAATCTTCTCGTTGGCCAAATCGTTCCCGACCCATGGCAATTTTCAAAGAACCTCCTGGCGGTCTGACGGCCAATTAGTTAGCGATCAAGCCTTTGGTACTACAGGCTTCATATTCGAATCTTGGCGGTGGGATGGATGTTTGTTAGTGGTTCGGAACCCACGTTAAACTGTAGGTACTATTTTCCTTTCTGTTACACCCTTTTGTAACAGAAATTAAAGTAATTTTTGTAAATCCATTGATTTCTCCTCCTTTTTGTCTCTTCGAAAATCTTTGCAAGTGGTTTCACTCACTCAACTGATGTAAATCAAAACGATATTCGGCAACCCAAGTGATCTTCATCGATTCTTCAGTCATCTTTTGGGCATGACTAAATGTCATATCAATGTATCGAAGTTAGCATCGATACATAAATGAGATTATGACTCCGCAGTCTCATAGAAATAGTGATTGTGAATTGTGTGTTGCAACATATTTATTTTATCACTACTGTTATATTAATCGGCAATGACTGCCTCCGTAATGCATAAACAAGAGGCAACACTTCCGGGCACCTATTCTATCAGTAGCTCTGGTTGGTCAATCCTTTGCCTGCCACATATTGCAACTATTTGCAAACACTTATGGTATGGATAATCAAAACGATGGTATATGTTTTTTATAAGACAATGTATTTAACCGCATGTATAATCCTAAATAATGTATTTTGTAATGCATTTAACCCCATAAATAATCCTAAACATTTCTGGCCACCTATTCTATCAGTAGGTCTGGTTGGCCAATCCCTTGTATTTTGCTATATGGTGCAACTATTTGCACAGACTTATGACATGGGCTATCTATAAGATGTTGTTGTTGTTGTTTCTTATCTCACTTGGTAAACATCTAGACGAACCCGTATCGACTCATGGTTGAAGGGAAAGGGGACAGCTTCTGTTGTGAGCACCCGTAGGTAGAAGTCTGACTTAGCTCCGTGACGCTCTAAAGTCCTATGAGATCTAGACCTACGGCTTAAAGTGGATTGCGAACCACTACAAACATCCATGACAACGCCAGGACTCGAACCCGAAACCTGATGGCACTGATCGCCAAAAGCTTTATACACTCGGCCATTCAGGCCCCATCTATAACATAACGTTATCAGTTGAGACAATAGTTTCTTAAATGGTTGTTATTCGACCTAACTAACATGAAGTTGTGTCTTTTATTAAAACTCGTACTTTTCCTATGTTCCAAAGATATGAACTACTGCTTCGCAAAATACAAATCCGTAAGCTTACATATCACTTCCTATCTGATCCTACCATAACACTGGCATTTTCATGCGCATGTCATACGAGTAATTTTTTAAGTGTTGACTGGTTATTTTAAATTAAGATAACATTTTTAAGAATACATTTAATAATAAAAATCAGCTATTATAAAAAAATATCGTTGAAATAAAAATTGCAGCAAACAAAGAATAAAATAACTGCATCCATTTCAGATCTATATTCTGCAAAGAGTAACTTCAGTTTCGTCTAGACATATGAAAAATATAAAGTGCTGAAGTGGTTAAACGATATATTTCCTTTGTAGACGACTTTGTAGTTGTTATCTTGATATAAGTATCCTTTTCTTAAATTACAAATTTAGTCTGCAACTATTTCGCAAACTATGTGAAAGCCCCAGAGACCCTTGGTTGAATTTAAGAGAATCTCAATGATGTTTCTTTTCTAATTTTATTTTAAAGAAATATTTTTAATGTGGTGTGTTTACGAATTAAATTACCTTAGATAATATATTATGTTTTTCAGAGATGCATAATTTATAAATCTTATTAACTTCAACAAAAAGCAATAAAGTTCTCAAAAATTAAAATTAAATTCCTAATGTAGTATTCATTTTATTTGAATGGTTACATTTGAATAAAATTCTGAAATATTTTTAAGAAAATATATGTTTTTATTTGAATATATATGAATATTAATATCGTTTTCTAATAAAAATTTTAAAGCACTTTTTTATTAGTATTAGATAATTTATTTGTAAAAAGGAAATATTAAAGAAAAAGGCACGTATGACTGAAATACTGACATGAAATAATACCATAAATATAATAGTATGCATTTATAAATTTAATCAACGATATAATTTTTAGGTAGACTGCCATGAAATTGTTCATTTAGGCATCAGATGACTTGGACATATTTTTTAGATGTGATAATATGAGCTCTGTTAAAAAGAGGACTTTTGCAAATGTAAGGGGTACTAGAAAAAAACATAGACATCTCAAAAAAACGGATAGACTATGTGTTTATATGCCTTTTATTGTTAAGCATTGACTTTCATAATTTAAGGAAAAAAATAAAAATAGCAATTATTCTTTTGAAAAGAAAAAGGAATAATCTGAAATTTAATTAAGCTGCTCAATAAAATAAGTTGAATAAAACTGCAAAATGCCAAAACAGTGGTGCTATAATCACAACGAATCACCTGCAAGTAGGACGCATATATTCGTATGAGGTTAAGGCTGTAAATTTCACTGAGATATTGAATACTCTCAAGAATCAGGAATAGGCCAGCTAATATCAGGAATAATCAGAAATAGATTTCTTTACAAAAAGTAATCATTTGAATAAAGAACTATACTGGAGGGACATTGGGTAAAGAATAATCGTTTAGAAGTGAACAAATGGTTAGATAAGATTTATTCTGAGCCTGAGGGCAACAATTGCAAACAACCCCCAGACGATTAAATAAGAAATGCCTAGAAGGTTAAGCAAAAAAATCTACTAAATAGCATGTCGCGCGCAGATGTCCGATGTTTGCTCGCGAATCTTACGAAAGACTAGAAAACCCCAACCTTAACTCAATTTAGATCTTGCCTTGTTACAACATCTTGTAGAATGATTGAAACGTACTCTGTTGCGAAACATTCATTATGATTTTAATTAATAATAAAACATAATAATAATATAATAATTGTAATAATAATAAGAAGAATTTTGCAATTCACTTTTTAATCCATAATTTTGTAATCTTGAAGTGACATGAATGTATTTATTAATCATACTGACTACTTCAAATTAAAAAATTGTTGGGTTTACAATTATTTTATTTGAACTAAATTAATTAATTAAATTATTAAATTATTTATTAAAATATGTGTAACTAAATGTCCAAAGAATTTTTTAAAAAAATAAATTAATTTTATGTATTTTCTATAATTATTATTATTATTATTTATTTATTTGTTTTTCTAATCTGTTAAAAATGTCTAAAGGAGCATATATAAAAAGGAAAATAACTTTTTAATAATACGATTTTTATGAAAGTATTTTCATTTTTCTTCGGTTATATATCTGTACTTAATTCACTGGGGTAATTTATTATTTTTCATCTGATTAACATAAAACCTTCATATTGATCCATAATGAAAACTTTTCAGTATGAACTAATATGAATATGATATAGAATGATATGAATGTTTATGTATCAAATTCATATGATTTTGAATTCATAAACATTCATATTTATATACAACCACTGTGTTGATAGCAACATCTTCCCAGCAGAACAATTTGCGTCTCCTCGCCGTCAATCAATAGTTCATCAACTTTTGAGAGGGACTAACATAATTACTAAATGCATGAACAGCAAAATGTCAACCGGTGGTGTTTTTCTTTATATGACAAAAAAATATTGACTGATTATGACACAACGGTCTCGTCTTCAAAATGATTCAATTTAAATTCCAAGTTTATCTCATTCATATAATGTGTATCTTTTACAAAAATAGAACATTCAAAGTCAATATTGACGGGATTTACTCTCATATTGGTCAAATAAAAACTGCCAGCCTTCAAGGTAGCGTATACCCATCCCAATCCTTTAAAATATCTTTATGTTTTACTTTCTACAAGTTCAAAACTTGTAGAACTTGTACTTGTCTCTTCGTTGACGATTCAGCAGCTTTGGTTCAAGAAAATAGTATGAGATTCGTGACAAGAGCTTTACAAAACTTCATTGACTCCCTGTAAGAGTGAACTCCCTGATAAGAGTTGAACTCCCTGTAAGAGTTAACACTATTTAGGATCATTGCCAATACAGATAAAAGCAAATTATTATTATCTACTACTGTTACTACACCACACTACATCACTCTCCCTAGAGCTGAGTTGCCCCTGTGCAGTTTAGGAAGGATGTGGGTGAGAGAATTCTGACTGGGCTCCGTGGTGATCTTATAGTCATATGAGACAGGAACCTACGGCTTAAAACCACTACAAACATCCATGGCATTGCCGGGACCCGAACAAGAAATCCGTGGTACCGAGCGCAGAGACTGTACTGTAGACACTCGGCCATTTAGGTTCCTAAAAATTACTATAATCAGTAAAGGTCATATAAGGGCCCCACATATGACGATATTTTCCTACTCTACTATTCGATAGATTGGTTCAATCAATTATTACAACAATAAATATTAACATTTCAGAAGTATCTCCACAATATAAAGACAGATTGGTAGAACAAATTACATCTTAGCTTGCGGTTAATAGAAAAATATTCTAGGTTATCTTTACAAAAGAAACTCTTTTTATATAAGAAAGTGCTCAAACCAATTTCACTTACGCAGCACACATCTGGCGTCTTGCTGCAAAGTTATCCAAAATACAATCCTTATAATAATTACAGGAGCTCCCTGGTTCATTATACATGACGTGCGGAATCATGACCGTCAAATAGACGATCATATTACGAAGAGTTCAAGAAATTTGCTTGTAAATATCAAGAACCATGATTGGTTTGTTTGTCGCTCTACGATCATTTTGTGCACACTTTAGGCTAATCAGATTGGGACCTACATATTAACGTAGTTTCCGAGCCACTCACAAACATCCATGCCACCGTCAGGATTCGAGCCTGAAGTCTGTGATGCCAAAGGCTGGTGAACTAGCCGATTGGCCAGCAGGCCGCTGTGAACCATGAAGATAAATGAATTAATGCTTAACTATTCCTCGCCCACAACGAAGGTAAATGCTACTGCTTATATTTAACTACAGGATGAAATTATAACCGCAAGACTTCTTATCATCTTTTTTGTCTATCTGCAATATTTTATCTTCAGCTCTAGAAACTCTCCCAGCGTCCTGTCCTCTGCCTTAGTAGCGAACACTGCTGACCATTTTTAAATGCATTAACATCTACCCTTTATTGCCAATGTTTATTTCAGATCTTCATTTTCATTATTTTGCTTCGTTTTTCTTTCGTAAGGTTTTTTTTCAATTCCTTCTATTAGCTCACGCTCTCCCTATATATATCTTGTTCAAATTTTCAATCGCTCATAAAATACTTTTAATTCATCCACTCAAGTTCAAATACATTTTTTTTTAACTTGTAGTGGATGACGTTTGATGTTAATACAGTTTTTTTAAATATTCATTCTGTAATTAAATTTAATTCCTTAATTTTAGTTTTTTTAGATTCATGTTGCATGTATTTAGCAATAGATGGCACCAGATAATCTTAAAAAAATGAATGAAAATGATTTATAAAGGACTTTCTGAAATATAGTGAATAAAAAGGAGGAATTGACATTAAATTTCTTTTTTTATATTACTTGTTATATTTATATTTATGTATTTATATATTTTTCATTAGAATTTGTATTTATATATTTATGTATTTATTATATATTTCCATTATATTTTTATTTATATGTTTTATTATTATTTATGTGTTTATATATTTTTTATCTATTTGTCCCCACTATTACTTACTTTTATTATCATTTATTTTTTTCCCTCCTATAAATTGTTTACATTAAATTTTTAATTTCTGCTAATTCTATGATACTATTTTTATTATTTGATTCTGAGTAGATGTGCAAATATGCACAGGTACTCAACTCTCCTATTCAATCTAGTAAATAGTAAACATTGCAAATAATTAAACAATTTAATTAGGTTTTAGTATTATTCTTACACAAATAATTATTTACAAAAATAAATATTACTTTGCACCAAAATTCAATATGTTCTTTTAAAAAACATAATAAATCTAAGTTAGTATTTTGCTTGTTAAAAACAAGAACGCTTGTTGACTCTCGTTCAAAATACGGAAATATAATTTTATTCGAAGTATAGAATTAAAATTATTGTAACATTTGACTAACAGATGGCGACACAATCATAGATATTTATAAAAGCATTCTTAAGGAAAATAAAAATTAACTTTAAATCCTTTTGATTGTATCAAAATGTTTGCTAACAAACTTTTTGAATTTTCTAATAGTGCAATTTTTTTTATGAAAATATGTTTTTTTTTTTAATTTTTCAATATATCTTTAATAACTTCCAGCTTTTTAACTATAACTTGCAGTGCCATCTACTGTTATATTTGTGAACTATAAGTTACTCAATTTTAAAAAGCCATTATATAAATGTTGTCATTTTAATCTCGTATTTCCTCATAAAACAACATTCTTATTATTCAATAATTGTGCATGAACGATATAATAAATTACACTTCATTTACAACTAGTTTAGCTAAATAAAAGGCAATTTATGAGTTCTCAAATGAATTTAGATGATTACGTTAAATAAAGTGTATTTTATGTAAAAAAGGAATTTAAATTCAATTAAAATTCCGAACATGAAAATTTTTTCCGTTTTAAAAATTTTTTTTTTTTTTTTTTTTTTTACTTTAGAGGTGTTATTAGGCTGTAAAACTTTGTCCTTCTCTCAAAGCGAAAATATATACATTTTCCTCAAACGTATTAATTTAAAATAAAATAAATATTTCGTTCGATTTTTTATTTTTTATTTTTTAAGTATCAGCCTGTAGCCAAATAATGTAATATTTCAGCTGTATCTTTCATTTGCACTTTATGGCATAAATAATTTAATTAGCATATTTTATTCAACAATTTTTTTATTGTCATAATTAAATTTTTTAAAAATTGAAAGCAATAAAAAAAATGAAACAATTTTCTTAATTTAAAACAGCCTTTATGAAATTTTTAAAAAGCCAATGTTTGTAAATAAATGTTTAAAATTTTGAGGGAAAAAAATATGTTCGTTCAATGTAATCCTACATCGACTTCATTACATTTTATACAGTTTTTAACCAATTTATAACAAGTACATTTTAAATTGCATTAAAGTAAACACATATAATGTTATGAAAAGAATGAAATGTTAAATGGCTATGTGAGATAAATTCTGTTCCTTTTAAGAAATAAAAATATCTTTTTTAGTCCTGCCATCTGTTGACAGACGAAGAAACTAAAAGTTTAAATTAATTCATCCTTCAAGGAAGAAATATATCATTTAAATGTTTAATTGTGGCCAAGGTTTTTGCCCCTTTAATTAAAAAATATTTACAATATTTTGTTAATAATAGATTTAAGTACAAATATATAATTAAGTCACTTTAAAACGCATAAATGTATTATTAAATACAAAACAATAGTATCGAAGTGTTAATTTAATGCAAATAATATCTAAAAATATATATATAAAAACAATAAATCATTGATACATTTTAAGTTAAAGCATATTTAGATTCTTCGATCTCACCAGATTGTCAACTATTTATAGAGATTTTTGAAACCTTAAACATTTAACATGTTTTATAAAGAAGACATCTCCCAAAAGCTGTTCACGTTATATTGTAAACTTTTCCACAATATGCTAATGTCTCACTATGGGTGCATGATTTTTTTTATAATTATATAAATAAATACTAAATTTTTGTCAATAGGAAGATTAAATTATAATTTTATTTCATATTGTTTGCGTGATTTGATCTAGTAAATGCTCTTATTTTATAAATAATATGTCTTAAAAACCGTATGTTAAAATTTCTAATTTTTGCACGAATTATCTTTTAGAGATTTGACACAGAGTATTATTATTATTATTTTAATACAGTATGTCGCAATTTCATGAGGAATTTCTGGAAACTACTCATTTCAAGAGTATGTTAATTTCAAAGAATGGTGATAATGATATGATTGTACAGCACCGGTTTAGTAGACAAGCTAGAATGTGCCAAGAAACTGGCGAATCAAGAAAAGTTGAAGATCAAATATGAAATGAGGGTTGAGAGGGAAGGAGGTTGGTTTAGGAGGTGTTGTTCAGACACGGAGCAAGTGTGCTGAGCAGCAGAGTTGATTGCTGGAGTTTGAGTGCAGAGGGCTCGTTGATTGTAGAAGATCACCGAGACTATTGGAGAGTCCAGGAGGTCGCCTTGAACGGTAGAAAAGTGTCAAGACTTGTGAAGGCTAAGACGTTCTGTCGATGCTCGTGCATTGTTGTAATCAATGTTTGAATCATCTGCAAATAATTCATTGTTGATTTTATATACGATTGTTGAACAGTTTTGCATTATAGATAAAATCTAATAAATGTGTGAGAAGTTCTATATTATGATGATTATTTTTTTTATGATTTTAATATCAGGTAGTATTAATCTAAGCTTAATATTTGTCGTCAAAAGTATTAATTTTCAGTAAAGAAATCACTAAATAAAGAGTTATGGTTTTGTATCGTTGATCTTAAATTTGAAAATAGTTTCGCATAAGTATATAAATCTAAATAATAATAATAATAATAATGACTTTTTCTAATAAGAATTTTTTACAATCATACAGATTATCTAATATCATTTACTTTCCCAAATAAGAAAAGACGTATCTAAAAAATGAAGTAATCCTAATTAACTCCCTGACACTATACAGTCCATGTTGGGCCATGGTTTCTGCTTACTGGCACATTCCGCAACAGGAGATGCTTTTCATTTTACAGGCTAGGTCTGTCAGTCCTACGCTCTACAGTTATAAACCGGGACATACTGTTTAAATTGAATTCCAAACCACAACAAACATCCATGGCCCCGCCAGGACTCGAGCCCGAAACCTGTGGCACTGAACTCCAGAGCGCTAGTCACTGGAGATCTCTTGTACTGATGGCGTAAGTGCCAATTTGTATATGACATTTATTAAATAAAACTTTTAACCACGCTAACAGTACAAGATTTAATGAGTCTATCTGCAGTCGTCTGTACTTCAGTTGCTGAAAATGTAACTTAACTAAAAACTAAACTACTGCCACTTTTTCATTTATTTTATAGATTGCTTAGCTAATATATCTTTCCCATATTCGTCACATTTAAGTTTTAAAATATCAGCATCTTTGTCTTCATATCCTTTAAGCACAGTTTCCTTACGATGATGCATTTTAACTGATGCCATAGAGCCATTTAGAAGTTTTTCCGCACACAACATATTGAGGATTACTGTTTGAAATCATTAATTTAAACTGGGTATGGCTTTTGTTACATTTTTCAATATAATTTGATTTTATTAGAATTATTATATCATTTATCCTAATATTCTTACTTAGAATATAAAAGTTTGATATACAAAGAAGATTTTAATTGGAATATCTGATTTATTTTATCAAAATCAGAATTAAATTAAATTAGAATAAAACTAATTTAAATACAATTTTCATTACTTTACATTATTTATAAAATTGCTTATGATGTTCACTAACATTCTTATTTAAAATATAAGATTTTGACATGCGAAGAATATTTTAATTGGAATATCTGATTTATTTTATCAAAATCAGAATTAAATTAGGTTAAAATAAAACTAATTTAAATACAATTTTCATTACTTTACATTATTTATAAAATTGCCTACAATGTTCACTATAGCATATATTGATAAACATTATTTTATCTTACTTATTACATATTAATGTTAATACCTCAATATTATTTTTTATTATATATTAATCTGTAATATATTGTATTTTTACAAACACCAATAGAAAGCTAGGGTTTGCATACCGCAATTTAATTGTTCTAGATTTCAATTTTTTTAGCCAATTCTGCAACCCGGAATATGTTCGCCAATGTTTCACCACTTTTTTTAGGGTTGCAATACTGTAATTTGAGGAATTCGTAATTTCTTTTTCCAAGAAATATAATGATTATTTTATTGCTACTTTGATTGTTATTTGTAGAATTTTTATTTATAGTAAATAAGCACAGAATTATATATTCTTTTAAATAATTATTCCGATAAATTATTGATTATTCCAAGATTATAAGAACAATGTCGACCACTAATACAGAATAAAACAATTTTTATGATGTTGCCACTCATAAAAATTGGAAATAAACGACGAAAACGATTTTTATTTTATTAACAACTTATTTTGATTACAGAATGTTGATTATGAAATAATTAATTACTTTTTAATAATGTCGATATAATTAAGTTTTTGTGGCAACAGTTATTTCAAATCGCACCTGAAAATTGTTGCTTTTTATTTTTTTAGAACGTTAGTTCACGGACGGAAATGGCGTTGAAACTTAACAAATTTTTTTGTGGATTTGCGCTGTTTGTTTTCAATGCTGTTGATAGAATTATGGCATTGTGGCAACCGTTATTTGAATTCACGCTGAAAAATGTAACATTTTAATTTTAGAACGGTACACCAGTGGAATGAAAAGATCCTTTCCCCCCATTTTTTTCCATCCAGCAAAGGATATATCAGAATAAAATGTAAGTTATTTTTTTTATTTCTTCTGTTTTTGTCTTTTTATTAATATTGTTTTATCATTCAAATTCGGAATCTTAAACAACATGAAATATTTTTTGCCCTAATAGAAAAGAGTGTCATATTAGCGAATAATTTTGGCGCAATTTTATCGTTGTTAAAATGCAATATTGTAGCGTTATTAAATGTTAAAATGATACATTTTTGTGAGTTAACAAAACAAAATTCTACGTAATAATTTGGTGTTAAACCGATAAAATTTGTAGTAAAAGCAATTTAGGAATAAAAGTTTGGCAAAATAGCGATATAACATATATTTGACGTAAAAGCAAATCATTAAATTTTTTCCACAATAGTGGTAAAGTTTTGGCGATAAAGCTATATAATTTGGCGTAAAGACAATTTGGGCAGTATATATTTTTGATGTAATAATGCTAAAATTTGGCATTAAAGCAATATCATTTGACGAAAAGGCATAATAAATAATAAAATTTCGCTTTCTGAAAAAATTTGGCGATAAAGTGACAAATTTTGGCGTAAAAGTATTTCAAGAACAAAATTTTGGCAGATTAGTGATATTATTTGGCGTTAAAGTGAAAAAGTTTACTGTTAAAGCTATTTAAGAAATAAAATTTGACTTAATTGCGATGAGAAAGTTTTACATTCCATACAAAAAGAAAGACACGAAGATACCGAAGATTTAACCGATACGAGCTTGCTTATGGGATATTTTTTAAAAGGCTGTATGCCAAGTATGAATCTTTTGAAGTCAATAGAGAATCACATTATTGAGTCTCATTATTAAGCCATATTATTGAGTAGCCTCATTAAGTCATATTATTGAGCCATATTGTTAAGTCATATTATTAAGAAAAATAAATAATGATAACTAATAATAACTTTAATATAATAATACAAATATAATAAATAACAATAACTTTATGTTTCTTCATATCTTTAAGAATTATTTTTATGATTACAAAATGGTCTCTTCTTATGATTACGAATTTTTCAGTAATGCAAAATGACTAAATTACATAATACATTCTTACTCTCTGATGATTACAAATTTATGCGGTAATTCGGAAGACTACTTTTTGTTTACACATTATATTTTCCCGGTTGTGGAATACTCAAAATTTTTTTGAATGGATGATTTACCAAAACACTTCTTAAATAATTTACTTACCGAATTAAAAATAATATAATGCCAAATGCTACGTGCATTGTTTTATTTTATTTTATGTTAATATCTAACCAATGAAAATGTATTTTATGTAGATTTATTTACTTCATTGAGTATTTGACTTTTGCAAATGAAGGATTAAATTACTACAATGTACAAAATTTTGTATAAAAAAGTACTGTTAAAAAATATTTACCTTAAATTTATCTTTTGTATTTATATTTTTTTCAGGTTATTTTGATTGCTGATATATATTATTCCTTATAACTTTTATTTATTAAAGATAATTCAAGTTATTTATATTAAATCACTTCGTTTTACATTGTTAAACTTTATATTTAAGTCCTTTTTTTTAATACTTTTTAGACATATATATATATATATAAATATATATATATATATATATAAATGCAATGTAAATAATTAAAATAAGAGGGAAAAATCCACTTTACCCAGAGACTTTTTTATTCATAATAAAAACTGCTATCTGCATATTTCATGTAAATATAAAGTTATCGAATTATAAAATAATAATAATTATTGAAATTCGAATACGTCTTCGAATTGGGACCTGATAGCCGAGTGACTCGCGTCTGGTGCCACAGGTTTCCGCTTCTAGTCTCTGTGGTTCCCTGAGTGTTTGTAGTGGTTTGGAATCCACTTTATACCGTAGGTCCCGGTTTAATACGAGGAGTGTTGGTGGGCGCGCGTTACTCGCGTTCGTAGCATATTTTCAAGCAACTCGTTCGTCGGTGCAGCCCAGTTTGGGCTGCTCACAGTGACATGGTCAATACGACCCAGTCCGAGACGCAATTGAATAAAAGAAAAAAACAAAACGACTTCGAATTATAATCGTATAAAATTTCTCTGATATCCGAATTTTAACCTTAGGAACTACTGATTTGGAGTTTTATATAAATTTACTATGCCGACCGACTAAAAATTGCACTTGTTCAATTTATAATTCGGCTTTTGCTTTGTCTTTAAAAAATTTAAAAGAATCTTTACAACCAGTTTTAAATCAAAATGATAAAAAATTATTTTTCGAAATAAAAGTGTTACTAAAGTAGTAAATTAGGTATTACAGTAGCATTAAGAGGTAGAATTAATGTAGATTTCAAAGTAGTGAAATATCTAATCTAGTTTCCGAGCAGATGAATTATGTTAATTACATATTTCAATGGCATTGGCAAATGTTTGAAATCCTGGAATTGTTTCGATACTTTATCACTTAACAATAAGTGCACTATACGTGAAAGAAAACAGAATCAGTTTTAAGAGCCTATCACACGAGCATATTATATTGCTCTCAACATGAAACAAACCAGCCTTGGCATTCAAACAATAAGTTTACGATAGACCTGACATTATAACATAAAATAGGAGCTTATATATATTTAATGTGTAATAAGTGATACAAATGACTGCAAATCGCGAACGTAATAGAATACACAAATAAATAAATATCTATAAAATGTTTCGAAAGCAAAAGTTTGAAACAAAATGACATTAGTGATTATTTTAAAATTTATTAAGTGTTAATATTTCTGTAACTTTCACTTCTCATTGTAGTGTGTCATAGTTAGCATAGTAGAGAGAGCGAGTTCAAGACTACTAGTGGTGTACGTCGTAAAATTAGAAGATATAAGATTAATACAAGATAACGTTCCCATAATTATTAAGGTTATTTTACTACAACAACTATACATTTAAATATACTTATTTAATAATTTTGATCATATAATTGGCAGAGTTTTAACAAATTATATCTCTGTGATATGACTTGATTGTTTATCATGAATTTCCGTGGTTATATATATATTAAAATAATGATCTATTTATAAACAATAATTCTCATATATATGGAGATTATTATTTTATTATTAATGTGTGTATGTGATATTTTAACGGGAAAAGAAAATCATTATACGAAATTTTTGATATTAGGGTTATTCTGTGAAAATAATAAAGTCATTTAATTTATTTTTTTCATTTTCTGGAAAAATAAATTGAACTACATAATTCAACTTCTTTCCAGTTTTTAGCAAATTATATTACTTGTGAACGAATGCATGACCCATTAAATAAAGCAAGCTTAATTGCATTATAAAATCGCAATCTTTCTTCATTTTCTTACTAATTCAGGAAGTTTTACAAGAAAACGTTGTTAAGCGCATATCACACGAGCTTATTTTGTTACTTTCAACATGCAGCAAGCCAGAAGATCTTTGACGAAGAAACATCATGTAATTATAAACTCCGCTAGCTTGGCGAAAACGACGTTAGGATGCTTCATGCAATGTTTCTATGCACCCATAAATTCCTTATTCGAAGGGCAATGGCTGTTTGCTCCACGTTGAATGTAACTTAACAAGCTCGCATGATAAGGCCTTTAAATGTTGAATGAAAACACAGAGACTTTGGTTTCCTTAGTACGTATTTATTGCTACACACGGGGATAAGAACTGACTTCTTAGCTAAGTCAAAATTCATGAAGTTCAGTATATTCATTTTAGTGATTTCAAATTCAAGATGTATAAGAGTAACATCAACAATAATTCAGTATTGAACAAACGATACGAAGGAAAGTGAAGTGTTGCTACTGTTCTCGAAATGCCGTCACTGAGTCAGTTTTACCTAATGATGCACACTGAATTGTGCAAGTCCGTTTAAGAGTTATGATCATAACTTGATTCAAGAATTCAATGTGCACGAATAATTTCAAAATATATTTATCGTAAGAAAATTTTAAAAAAATAGATAGATAAAATATAAATTCTGAATAATTTAATAATGGGATTTAGTTAATTTATTTGATTTATTTATCTCTTTTGTTCGAAGATATTAAATTTTTTTTTGTAGAAATTATTTATCTATAATAATATGAATGATTTTTTAGTTTTTAATGTTTAATAATAAATGTAATTTTAACCTAAAATAATTTTTTAATAATTTTTTATCTATTTTTTTTATTTCACTTATTACTGATAAATATTTTAATGTAATATTTGTTTTTCTTTCTTGCCAATAGAATATTGTACAAGATGTTAAACATAAAAACATTTCTGAATATTATGCATGCATATATAACTTACAATAATATTTAATTGTATATTATTTTTTGTTTCATTTATCTAATTTTAAAATATTAGATAATTTTTAAGATTATAATTTATACAATTGTTATTTAATTCAATTTTTAATTATCAATTTTATCTTATTGTATTTCATATAATTTTACATACTAAAAAGTCTTCTTAACTAAATAATTAAAATAATCTTTAAAAAAATTTTTTTTCTTTTATTGTGATAGAACCACAGCAATTATTATTAGTATGAAAGAAAATATTTAAAGAATTCAATTAATTGACATTTTTTAATGTGAAAATACTCAATAAATTATAATTTAATAATTATATTAATTATTATATATAAATAAATATTAAAATATTATTATTTATATATATTTTTTGGGAAAACAAATTTGTTTTTAATTAAGTGTACTTTATTTTTTAATAAAATTAAGAAGTTTTAGGCTTACTCTTATAATATTTCCGTTATGAACAGGTACATTGTGAAGCCAGATAAATATGCATCATTCTTTTTGAGACAGATATTTATCGAAACGTTTTAATGTAGGGCATCAAATCACTTTCCTTTTACAACATTTACACATTACAGGCACGTAATTTGCAATACAGCATCATAAAAGAGCGAAAAAATCAATAAATCCACACGTATAGAGACAACTAACTACACATTGAATGATAGAAAAATAAGTTATCAGAATTACCTCAGAGAAAAGGTCTCCTTAATTTTATTCAGATGAAACTTTCTACGTCAATCAAGATGGTGGCAAGCATATAACGCTTACACTGCACTTAAATGAAATACAAACTTTTTATGAAATAACTAACAAGGGCCATTATCCTTATTAAATAACAGTCCAGTTTTTATTAGTATATATATTTTATATTATATTTTATTTATTTATTTATTTTTTTAGGCTAAAATTGTTAAATACCAAAATGTTTGATTTAAAATGAAAGTCTAAAAAATATGTTTCTTGAATTTATTATAAATTATTCAAATGCCAGTTACAATGCCAATGATAGTATGCAAATATTTTTATTAATGTTTACTATTTTCTTCTGAAAATAATAAACTATAATTTTTCATACATAAAAGAGTTAAAATTTACATGTCAGTAATGTCGTATATCATTTTTTTAAGACTTTCGAAATTACATTAAATATTTTGGTTTTCAAATTAAACTATTGAAAAAAATATCCAACTAATTTTTTTTCCATTTACAGAATTACATTCATAAAACATTTGCTGTACAATTTCACTTTTGCTTAATTATAAATGGCAGAGAAAAAAAAAATTATTTTATAGTTTCTAGATAATATGATCACTAAAAATTTTATTAAGGCATTAAAGGATTAAAAAAAAGTTAAAAAATAAGTTCACTAAAGTGACTTGTATTTTAAATTCACACAAATATAATACTAGAAAAAAAGCATCGACTCAAATGACATATATATACATATATATATATATATCTTAATTTTTAAATACAGAGCATGAAACAAACAAGTATTTTTATTTTTAAACATAACTATAATATATTATTAAATATATTAAAATTGTAAATAACTATATTTTTATTCATTAAATTATATTTTCGAATTTCAAATACAGATAAAAAAATTAAATTAATAGTTACATCCGGAAATATTGATTATTAATGTCAATTATGAAAATCACAGCATTAACTTTCCTCAATATAAATTCAAAGTAGCATAAAATTTCAATTTTTAGCGATATTTTTACAGCATACATCAATAAAAACATTGAAATATTATAAAATCCGACCCCCCTCTCCCAAACAAAAAACTATATAAATTATTATTCTATAGTTTTAAATTGTCTAATAAAATGTAATGCTTCTAATTTAATATTTCTACTTTCTTGCAAACAATATACGATAATAGTACTTTTAATCAATAATTTTATAATTTAATAAGGGTCATTTATTACCTTAATTACCGTCTCCATTCAAAATGATTTAATTTATTCATTACAAAATATCTCTAAATTATTTGAAGCAAACTTTATCTTACTTCGATTAACACTTATAACCATACAAATAACTAAACGAATTTATTTTGGAATGAAGAATGTGTTTTTTTCAAACGATTTTATTTTGGAATAAAATATTTTTTTTTTCAAACGATTTTATTTTGAATGAAGAAGGTTT